>CM041791.1:88071710-88397807 GCA_023375725.1 Nephotettix cincticeps | reverse complement strand
TCGGTTTTCTGGAACAATATGATTTGAATGATTTTTTGCAAGTCTGGCATTATTTTATACTAGCAGTAAGCCCGTCCTTTGTACGGTTTGTAGGATTCAGTTTAAAGAAGAAAGCGAAATACCAAAATGTAAGCCTTTAATCCTAAACAAATCAGTAAAATGAAAATAAATCAATACCCTGCTTTATTATTTAGCATTATTTTACATAAAATAGATTAGAACATTTAATACCATTATTATAATTAGTTATACGTTAAAATAACTTTTTAATATATATGATTTCGAAATGGGTTTAAAATCAATATAAACTAACTAATATTGATTTGACAGCTGTTTGTTTTTATTTCTATTAAATCTTTAAACTACAAAGACAGCTGATTATTAAGAAAATATGTTTACTTTCAAATTATGTTTTTTTAACAATGATTTATTTCCGGATCAATATACAATATTTTACACAGAATATTTAACAATAATTCGACTTAACTTTAATAATAAAAACATCGAGTGGGTTCGCCTTTTTTTGAGTCACCCGGGAACATAAGAGGAACACAAAAATGACACATTTTTTAACAAAAGAAAGTAAAACTTATTTAAACTATGAATTTATAATTGTGTGGTTAATCTAGATCAAGAAAATCCTGAACGAGTCTAGGCTTTAATCGTCTATTAAGTGTCAGTTGACCAATATTGAATTGCACTGCCCCAGGCACTTGATCCATTGTATGGATAAAGTTTGTTGAACATTTTCTTATAAAATCTTTAATGGGGCTTGCACAAAGTTCTTCATGGAGATGTTTATTCCTAATAAGCCATGGAGCGTTAACACTAATACGGAGAATTTTGTTCTGAAAAATTTGAATTCTTTTAATTTTTGAATCTGAAGCTGCTAGCCCCCAAACGGGGGAAGCATACATAATTAATGGTCTTATTATTGATTTATACATCAAAATGGTGCACTCAGGTTTCAATTTAGATTTTCTGTTAATTAACGAGAAGAGGCTTGCTAGGCGGGCATGACCTTGAGTCAATTTATTGTTGATATGTAGATTCAAATTAAGTTTTTGTCAAGCCATACACCAAGATATTTTACTCCATGATCATCTCTGTTCCAAGGTAAAAACGTTCCGTATATATGAATTTCATGAGGCTGAAGATACTTTTTCAAAGAAAATATTTTTGTTTCACATTTACTTGGATTAAGGTTAAACCGCCAATTCAAAAACCAATCAGAGTGTCAATAGATGTTTGTAATGTTTCGGTAGCTATGTCAATATTTGAATTTTGACAGATAACGGCAGTGTCATCCGCATAAAGTGCTAATGTTGCGTCTTGAAGTTCCGGCATATCCGACAAATAAATGTTGAAAAGCACAGGACCAAGTAGCGATCCCTGCGGCACTCCAGCTTTAATTGGTCTAATTGAGGAAGTAGAAGAATTAATTTTGACAGAAAATGTTCTGTTGAGTAAAAAAGATTTAATGATATTTATTAAGTGGAGAGGGAAACCATGGTTTATCAATTTAAGAATAAGTCCATCATGCCATACGGTGTCGAATGCTTGTGCGATATCTAGGAAACCAGCAACCGAATGTTGTTTTCTTTCAAACCCACCCACAATAATTGTTTCTGTTAAGCGCTGAAGTTGATGCACCGTCGAGTGTTTTTGCCTGAACCCAAACTGTTGTGAGGGAATAACTTCCGAGCTGTCAACATGACTTATTATCCTTTTCAAAATGACGTTTTCAAAAACTTTCGAAATAGTGCATAACAGACTTATTGGCCGATAACTTGATGGAGATTTTTGTGGTTTTCCAGGTTTATGAAAAACAATAACTTCAGCATGTTTCCATTTTGATGGAAAGTAGGATAAATACAAACAAGAATTTACTATGCGAGTCAAAATAGAAAGGGCCTTATCTGTAAGGTTATTTTAAAACCAAATTGGGAATGAGATTGTGGCCCGGAGTTTTACGTGGGGGCAGATCCTTAATAATTGATCTCAATTCACATTTTGTGGCAAATCGTATTGGTAGTTCTGCTGACATAAACGTCCAGTTGATGGTTTCTTGAAAACTTTTAAGAAAATCAGAATCTAAACTATCATTTGGCTTAAAAGCAGATTGAAAATGATCGGCAAATACGTCACACTTTTGAGAGCCACTTTCAAAAACTAAGTTATTGTAGTTATTGGAGTCAAGGTAGGGATGAGGGGGTGAGTTCGCAAAAGGCGTTTCGTAGCTTGCCACATATTTGAATCGTTAGGATGAATGTCCGAAACATATTTTCTGTAATTTTCTATTCTGTATTCATCCAATTCACGTTTTCACACCTAGAAAGTTCATTCATTTTTCTTTTGAGGAACGGCAGTCTGAGCCTCTGCCAGCGCCGCCGCACTTGGTTTTTCTCATTAATTAGTCTCAATATATTCAGTGGTGGCTGAGAGTAACAGTTTAATTTGTGCCTATAAGGTTGAGAAATTGAAGCTTCAACACAACTTTGGATAATCCGTGTGAACTCATCTATTGCTATGTCAATATCAGCAGGAGAATTTAAATATTCTTGAATTTCTAGTTTATCATCAAGTTCTGAATAAAACACATCCCAATTAATTTTTCCGTCAGTTAGTTTTGGATGGGGTAAATTTATCTGAGGGTGGTTATAGAGGGTTACTACTATTGGTGAATGGTCTGAATCAAGTTCAGGTAAAACTTGCTGCAAAATAGGAGCAGATACATTTATATGCAAGACTAAATCCAGGATGTCTGGTTCGTACACTAGTTGCCATGGGTAATGTGTTGGCTCGTCAGGACCCGCAATGATGGTATTGGAACTGTTTACGTATTGTAAAAGTCGGTTCCCGTTAGGGTTTGTATTACGACAACCCCAAGAACGATTTTTACAATTGAGATCGCCCATAACAATGGTTGAACAGGTAAAAGGATTTGCAAATCTTGGTTATGTAAACGTCGGTTTGGAGGTTTGTAAACCGATATAACACGCATGTGGATTCCGTTATTAAGTCCAATCTTTATACCGACGGCTTCTATTGTGGAAAGTGGTGGTAAAAATATATGATTGTGAGCAATATTTCTCTTGACAAAAATCGCAACACCTCCAGAGCCTATTGGATCTCGGCGGTCTTCCCTATACGATACGTAACCACTAATTTTGAAGCGTTCAGTTTCTATCAAATGTGTTTCAGAAACACATGCTATGTCAATATTGTGTCGAGCAAGAAAGGAGATAAAAGTCCCCCTTTTATTTCTGAGACCATTTGCGTTCCAGTTTAGGAAGGTTAAGTTACCTATTAATTGGCGATGAAACTGATCCATTGGCAATGACAGATGAAATAACGTTACTTATTATTTTTTGAGTGCAGGAATAAAAGATCTGACTACTTCTAAAATGATTTGTTCTAAATTGTGTGATAGAGAACCCTCAGTTAGATTAATACCAGTTGACTCTTCAGAAGCATTGCTTGTACTGCGTTGTGTGGAAGACATGGCTTTAGCAAATGGGATTTTTAACTTTGGTAAGCTTGAGGCGGGTCATCATTACCAATTTTAGGAAAATGAGAAGGGGAATTAAGGTCAGGAGGGGATGAGCTAGAAGTCTCGGGTAAACTGTTAGAATTTGGTTTTCGAAAAGAACTTCTTCTGGTTTTGTCTTTATGTTTGATTATTTGCTGATACGCCTGACAACCTCTGTAATTAGCGGTGTGATCTTCTCCACAGTTTACACAATGAGGGGTTTCCGTTTTTTGCTTTGGGCACTCAGTATAATGGTGCTGCCCAGTGCACCTTACACATCTAGGATTAAGTTTACAATAATCTTTAGTGTGATCGTACCTTTGACAGTGGGTGCACTGGGGTATTTGTCTTAGTGTGATCGTACCTTTGACAGTGGGTGCACTGGGGTATTTGTCTTAGTGTGATCGTACCTTTGACAGTGGGTGCACTGGGGTATTTGTCTTAGTGTGGTCGTACCTTTGACAGTGGGTGCACTGGGGTATTTGTCTTAGTGTGATCGTACCTTTGACAGCGGGTGCACTGGGGTATTTGTCTTAGTGTGATCGTACCTTTGACAGCGGGTGCACTGGGGTATTTGTCTTAGTGTGATCGTACATTTGACAGTGGGTGCACTGGGGTATTTGTCTTAGTGTGATCGTACCTTTGACAGTGGGTGCACTGGGGTATTTGTCTTAGTGTGATCGTACCTTTGACAGTGGGTGCACTGGGGTATTTGTCTTAGTGTGATCGTACCTTTGACAGTGGGTGCACTGGGGTATTTGTCTTAGTGTGATCGTACCTTTGACAGTGGGTGCACTGGGGTATTTGTCTTAGTGTGATCGTACCTTTGACAGCGGGTGCACTGGGGTATTTGTCTTAGTGTGATCGTACCTTTGACAGCGGGTGCACTGGGGTATTTGTCTTAGTGTGATCGTACCTTTGACAGTGGGTGCACTGGGGTATTTGTCTTAGTGTGATCGTACCTTTGACAGTGGGTGCACTGGGGTATTTGTCTTAGTGTGATCGTACCTTTGACAGTGGGTGCACTGTCTTGTGGGGTATTTGTCTTGAACTTCAACTTCAACAATAGCAAAACAAAGAGTTTTTAATTTAAAAATGGCTTTGCTGTCTTCATTGTTCTCTACCTCGACTGCACATAGAGGCAAAGGCAGTTTCCTCTTATTCAGTAGCCGAGTTACTCTTAGTACGGGATGGTTATGGTCTGTAAGTTCATTTTTAATATCACCCTTCGATAAAGAAGTTGGGACGTTCCTTATAACTACTTCGAGCTTTTTGTCGTGGAGCGGTTGAAATGTATGGTATTTAATGCCGGATGCATCGTAGAATGCGGTTAGGTTTCCAAAATCGGATATGCTGTACAAATTAACCTTGAGAGATTGTCAGTTGCGTTGAAAAGGTAGCTTTCGCTTCATTGCGTACATCTTTTATAATTTCCTGGTGGTTGTTGACATCGTGCAGAAAAATGGGAGGAATTTTAAGCTTATTTTTGATTGCTAGATCATCAGGATTAGTATCATCCATATCTTCAGTGCTATTTTTATCAATATTTTGGGAAGCATAAGAATGATCCGAGAGAACTTGGTATTTATTGTCTTTACATAACTGACTCGCGTCTAAAACATAACGTTTCGGCTGAGAAACTGAGCTTGGTAGAAGTTTTCGTTTATTTGGAACAATAAAACTGTCTATAGCCTTGTCGCTGCTCTCACGGTATTCATTTGTTGAATCAGACATGGTATTTTGTTTCATATTGCATTTAAACTTAACTTTGTTTACAACAGTTGTTGACATTCCACCAAATGAAGACACTTTTAGGTTAGTGTTCCTTTTTAACAAAGAAATCTTGTTAAATTTTACAATAACTATAAGAATTTGATATGAGTAAGAAAACGATTAGAAATAAATAATATTTGACAGTAAGTTTATCAAAAGTACTTAAGATACACGCGTTTTAACGATAAAATTCACTAAGGAAAATAAACACAAAGTCACTGTAACAAATCACCTGTTCTTCCTCTTCAAACTATGTAATCCACATAAACTGCATGGTGGGAAATGCTTTCTCTTCACTTTAAAAACTAAATTTCAAAAGTGCTAATCTCCATGAAACATTACTACGTTTTACCATGGATAAACGGATAGCATAGTTCTTTAAAATACGTTCCTCTCTGGTTTTACTGAGTGCATTACTCAGTAAAATTACAAACCATTTTTGTTTCTAGTTTCATTGAACGCGAACTACACGCGTTATGTAATAATGTAGTTTTGTCCATATGGTTAAATATAATCTCAACTGGCCAGTTTATTTATTATAAATATAATTATGTTAAATAGATTGTTTATTATTTCTAATTTGACGATTAGTTGTTCTGACAAGCTGGTGTAGCAGACAAACGCTAAAAATATTTTAGCGTTAATTTCAATGAATACTTCATGTTTATTTATTAAAAACATTTTTTCAATCTTAATATACGCGAATAAAATATATAATGTTTTATTTAAATGTTACAGTTTAGAGTATAATTAAAATATCAGCAATAACATTTAATAAGATTTAACAATACTTTTTAACACTATTTCGCTAAACGTATATTTTAAGTTTTTGACATGGTCTTAGCTCTGCGGGTTTTGGTGATTTTTAAGATGGATAATATGTAACAGGTTCCCATAGAAACTACCAGATCTATTGAATTTAATCTCTATATATAAAATTGAATGTATGTCTGTCTGTATGTATGTATGTATGTATGTATGTATGTATGTCCTTTATGCGTTGCCAAACTACTCATCCGATCCGAATTTTAGGAAGTTGCTCTATATGTGTCCGGGAAGGTTTTAGTGAAAAAATATTTTCGAAAACCCCATAAGTTTCCATTTTATGGCGTTTTAAATTTCTAATGTTAACCTTATGGAGAGTAAGTTTGTTTACAAATTGTCTACAATGAAAACATTTGATTTCTTAGCTACAACTGATTGGTTTACTTTCCATTAGCAATACCGTATGCTTTACTATCCAATGCCATCTGAATCATTCATTATGGTTAAACTATGAAGTAAATGTGTAGGTACTGTAAAAAATGAACAGCTTTATTCACCACGTTAATAGTTAACGGTTTTGGGGGATTATGTATTTATATTTTTATTTTCTGTCTGATTAAAGTCACGTGTTTATATGATAATTACAATATTTATATTATTAGGTTTATTATAATAATCAGCTGTTGTATATCTTTCCTATAAAAGCCGTATTACAGTTAGGTTTCGTTTGGGTTTGGATTGGATTTGAAAATTGTGAATTAATCCACTCAGATTTATTTGTTTTATGGGAATGATATTAATATGTTTTATCGTTTCAGTATTGTTATTCACTATGCAGCGACCCAGAATATAAAACCTTTCACAATGAAGCCGTATTGCTATCCGACTTCAGAACATGGCCAATCTTAAAGTTAACATGTGTTTACTGTGAGGCGTTACGAAGTTCGCCGGGTCAGCTAGTTTTAAATATAACATAATAATAACAGCTGTATAGATGAACTGAAAATATCCCCTTTAGACACATCTATTCTAACCTATTTCCCACCGGGAAGTAAAAACAAACATTTTAAAATGACTTATGAATAGGGCGACTTTTAAATTCATCATAAATATATTATCATCATAGATATATTTAAGAATTTACATTTAAATAAAAAAGTGTGTTTATCTAAGACTAAAAAAGAGATAATATAAATAGAGATAATATAATATAAATAAAACCAATGCATAGGTCATGGAATAAATTCAGTTAAAATATCCAATAAAATTTTCCGAGGAATCCGATTTTTGGATAACGATGCAAATACAAAACATTACTAATTTATCATTTGTATTCTTGTATTAGAATTATTTAAGAAAAATAAACCTTCATTAGTTGTTTTGTTAAAAATTTACAAGAAAATGATTTAGTTTTAGAAACGGTACTTAAATAAATACTGTTGATGAAGTACCGTTATTGAAAAGGATTATTCTTATCTTCAAGAGTTTACGTTTGTTTATAATGTACTAGCTAACCAGGTGAACTTCGTAACGCCTAATAGTAAATATGTGTTAACTTTAAGATTAGTCATGTTCTGAAGTCGAATAGCATTACGGCTTCATTGTGATATATTAGATACTAGCCAAAGTACCCGTTCTTCGCACGGGTTAAAAAGGCTGAAAGTTGTAGGCTCTGCTGATACATTTAAGTTATTGTTAATTAATTCTTCATTGTTTACAAAATGACAAAACACGAGTGTCTACAACATTTCAAAGTAACATCTGTCAAATATTGGGAGAGGATAAGGATTAATGTAATAGTCGTCGGAAAAACTTAAAATCTACCATTCCACTATTTCAAATAATTCACTAATTTCGATCCAGCAGTTTATCTGAAAAATCAACTTTATTTCTTCTTCTTCCCGAACTGTCAAAATATAGTGCAAACGGATGTTGTCATTAGAAAATGTAAGAACAGCTGGCTGTTTGTTTTTGAAAAGAAGTGTTCAATTTCGCTCCATAATTTAAGTGTTTTTTCTCCAGTTAAGTGTGTTTTTCACAAACAGTTCTAGTGTTTACGTGTTTTCTTACAGTTTTTCTTCTAATTTAGTCTACATTGATCCATTATTGTGAAAATTCGTCAAAGAACTATCTTCAAACATTCACTAGTTAAACATAACCAAACAAAAACAATGGCAAAACCTGTATTTGTTTTTTCAAACAAACCTTCTGCTGAACTAGAAACATGTGATGAACATAACACTCCTACACCAAGCTGTTCAAGTTTAGGCGATTCAAATAATTTTCTTCGACCGTCAAAAAGAAAAACTGTCAGTTCTGCAGTCAACGTCCAACCAAAGAAATATGTTCTGGACTCTGATCAACTTATTGAGAATAACAAATTCCAACCATTGACAGATCATACATATGCTTAAGTCTCCCTTGACTCAACTAACATGGTTGAAGATACCGTGTTGGACGACGTACCGAAAGCAGTAAAACCACCTCCAATTTTTGTGCATGAGGTAAATAACCATCAGGAAATCGTAAAAGATGTAAGAAACATAATTCAGGATGAATTTTCAACTGAAGTCAAGCGCGCCTTTAAAGATTAATGTTTCGACCATTGACGATTTCCGTAAACTAACTAAACTCTATGACGAAATTAATGTGAAATACTGTATCATACTTTCCAAGCAAGGGTCGATAAAAAGTTAGAAGTGGTGATTAAAAACGTCTTCTTTTCTCTCACTCCCGAAGAAATAAAAGAAGAACTCGTGGCACAAAACTATCCTGTTTTCCTAGTGTCCAGATTGTTTAATAAAGACAAAATGCCATATCCCATTTGCACAGTTTCTCTGGAGAACAATCAGTCCGGGAAAAATATTTTTCAGCTAAACAAATTATGCTATTCTGTAGTACATGTTGAGCCCAAGAGAAAATCTCCTAATGTCCCTCAATGCACACGTTGCCAAAGATACGGCCACACCAGAAACTTTTGCAAACTTGATCCAAGGTGTGTTAGATGTACGGGTCAACACCTTTACTCTGCCTGTCCGAAAAAGAAGACTGAAACTCCTGTCTGTGTCAACTGTGGTGATAATCACACAGCCAATTTCAAAGGCTGTAAATACTATCAAGACCTCAAAATTAAAAACAAAAAAGACGATACTATACCTACCCATTGTTTATCAAAAATCAAAATCTCTAAAAATCTTACCCATGTATTTTCTGAATCTACGCAGAAAGATCAAGAATCGACACCGCAATCTTCACCATCTCCCACTAAGTCCTATGCACAAGCGACTAAACTCCCTGCAAGACCTCAGCCCTCTTCTCGGGCCACACCCAATCCGTCAAAGGATGATTATAGTGCAGCATCAAATAATGAGGTAAATGACTGTTTCCCTAACTTAGAACAGTTAATCATAGATATAGTTAAAAATGCTATGCCCTTAATCAAAAAGATTATCTCTAATGTTGTCACCTCTCTTTTACACAATGCCTCAAACTAGAATACCTATTATTAAAAATTTAACCCTCCTTAATTGGAATGAAGATGGCTTAAGAAATAAGAAGAATGTCTTTGCATCTTTCATGGTTCGTCATAACGTAGACATTGCTTGTGTCACTGAGACACATTTTATTAGAAATGAAAACTTTAAGATCAGTGGATACTCTATTTATCGACAAGACAGAAACGCACAAAATGCTTCCGGCGGTGTTGCAATAATTATTAAAAAAACATAAATCATCACAGTATATTCTTGCCTGCTCTTTCTTCCCTTGAAGCTGTTGGTATAAAATTGAAATTACAAAATGATCAGTTTCTATGTGTTATTTCTGCATATAAATCACCAAATCGACGTATCCTTCAAGCAGATCTTGAAAACCTATTTCAGACTGAAGTTTCTACTCTCGTTTTGGGCGATTCAAACTGTAAACATCGTTACTGGGGATGTAGAGTGAACAATCCAAACGGCGTTCGGCTGCTTTCTACAGTTAATGAATCGAATATAAATATCTCTGCTCCTTCGGAGCCGACACATTATCCTTGGCAAAATGATTTCCAACCAGACATTTTAGACATAGTTCTCCATAAAAATTTCACAATCCCTATAATGCAGCAAGTTTTGTGTGAACTAGATTCTGACCACCTTCTCGTTATTGTAAGTTTCTTAATGCAGCCTAACATTTTTCATAATTTACCTAGGGTTATCAACGGAAGAGTTGATTGGGATATTTTCAGTTTCGAACTGGACCGTTGTCTCAACGTCCCAAATGATATATACTCTGTAGATGGAGTTGAGAATGCGATTAAAAACTTTACAGTCTGTTTACAGGATTCAACAAAGAGTGCAATTATAAAGGAGTTTCTACCGAGATCTAATCATTCCCACCATCCTCCAGTTAGAATCCTTAAAATTATTAAACAGAAAAATATAATTAGACGTCAATGGCAAAGGTACAGACTTCCTTGTTTAAAGAGACAGTTAAATGAGTTGACTCGCAAAGTAAAATATGAACTCGACTCCTTCAGAATTAACTCGTACCAATCTTACCTATCTGATATAAATCCTGGGGATTCGAACATGTGGCAAGCTACCAAACGACTCATGCGCACGTCAACAATGATTCCTGCCTTGAAACACAATGATGTGGTTTTTGAAAGGGATGTAGATAAAAGTAATTCATTTGCAAATCATTTTGAAGATGCATTCACTCCTCATCCAGTCCATGATCAAAACACAAATAAAAAAGTAGAGGAATTTTTATGCGAAACCCCAAGTAGCGTTGAACTTCCAGTGAAATATACATCTCCTTCAGAAATTAGTAGCCTCATTAAAAATTTACCAAACAGAAAATCCCCTGGACACGATTTAATACCTAATAGAGTGTTGAAAAATTTGATCCGCAAATCTCTCGCAATTCTTGCATCGATATTCAATGCTTGCATTTCATTGTGTCATTTCCCAAAAGAATGGAAACACGCCGAAATTATTGTTCTACATAAGCCCAATAAACCTAAACACTCTCCCAGTAGTTATCGACCTATAAGCCTTCTTTCATCACTTTCTAAGTTGTTTGAAAAAATTATACAAAAGAGAATATTAAAATATATAGAGTCTGCCAATATTATCCCTCCCACACGATTTGGATTTAGACCCAAACACTCTACAACTCATCAAATTTTGAGAATTATGGAAATTATAAACCGAGGCTTTGAAAACAAACTCCACTCTTCAGCTGCATTCCTCGACGTCGCTCAGGCTTTTGACAGAGTTTGGCATGCCGGACTTTTGTATAAGCTATACAATTTTGGCTTCCCCTTACACCTCATAAATATAATAAAGTCCTTTATAACTGATAGGACCTTTGCTGTTAAACTTAATTCTTCATTTTCCAGCATCCACCCGATAAGAGCAGGATTTCCCCAGGGCTCAATCCTAGGTTCTGTCCTGTTTAATATTTTCATGGCAGACATTCCAGAACTTCCTCAAGCTAAAATTGCCCTTTATGCTGACGATACAGCAATAATCACCCAACTCTTCGACCTTAATCATGCAGTAAACTCATTGCAGACAAGTGTTTCAACGTTAAACAACTGGTTTAAAAAATGGAGGTTTTATCTGAATCCAGCGAAATGTGAAACCAAGATTTTCTCTCTTAGAAAATTTAATACACCCCCAAGCATAAATATTGAAAATACTGCTATTTCATGGAATCCAAATAATCAAGGCGTGAAATATTTGGGCGTTTCATTGGACACAAAACTAAATTGGAACTTACATATTAACTCAAAATTTAGCCAAGCTTATGCTCGCCTTTCTATTTTATTCCCCTTAGTAAACAGAAAATCATCATTAAAATCAAAATGTACCCTGCTTATATATAAACAATTCTGAGACCTTTGATAACATATGCCTGTCCAGTTTGGGGAATGTGTATATCAAAAAGTAAACTTAACAAAATTCAAATTTTCCAAAATAAGATTTTGAGGATTGGTTCAAATTGCCTATGGTACATTCGAAACACACAGCTACACAAAGAATTTGGCTTGGAAAGCATAGAAAAATTCATGAAGAATACTACATTAAAATTCATATTTAAACTTCATCTTGTTCTTAAAGCGGTTACCTATGCCATTGGAGAGCCAACCTTGTACCGGCGGTTAAAACCCAGGCTTCCTCAGAATGTCACCAACCTGGAAGATCTTCCTTGATTGATTTATATCACAGAACAATTAATTTTTTTCTGTTTATTATGTTTATTTTCCCTTTTATTATTAATTATTAATTATTCTGTTAACTTGTTTATATTAGTAATCTCAGGGTGTCTCTGAACAGAGCGAACCCGCCAAAGATATTATTTTTCTCTGTTACTGCTTCTGTGCATAATGTTTCTGTAACGTTGATCCGGAAATAAAACTTTATAAAAAAAAGAAAATGTAAACATTGAAACTTAGGACGGTCACGGCAGCCCTTTCTTCTTCTTCTTCCCGAACTGTCAAATTTTAGTGTTCACAGCTGTTGACATTCAAGTAATTTTATGTTTTCATTCTTTGAAAATGTAAACATTGAAATTTAGGACGTTCATGGGGCGTAGCCCGAGGGGATTTTAAGGGAACTAATATGCCTATGTGTTGCATGAGTTTAAGATCTACCTTTCTGTAAAATTTCAAACCGGTCGGTTCAGTATTTTTCGCATTTACTTGCCACAACAAACAAACCCACAAACAAACATACAGAAACCACCTCTTCTTTATAATATTATAGATTATGGGTCGTGGTATGGTTAATAACAATCCTGAAACTGTAATATATATTCATATCAATTAAAGATCATTAAAATCGGTCTAGCCGTTTTTCGAGTTATAAAAGGTGCAACTAACACGACTTTGTTTTATATAATGTGTAATTTTTAAGTACGACTTTTTTTAACATATGACAATTAATTGGACACAAAATAAAAAATAGGTGCCGTACATAAACCCCCAAAACTGTTAAGTATCAACGTGGCAATTAAAACTGTTCATTTTGTACAGTATTTATTTACTTTATACAGTAGTTTTTAATTAACAATTGATACTAAAGGCATTGAATAGCAAATGACATTGCTAATGGGAAGAAAAACCAACAGATGTAGCTTTAGAAATCAAATTTTTTGATTGTAGAAAATTTGTAAACAAACTTATTCCCCATAAGGATATCATTAGAAATTTTAAACGCCATAAAATGGAAACGTATAAAAACTGAATATGCCTAGAGCTTGATGGGAGCAGAAACGAATCCAAAAAATTAAAGATCATTAAAATCGGTCCCTCCGTTCTGGAGTTATAAGTGTTGTAGCTAACACAACTTTGTTGTATATATTTAGATAAATATAATGTATTCATTAACATAATCTATAATTATGTTATGAGTAAATTTAGTCTTAGTAAAGTAATAAGTTATACCAGAACAAATCTCCACTTAGAGAAACTCGGATAAAATCAATACATAAGTATTTTTTTTTTAACTAATAGAGAAACCTGATACTATAATGTAGATTTATTCCATTAAAAGTAATAGTACATAAACAATTAAACTTTATTCTAAAACGTATTCCCAAAATGTAAAATCACACTTTTACTTTCAATTAGTCTAATTAAGAAGGCCGGCTCCGCGGAAGAATGGGTTTCCGACGGGTTTTAACCAAAATAAGGCTGTAACATCCAGTCTAGCTTGGGGATTAGCGGGGATCGGGGCTCTGGGTGGCGAGAAACTTCTAAAAAATTCTAAAATTCTATGGAATCACGGATAAAACTGGGAAATTTTTGTGAATTTGGGGTAAAACGGGAGATTCTATGGATTCCTAGACCTAGATTGGTACTTCAGAGGATGTAGGTCAGTAGCTGCTTAAAGAAGGTATAGGTCATATGTCATGTAACTTACTTATGAATTTTACATAAAACAAGGCTTCCTGATGACAGTATCAGTGACGAACAATACCGTATTGACGGAAAAATATTTTATTGCCATTCTCTCTTCTTACAACCTCCTCCCAAAAATTAAATAATATATAACATCAAAATGTAATCTAATCAAACTTGATAAATTATTAATGAGTTCCAAAATATTCTATAACCAAACAACATTTTTATTACAGAATTATTTTAAAATGAATGCACTCGTTATCAGTATGTCTTCAGTAAATGTATTAAGTGGTGCCTATTGTTTTTTTAGGTTATCATTGAATATTTATTTGAGACATCGCTCATATGCTCTTTGGCGTCACATGGCTATAAAGACAGCTGTTATTCTTATGGAGAATATTAAAAAATCAATTTCTTCCTTATTTTCCAACCGTTTCCTATGAAACTTGGTATGAAGCGTAAGGTCAAATCACCTAACAAAACCAACTCAAAAAAGCTTGGTATTAACGGGGGGGGGGTTCCCCCCATACAATTCCAACTATTAATGTGTGTTATTTAACTTTGTCTGTCTTGTTTTTATTTTCAGAAATGGGACTATTATATTTGAAACAATAAATTATTAAATGACATTTATATAAACTTTGAAGAACATGATAGTTTTACTACACATATATATACATATATATATATATATATATATATATATATATATATATAGTGTTAGAAGCGGTTCCATAGAGCTGGATGACATATGTCCATGTTGGTTCAATATTGTTTTATTAACTAAAATTTTATTTCAACTGATAATTTTGAGTATTTTCCGATGAGCCCATTTTATTATTTACTTTTTCAATTTAAACTTAGTATCTTATTCAAAATATGGTACTTATGGTGGTATGGATACTTCTACTTGAGAAATTGCAGCATTGTTTAGAAAGACTGGAGGGCAGACCTCAAGTCTCAGTGTGAAAGTTACATGGGCTGACTTTCCTTCGCTAACTGTGATTCTCCATCTCTTGAGCCAGTCTGATATACTCAGACTCCTACAAGCCAGTCTGACTCCTCTGGGAGGCAAAAATAGCGTTTTGATGTGATGCCAATATTGCTGTATCATCTGCAAAAGTAGCAACGTTCACTCTTGGGTTTACTGGAAGATCTTCTGTGTACAGTACATATAATACAGGTCTGAGAAAACTTCCTTGAGGAACTCTAGATTCAATCCAACAGAAGTTAGAACGTGCATCCTGAAATTTTATTTGAAAAACCCTCCCATTTAAATATGATTTTTAAAAACTTGTAGAAAGGACGAGGGAGCAAAGATTTTATTTTATGATATGATATAAAGTAGACCATCGTGCAATACTTTATCAAATGCCTGGCTTATATCCAAGAAAGCAGCCGAGTAAAATTACTTCTTCTCCAAGTCTTGTTTAATTACATTCGCTAATTTGTGAACTTATTCAACCATTCAATGTTGTATTCTGAACGCAAACTGGTGGCTCGGGTTTACATTTTCATCACTTATTATTGGCAGTAAACGCTTTAGCAATAGTTTTTCAAATATTTTAGAGATATCAGGAAGAAGACTTATAGGTCTGTAAGATGACACTTCATGAGGAGGTTTGCCAGGCTTAGGAAAAATGACAATCTGGGATATTTTCCACTGTCTCGAAAAGTATTCCAATTTTAAAACGGTATTGAATCATAGTCAATGTAAAAAAGGTTTCACAAGGAAGCTCTTTGAGGACCTTACCTGTTATCAAATCATAGCCAGGAGATTTTCTTTCGTGGAGTTCCTTCTGGACGACAGACCTTAGTTCATTAATAGTAACAGGTTGGATTGGAAGATCCATTTTAGTTGGGGTTTCAATAAGTACATTTAATTCATCACTGATGTCAACACCTGTGTTGTTAGGTTTAAAGACGTCTTTAAAGTGATCACTTTTCTCTTGACTGCTCTTCGTCCATTGGCCGTCTGGTTTCAAAATTGGAGGTATTGGAGTTTTAGGTTACTTGAAATTTCTTGAAGCTTTCTATAAAGAGTAGTTTGTTGATTCATTTGGGGTCAAGTTTGAAATATAGTCATAAAATACTGTTTAGCGGTAGGTTTTGTAGTGGTAAGCCAAGCCGATTGCTGTATGGCTTGCGTAAAATATTCCAAACGTAGAATGTTATTTTATTTTGACTCAAACACCTGTAGGTATATTCATTATTCAGAATAACCGATTCAAAAGATAATATCACATTCTGATCAGGTATAAAAATAGGAGGAGGTTTAGGATGCCGTGATGGGGTGGTTTCATCTGCAGACATAGTCGATACATTAAGTGATGTTAGTACTCAACCCTATCTTTTGAGCACTATAGGCAACAGCTTGCCAGGCATTTACAGATTGGTTAAGCACGTTATTGTTCAAGCAAGATGACTGAGTTATATTTCTGCTGTAGCCATAGTTTGTGATTTTACTTAGGCAACAGCCTTGAAAGCATAGTACCATGCAAAACAACCCTTATTGCAGTAAACCTTCATACTCAGCACTATTCGGTTACCATGATGGAAATAATATAAGTGCTATAAATAATGAAAATTGCTATAAATTCACTCTACTGACGCCAGCGTGCTATGTGTGATCTCGATTATATATTTTCATACACTACTATCAATAAACAACCCAACTTAACTGCAAGTGAGCAAAATGAGGGTAAAAGCTATTTTTGAAAACACCATGTAAACATTAAAAACACATGTTCTTAGCGTTAAGTCTCTACATCGTCGTTACTCTCAACAAATTTAGAGGGTGTCTACATGATGTTTAGTTCTTGGAAGGTCGTATACTCGTATGTCGTAAAGCAATGTGTTTCAAACAGCCACTCCATCTCCGCTCTGCCAATGTAAAGGTAAATATGTCAACTTACCTTGCAAACTACCTGATAGAGAGCAAATGTCTCCACTTGGAAGGTCGTATACTCGTATGTCGTAAAGCAATGAGTTCCAATCAGCCACTCCATCTCCGTTCTGCCAATATAAAGATAAATATGTCAACTTGCCTTGCAAATTGCGTGATAGAGAGCAAAAGTCCCCACTTGGAAGGTCGTATACTCGTATGTCGTAAAGCAATGAGTTCCAATCAGCCACTACATCTCCGTTCTGCCAATATAAAGGTAAATATGTCAACTTGACTTGCAAATTGCGTGATAGAGAGCAAATGTCTCCACTTGGAAGTTCGTATACTCGTATGTCGTAAAGCAATGAGTTCCAAACAGCCACTCCATCTCCGCTCTGCTGATATAAAGCCTATTTATGTCAGCATCATGATAATTAGCTTCACCCCGATTTATGGCTATTCCTAAAAGTAATATAACACTTTTAAGAGTTCAACAGAATTTTGTTGTAATGCCAGAATGGAGATAGTTTATGTACATTTTTGCTATAGCTTTTATACTTTAGTAACGTTTAAAATGGTTAACTTTTAATAGTTTAATCATAAACTAAGTTTAAGAAACTGGGAACGTTTTATGACTTGTGTTAATATTTCACGAAACCTGACTAACTTCCTAAACGGAAGACACAGCTTCATCATATGGAGGTATATCAATGTATTTTTACTTGTCCAACTTCATATATATGTTTCCTGCACTCTATGCATGATCTAACCTATTTCCCACCTGGAAGTAAATACCCCCGTCGCAGCAGACCTGCGTACTCAGCGAATTTCCAAATCAATAATTTAATATAAGACAAGTTTTATAAAAATATGTCCATAAACATGAGAATTATTTGCCTATTCTCCATAAGATTAACATAGGAAAGAGTGTGCAGGTTAGTTGCTGTCAGGAACACTAAAATAAGTCATTTCTACCATGAATAATTTTTATCTTAACATTTATACCAACTTTCATCAACATCTGTCCATAAATAAAGGAGTTTGCCTATTCCCTATATGATTAATATGGGAAAAGAGTATGCAGGTCTGCTGTCATGATAAACACATAAACTATGATTTTTAAGCATAAATGGATAGATCTCAACCACATGAAGCTAAATATCAAGTTTTATCCAAAAATATTGATTAATATGGGAAATATTAATTTTTCCCTATCCTCCTTAAGATTAACATTGGAGCCCCACAATACAACGTACTGTGTTTAGATTTTTTAATATCTCGGTATCCGTTGGAGATAGAGAAAAACTTGAAGGAGCTTAATTGTGTAGTTTTTTAAGCTGATTCTAATGGTGAAATATAAAATTAGAAATTTTTAAAAATTACATGTGAAAAACGCAAAAAACCCATTTTGGGGTACAAAACCCCCCCAAACTACCCGTTCCCATTGACCGATATGTCTCCACTATCAAACTCTTGATAGTGGAAACCGACCGGCAAACACGTTACCTAGTTAGTTAAATTTTAAAGTTTTAAATGTTTTAAATGTACTGTTTGTCTAAATGTGTGTATGTGATGTATTGAAGAGAATAGAACGACCTCCAATGGAGTGAACAATGACATTAGTTTGAAAATGAACCTGTGAGTTCGAAACCCTGGGTCACAGACAATAGTGACAAGTTGAATTGGATCGACGGATATTAAGGTTAGTAACCTGTTATTTATCATCCACCAATTCAGGAGGCTTACAAATAAAATGAATTAAGTCTTACCATGAGACCTACGGTAATAGCTTCTTCCCTATGGGAAATTCGCTAAAAACTAACATTTTTAAATGACTTATGAACAGGACGAGTTTTAAATTTCTCATTCGTTTGTATTTTTAATCCTTGGTATGTTTTCATAGCTTGTTCTTTTAAAATATCAAGTTTCCTCTCAATATTGTTGATTTTTATGTTTAAATGTCATTCAATTGGAAATTTCTTAGTATTTTGTACAATCGCCTTTGCAATATTTTTGTTCTTCATTGATGTAGACTACAGAAATCGAATGGCAACGCAAACCTGGCTGTCCAATAATGATGTGTTCTAAGCTTTGTTAAGATTATAAGTTAAGCAAATCCTGGAAACCATTATTTTATTACATAAGACTCTCCGCACCCGTGTATTTTTAACTGTACGTATTGTGTGTGTGTGTGTGTGTGTGTGTGTGTGTGTGTCTGTGAACACGATAACTCTCGTAAAAATGGTCCGATCAAGACCAAATTTGGTAGAGACGTGTATTCCTGCATTTGCTCGGACGAATTCGTTAACAAGACATATCGGGCACTCAGAACGGGTAGTTTGGGGGGGTTTTGTACCCCAAAATGGGTTTTTTGCGTTTTTCCCCATGTAATTTTTAAAAGTTTCAAATTTTATCTTTCACTATTAGAATCACCTTAAAAAACTACACAATTTAGTTTCTTAAAGTTTTTCTCTATCTCCAAGCTTACCGAGATATTAAAAAATCTAAACACAGTACATTGTATTTTGGGGCTCTAATGTTAATATTATGGAGGTTAAGGAAAAATTAATGTTTCACTTATTATCTAATCTTTTTAGATGAAACTTGATATTTAGCTTCATGTACTTGAGATATATCCATTTATGCTTAAAAATCATAGTTTATGTGTTTATCATGACAGCTAACCTGCATACTCTTTTCCTATGTTAATCATATAGAGTTTAGGTAAACTCCTTTATTTGTGGACAACTGTTGATGAAACTTGATATAAATGGTCAAAATATAAATTGTTTAAGCTAGAAACACCTACTTTCAGCATTCCTCACAGCAGCAAACCTGCATACTCTTACCCATGTTAATATTATGGAGAGTTGGCAAATAATACTCATATTTATTGACAGATAATGATAAAACTTGTCATATATTATTATTATTATGTTATTGATTCGGAAATTCGCTGAGTACGCAGGTCTGCTGTGACGGGGGTATTTTTATAGATATTAGGTTTTAGATATTTGTTTCATTTTTACATTATTAAAAAAATGTAAACATAATTAACTTCATTAAAGTGGTAGAAATATTAACTACTGCATAATTTTCTGAACTGGTGTACCCGTAAAAAGATACATAAACAGACAACATACTCAATTTCCGCAAGTGGAGGTAGTTGCTGCAGTCGCTCCTAGGTGGCAGTGGTGTCACTACAGACGGCCAGACTAGTTGTCAAGCCGCCATCTTGGAGGAGGATCCAGTAAGTGAGGTCCCCTCAGTGATTGTGTCTAGTGTTACTGGTCTCCGTATGATTTTGGACTAAACTAAGGTAAATTGTTCATTATAACGATGAATTAGAGTAAACTTAGATTACTTTAGCGATTACAAAGATCTTTTGATTAAATTGTTCTGAAATGGCGCGGGAAAAAGTGAGAATTCTGAAATGTTTGTAGAGGGGGTGGGATCGATCGCGCCTCGAACAAGCTCGTATCCAATAAAACATTTCAGTTAACTTGTTTAAACAATTTGTTTAATATGTATGCGGCTTCACTCTCTTAATTGATTTAAATGAGGTGACTGTTTGCCCTTGCTTGGATTGTTATACTGATTTAAGAATACACTGTGTAAATATTTGTTTAAGAGACAGGTTGTCCCAAATTCATTGACCTGTTCTATTTTATTACCTTGATACGATCACATGTTTCATTTAATAATAATTGAAATTAAACTTCCACAAATAGCTATATTTTTTATGTAGTGATAATTTTTACGCCTAAATAATTTATTTATAGTGGTGTTCTTTGAAATTAATTATTTAAATATTTCTGTAAAAAATGTGAAGTAATATTTGACGATAGAACATACCAGTTATTTATCTTAACATTTAATTTTTAATTTAACATTTATAATTTTATTTATCTTAACACGAAATCCTTCAAAATATACTGTAGTTGCAAAATACGTTTCATCAAATTAGGACGAGTCATAGTACTCTATGTAATTACCTACGTAATTATTTAAATATTACATCCATGGTAAATGAAATTAGTATCATGATAGTTGTTTGCTATTTTTATGAAAACAATTCGTATCTAAAACAACTTTACTGTTCGTCCACTGAAATAAAAAGTGAATGAAATCAAACAACTTAGAAATGAGCTTAGGGAAACAGTCGGTACCCTCAGAACCGACTGTTTGTTTCTTCATGTCAATTGACAACCAATATTTAAATTATTATTTATTTTTATTAATATTTATATAAAATCAATATGATATTAATGACTGTATTTTTACCAATAGGCCTAGTTAAAAGTTGAAAGAGTTCAATGTGTGTTACGTAAATAGTTTCGTTAGTTTAAAAACATTTTAACAGCAAAAATACTATTTAATTTGCAATCAGCAAATCCCATAGTAATTATATTTGGTTTTTCGTTTCAATCATCTTTCTGGTGGAAATCAATTTTCTTAATAAACTTTTAAAAGTATAATGTAAAAAAGATGCTTAAGAAATCAAGTTTCACAGATCTGGGAATAGAAGATGTCAAAACTTAAGAAAGGGAGAGACTAATTAATTTAGTCATCGATCACATCAAACATTTATCTACAACGGGGTCGTGTTTCTCTAGTGTTTTAGTTTAAAAATAATGTTCAATAAGTTTTATTCCTTGACTTTCTATGATGTATTTTTAAATAATGCCCTAAATAGTCATTTTTTTTATTTTGTTAGTCTCGTGTAACTGCATTGTTGCACTTGCCGCGAGTCACAGCATAGGATGCCTTCACACGATCACTGATTGGTAGGCCTACATGTACGCTATATAACGCATGTTGCATATTTATTGACCAGTCAGCAAAATTAACAATCGGTTTATGTTTATCAATTCTTATTACTTTTGAAATGGTTTTAAACTGTTGTTTTAAAAAGCAAGATAAATCAGTCGGATGTTTAAGGATGATCTCGTATGCTACAGCACAGCAAAATACATTCAAGATACGCTGCCATCTTGCATTATGTATTGGCTACGCTCTGTCGCAGCTTATGTTATGCTATTTTATTACTTGGAAAATATATCACTTGTTTTCTTAAAATAATCTTTCTTGGCATATTAGGAATATATAAAATTATTTGTAGGTATGTTTTATCGAATTACCTAGAGGAAATAGAGCTGTTATTGATATCATTATTATACTGTATTATCGTTGTCCTCATGGTAAGACTAAGACCCAGTACCATTTTTCATCGTTTTTACAGGTCAGTTAAGAGGACAATAAATATCCGCGATAAAACATAACATATAAAAGGTTAAGGGTTGAGATGGAGTAACTCTGAGAGGGTTTTCATTTGTGCATTCCGAACCAATATATCATTCGCATCCAAGAACACTATCGTATATTGTATTTATTCGTAATGTAATGTTTCTTACAAAACTCACTTGTCAACTAAAATGACTAACATGTCTACAAAATCATTAGTGTACATTATATAGCCAATTTTCCAGGCCGAATTCATTTTCAGTAAATGTGGACAATGCTAATGCATTTCAAATGTCATAATATTGTCTATATCAAACTCCTTTGTATTATTATTATTTTTTTAATTTATTACTAACTAGCAGTAAGCCCGTTCTTCGTACGGATTGTAGGATTCAATTTAAAGAACCAAGATTATCATACCAAAATGTAAACCTGAAATGCTAAACAAATCAGTATAAAGGAAGTAAACAAATACCCAGCTTTAATATTTAGCATTACTTTACAATTAAATCGCTTAGAACATATATACAATCATTAAAATTAGTTATACGTTAAAATAGCTTTTTTAATATGATTTCGTGATTTCGAGATGGGTTTTAAATCAATCATCAGTGCAAACTAACTGATATTGATTTTAATTTCACAGCTTTTGTTTACTACAAAGACAGCAGATTATTACAAGTAGGTGATTTATTGAAAACTGAAAACAAAATGTGACTAATATCGCGTAAAAAGTGAGTTTTAAAATGCTTACTTTTTAAGGGGTGGTGGATAATTTCAAGTATTAACACCCCCTATTTAGAATGTAGAGAATGCATAATATAAGTTTCATTGTTATCTGTTCTCCCATCTTTTCGGAGAGGATGGCGTAAAATGCCTCCTGGAGCGTCACAGACAGATACACAGACGGACGGACAAAAATACAGGCACAAATTAAGACAATACTTGTTTCGGCTTCTCTAACACACGAAACGCAAAAATAAGTAAAAAATTAATTACTCTGAGCAATTTACAGATAAAACTTTTAATAGACTATGATTTAGATATACATGATTTAGTATAATTTAGATTACATTGAATAATATACACATTTTAAATGATAAGGTAAACTATATCATAATTACAACAACAACGTTGACTATCTCGTTAAGCTATGATACGGCTCGGAGCGCTAAAAATGTGAAAAGAGGATAAAGGGAAATTTAATGGAGCTATTGCAAAGTTTACCCGCTTGAAAGGGCGTTTGTTTTACAAGGGAAACAATATTACATTCATCTCTCTCCAGGAAACAGAGATAACATCGGTCAGTGAACAAAATATAACTAAAAACTCATTTATTACCCAAACGAATTTGTCGTTTCGCATGATTGTTTTAAACTATAAAACGTTAGGTGTATAAGGTGGTGTCTGTTATTTTATTAAAATTTTACCAATGTAAGCCTTAGTTTATTGAATAAAATATTTTTAATTTAATTGATTATTTTATATCATTTATAATTAATGAAGTAAGCTTGTAGTAGGCTAGATTTCGAAATTATATGTTTGAGCAGCGAATGGGGATGGGGGTACAACAGACCAGTAAGACTCGCCAGGCACAACGCAATTCAGTTATCCCACAGACTTGCTCCATTTATCCGTGGTTATCTCTACATCGCTATTGTGAATTTTAAATCTGTTGTAGTTTGTGTATCATATTTTTAGCTGCTTACGATCCATCGCCAATGAATTATTATTAATTCAACTAAACGAACGGGAATATTTACAGTATTGTGGTATTTTTCCATTTCATTTACTCCCTATCCGCATTTTCGTTTCATAACAGACTTTTAGTCAAATACATTTTAATATTTGTTGTTTAGTTGTATTATAGAAACTTACATACGCGTGAAACTTACGTGTGTGTGTGTAAAATAACTTAGAAATTGTAATACAGTAGTAACTTAATATAGTAGTCCCCGTTAATCCGACCCGCCAAACGTCTCGTCCTACAGCACCCAGCGGAGTCAAGTTATGTTTGTTATCGGCAATTCAAAAATATTTCTCGGAAAAACTTGTATTTGAATGTATTTGACATGTCGGACGATCATTAGTTTTCCCTTACAATCTTGAATAATTTACAATGCTCGACTGTTTTGAGTAAGTTTTCTCGGCAGATGTTACATTTCAATATGTTTTGCTTTGCTTTAACGCCTCAGGGCTCCCCAAGTCGGAGACGTACGAGTAGGTTCTTCTGTGCTGTGCTCGGGCGGTGGCCGCCGATTATCCTGATTAGAGATCGGGCGTTTCCGCCAGTGTTCGGTCGCTCTCGCCTGTGCGTGGGCCATAAAGCCAATTAGCTTCTCACATTCTGCTTATAAACCTCTGTTATTTATGCCGCGTGTTTCTCTTGTCTTTATTACAATTATTGCTTTGACAAGAGTTTTGTTTCCTCGTAAAATAATTTTTCTTCAGCCTGCCACAATTATTATGTTTATAATAATTAATCATTTATGAATAGTTGAGTTTTACCAGAACTGTGTGGATTTATCTAATAAGTTTCCTATTTATAGATGTCCATAATCTTTGTTTTTATCACTTAAGCATTTCTAAGGTGAACCCTTTCGATGTATGCAAACTTTTAAAATCATTACCCCGTAAAAACGTAATTACGATTTAAGTAAGACTGTAAAATACGTAACTAATAAGGTTAGGGTCGACGTTTTTATTTCCCCTTGAATTAATCCTACAATATATTTAATAATTATTAATTGTATATAATAATACAAACTATGCTGCAGTTTATTAAAAATAAAAATAAAATAGGGTTGGTTAAGAACTAGGTATTTTAGAAATAATTTATATGTTTAAGATCATATGTTGTTTATATGTTTGCTGCTTTCTCACAGCAGCAAACCTGCGTAATCTGTTCCATGTTAATCTTATGGAGATTAGGCAAACTCCTTTATTTATGCCAAGATATTGATCAAACTTCGTATATGGTCAAAATAAAAAAAGGTTTATGGTCAAAATACCTACTTCCAGTGTTCCTCAAAACAGCAAACTTGCATTCTATTTTCCATGATAATGTTACAGTGAATAAGAAAATACTCTTATTTATCAACACGTATTGATTGATCAATCTTGTCACATACTTGTATTACTATTACCATATGTTTAAGGTGGAAATTCGCTGAGTACGCAGGTCTGCTGCGACGGGAGTATTATTCTATTATATTTCAACTTTGTCCATAGCAAATGATACAGATTTTTGTTTACTTCTGTTCGTTTGAACAAATGATACTCTGAAGCAAGTATAGTAGATTTTACTTTCTCCCCTTATACACAGTCTATGGAGAAAGTACGGTACCTGTTGTCGTCCAAATTTTCGAATTTGTGTTGAGAGTGGATATGTCCGTTCTGGGGTCCCCTGAATCCAAAAAGTGGGTTTCGACGTGATGTCTGTCCGTCCGTGTCTGGATGTGTGTGTGTGTGTGTGTGTGTGTGTGTGTGTGTGTGTGTGTGTGTGTGTGTGTGTGTGTGTGTGTGTGTGTGTGTGTGTGTGTGTGTGTGTGTGTGTGTGTGTGTGTCTGGACGTGTACTTAGCCACAGCCTAACCGTTGGTCCGATTAATTACTCCTAAACATGTAGGCCTATTGTTATAGTTTTGTTCAAGTGTACTGCATTAACAGGTCCCATACATAACTTCGGTTCTATTTTCTCATCCGTCAAAAATAAAAGGTATTTTAAATTCAAATATTTTTCCATAAAATTTCAAAAATTAATTTTTTTACTAAACACCACAAAGATACATTTGCAACTACAGTACATAAAATAGAGCGCTGCGAGTCTAAACTGCTAAATCGTAGCTAGCTAACTAGCTGGTAGTGGTAGCTGGTCGTGGCATGTTGTAGCGGCGAGCGCACACCGTGGAGCGCGACAATAGGAGCGGTGAAAGCTATAGGATGTGCCACAATAGCGCGCCACTTGCACGCCGCGCATGCGTCGACATCGGGCGCGGCCGTGCAGGGGGTCCACTGAAATAGAGCTGTCGTGCCGAGATTGGGAGAAAGTGGATCCAACATTGCGATTACATTACAGTATTACGATTTGCATTTAATTGATATCTTATTTTAGACTTTAATGAACGTAATATCCCTAACATGTTAATGCAATACATGTTTTGTCGCCTCGGACGACGACCATGTTCACAGTTCCCACATTTTATTGCATGTTATCTAACGTTGCCGATGTGTTTAGAAATGAATCTTAAAATGCTCGTAGATCATATTCTCGGAGAGGTCCAAACATTGTTATTACATTAACAAACACAACACCGATAAGCAATTTTTTTAGATTACATATTATAGTGTTGCTGAATCGTCTCTGAATGAGTCTCTAAATTTGTTTAAAGTTTACAAAAATCAAACTTAAAATAGTTTTTTATATATTATTTTTCAAAATTGCGGTTATTTTAAAATATTTAACGTAAATCAACTTGAAAACCCAATTGTACTGTTGAAAATTTAAGATAATCAGACGACTCAACTTGAAGAAATGCAGACGGTAAAAAATAACGTAAATGACGACCAAGTGACAGACTAATGTCGGCTCGCAGAGCAGCTGCTGCAGCCAGGCTGCTGACTACGGTTCCACGCTCCGCGACACATCATCGGCTCTCCACATATGAGACACACTCACTCACTTACAGTGGCTGTTTTAAAGTGAATATGAGTGAAGGGTGAGTGTGTTGGGTAAGTTTATTAATGAACAACAACAAAAATATTTGAAATACTCTACATACTGAAATATTTGAAATATATTGAAAATTATTTGTTTTTTGAGTTAAGTTTCTTGGTTATAGTTGATGGAATTAATCACTACAGCAGTTAGTAGGTTAATTTATACATTTTTATTGTTGTTTTACTGGATGAAAACAAAAGTAGACATATAAATATTTTATACATTAGCGATAGGGATATGGCAGGGTGTATAGATTAGTACACATTACTTTTAAACTTTTTAGGTCTGAAAACGATTAGCTGTGAAATTTAAATCACAATCGCTTTTTATTAATCATTTCAATTCTTTAAAGACGTTTTCAAGGAGAATCCTTAAAATTTTAAAATTAAAACACAGAAAATCCCTGAAAATATTGCCAAAACACTCGCCCCTTGTACCAAATGTCATAAACTTTGGTCGGTCCATTGGCGAAGTCATGGAGGTCGATATACAGACAGACATATATCTGTTGTAAAACTCAAACTTGCTACTAGTACTCCTAGACAGGAGACCAGGAGAGGTTTCTTACGGCCTTCGAGGGATTACATACAGTAGAGGCTTGGCTCGTCACAGCCTATTGTTCGAGCATGCACTATCGGTAACAGCCCGACTACTCTGATAACTACTGATACTGCAGCTGGGCCAGGTCCCAGAATAATAAGCCCTGAGATCACTAAACAAACAGAATTATGCTGATTACTCGAGATATTCACATAGATGATCAATACTACCTCGGATATAACTGGGTTATAAAACTTCATAAAATGTAAAACCTAACGGGAAAGTTGTGAGTTTAAATACACAATGCACCAAAGTATGACGCCATTAGTAGCTTCCTACCATTCATGGTAGACCTATGAGAGAATCCTCGATGCATCAGACTCGGCATTAATCGCAAATGAAGGTTCATTTGATAGAATGTTTCTTGATAGCCTATATCAGGAATATTATTAAACCAGATATACCATCTTATTCTACAGCTCCTGAACCGTATTCAGTTTTATTGAAGGTATATTCCCATTACTTCAGTAACTCTTATTACTCTATATGACTCGTTGAAAATATTATCCGAATTATTTTGCGTGATTATCAAGGTCTTTCGCAAAGTACGCATGCATACATTCTGTAATGTATGATAATACATGATGAACTGTTTGTTAACAACTGAAAACCTACATGTATGTATTACATATCCTAATTCATAATATTAACTACATTGAAAATTAGGCCTAAGTGTCAAATGTATACAAATCTATTAAATAATTGTAATGGAATAGTGTCATATTAGTTGTATATATTCTATATAGGTCTATCTTTGTTTTTATTTAATTAATAGCTGACCCGGCGAACTTCATAACGCCTAACAGAAAATACATGTTAACTTTAAGATTGGCCATTTTGTGAGGACAAATAGCATTGCGGCTTTGCGTTGTGAAAGCTTTAAATATTCATCAGCTGATTATTATAATAAACCTAATATGTATAAACATTGTGATTATGTTATTTGGCAAACATAATATAAACACGTTTTAAACACTTTTAATCATACAGAAAATAAAAAATAGATAAGTACAGTACATAATTCCCAAAAACCGTAAACTATTAACGTGGCGAATAATGCTGTTCATTTTGTACAGCACATATTTACTTCATAGTTTTACATTAATGAATGATTCATATGACATTGGATAGTAAACCAACAGCTGTTTTAAGAAATCAAATGTTTTGATTTTGGAAAATTTGTAAACAAACTTAGTCCCCATAAGGTTAACAGTAGAATTTTAAAACGGTATAAAATGGAAACTAATTGAATTTATGGAAACTGAATATGCCTAAAGCATGACCGGAGGAGAGACGAATCAAAAAAATCAAATATCATTAAAATCGGTCCAGCCGTTCTCGAGTTATAATGCGTGTAACTAACACGACTTTGTTTTATATATTTAGATTTTGTCACCTTCGTTAGAATGATCCCCTAATGAGAGATGCTTTCTTGAAATTACAATAAAAGTGGCAATCCTATATTCTGAGAATGCAGCTCCGATACTACGAGGTCATCTAGGCGTGATGCCACTTGACACCGTTCACAATGTATCTAGACGTGATGCCACTTGACACCGTTCACAATGTATCTAGACGTGATGCCACTTGACACCGTTCACAATGTATCTAGACGTGATGCCACTTGACACCGTTCACAATGTATCTAGACGTGATGCCACGTGACACCGTTTACAATGTATATAGACGTGATGCCACTTGACACCGTTTACAATGTATCTAGACGTGATGCCACTTGACACCGTTTACAATGTATCTAGACGTGATGCCACTTGACACCGTTCACAATGTATCTAGACGTGATGCCACTTGACACCGTTCACAATGTATCTAGACGTGATGCCACTTGACACCGTTTACAATGTATCTAAACGTGATGCCACTTGACACCGTTTACAATGTATCTAGACGTGATGCCACTTGACACCGTTCACAATGTATCTAGACGTGATGCCACTTGACACCGTTTACAATGTATCTAGACGTGATGCCACTTGACACCGTTCACAATGTATCTAGACGTGATGCCACTTGACACCGTTCACAATGTATCTAGACGTGATGCCACTTGACACCGTTCACAATGTATCTAGACGTGATGCCACTTGACACCGTTCACAATGTATCTAGACGTGATGCCACTTGACACCGTTCACAATGTATCTAGACGTGATGCCACTTGACACCGTTTACAATGTATCTAGACGTGATGCCACTTGACACCGTTCACAATGTATCTAGACGTGATGCCACTTGACACCGTTCACAATGTATCTAGACGTGATGCCACTTGACACCGTTCACAATGTATCTAGACGTGATGCCACTTGACACCGTTCACAATGTATCTAGACGTGATGCCACTTGACACCGTTCACAATGTATCTAGACGTGATGCCACTTGACACCGTTCACAATGTATCTAGACGTGATGCCACTTGACACCGTTTACAATGTATCTAGACGTGATGCCACTTGACACCGTTTACAATGTATCTAGACGTGATGCCACTTGACACCGTTCACAATGTATCTAGACGTGATGCCACTTGACACCGTTTACAATGTATCTAGACGTGATGCCACTTGACACCGTTCACAATGTATCTAGACGTGATGCCACTTGACACCGTTTACAATGTATCTAGACGTGATGCCACTTGACACCGTTCACAATGTATCTAGACGTGATGCCACTTGACACCGTTCACAATGTATCTAGACGTGATGCCACTTGACACCGTTCACAATGTATCTAGACGTGATGCCACTTGACACCGTTCACAATGTATCTAGACGTGATGCCACTTGACACCGTTCACAATGTATCTAGACGTGATGCCACTTGACACCGTTCACAATGTATCTAGACGTGATGCCACTTGACACCGTTCACAATGTATCTAGACGTGATGCCACTTGACACCGTTCACAATGTATCTAGACGTGATGCCACTTGACACCGTTCACAATGTATCTAGACGTGATGCCACTTGACACCGTTCACAATGTATCTAGACGTGATGCCACTTGATACCGTTCACAATGTATCTAGACGTGATGCCGCTTGATACCGTTCACAATGTATCTAGACGTGATGCCACTTGACACCGTTCACAATGTATCTAGACGTGATGCCGCTTGATACAGTTCACAATGTATCTAGACGTGATGCCGCTTGACACCGTTCACAATGTATCTAGACGTGATGCCACTTGACACCGTTTACAATGTATCTAGACGTGATGCCACTTGACACCGTTCACAATGTATCTAGACGTGATGCCACTTGACACCGTTCACAATGTATCTAGACGTGATGCCGCTTACTTTACACCGTCCACAATCTATCGCATTAATCGCGGCATTTACATTTTCTGGGTTTAATTTTCTAAAGCCCCAAAAGCACGTAAAGAATCTTTTCCAAGTTATTCAACGAGGTTTCATTGAAACTGCTCGTAAAATCACTTGAAATGTACGACGCGAGCTCAATTAGTCCTGATAAACGTACTTGTGATTACAAGTGGTTAGAGCTAATATAACGGATAATCTATTGTTAAATTAAATTTCTTATTTATAATTTAGCAATAATGATGATTGAAGTAATAAAGTATAGAATACAATGCCATAAATGGCCAAGTCAATAAAGGGTGTGAAAATGTAATGCAGGGTGAAGATCCCGTAAGGGTGAGCTAGAGACAATGAGTACAGGGTTAAGATCTCACAGGGGCGAGGCTGAAATAATGCATACAGAGTGACGTTAACGATGCGGAGAGGCTGAGATAATGCATACAGTGTGAAGATGACGTAGGGACAAGCCTGAGATAATGCATGCAGGGTAATGATTACGAAGGGCGAGCCTGAGATAATGCATGCAGGGTGAAGATCACATAAGGACGAGCCTGAGATAATGCATGCAGGGTGAAGATCACGTAAGGGCGAGCCTGAGATAATGCATGCAGGGTGAAGATCACGTAAGGGCGAGCCTGAGATAATGCATGCAGGGTGAAGATCAGGAAGAGACGAGGTTGATAAGGTAATTTGGAGAGAAGCTTGCACCGGGTAAGGTGCAATAAATTCGAATGTTTATCTTTGCATTCAGTCAAGTGAAATTTCGACTTTCGTGCAGTTTCTTCTGTCTTATGGAATAATTGTTTGGGGAGGATCATACAGGTTACATCTTACCGGATTATCTGTGGTAGGCCTATAAAAACCTATTTTGAATAATTCATGTGAATAGCGGATTTAGAAATCTAGAAGGTTCCCTTCTAAACTATTATTTCATGAGACAAAACTTTTATCTCCACTGACTACAGCGGACCCACAATTGACAACATTTTCTATCTTTAGCTTTTTCTTTTTATACATATATTTCACTAGGTGGGGTAGTTTCGTTAGCTTTTGCTCTAATTAATTCAAAGTACCTGGTGACCGAGCTTTGCTCGTTTAGAATAATACATGTATTATAAAAATTAATTAGAAAAATTAAAACACATTTAATTAAAACACATAATTAATATAGCAAACAAAAAGTATTGCCCCTGATGGGGTTTGAACACGCTACCGCTGGACCACGGCGTCTGCCAAATGAGCGAAGTCGGTTGAGGTGTTTTACCAACCTCAATTGTTTTAGCCGATCATTTACTGTTTGACTAACCATACAGCCTGTGACTAACTGATTTTGGTATAAACGGAATGAGGATTGAAAAGCAAAAGAGAAATTTAATTTACAAATATTAATTGGTTTGTTACAGTGGCTTCAAGCAATACAACAAATACGTTTTCTATCAAAACACGGAAGATTTTGGAAACTCTTTTTTGTTTTTATTTCGCACAGTTATGTTACCCTTAAGTTTTTACAAATTTTTTAGTAAACTGATAATTTTACATTTATTACATACATGAAATAAATATTTATGAAAAACCTCTATTCACATATTGTTCTTTGCCGTGTTCAATCAAGAACTGTCAAACGGTTATAAACAGCTGTTTTGGTTTGTATTGTTTACATTTTATTCTCAATAAGCGTAATGTTAAATTTTTAGATTTTAAACTTAATATTACAAGAAAACACGAATTTTCCTGGACATTAGACCTATCTAGAACTTATTTTCTACTCAGAAATTAATTATTTCCAAAATTTAAAGAAAATCCTTAGTGCCTTTTTCGAAATCCGTGTGCAAATATATATATATATACAAACCTTGCTCATATTATAGTATTAGATGTATACATGCATAATGTATACATTTTTTCACAAATTGCTACAAAATTTTAATTTTTTTATAAATTATGTTTTTATATAAATTTTATTTTAACAATAAACGAGTACGCTCAAACTTAGGTCCTTGTATGCCATTTCCCGCTTGTATGATATTTTTCATTCCAAATGTATCTTTCATCAAAGTATTTATCTATCATCTGAAAAATGTGTATAACTTATTTCGTAACATATTTTTTCTGGAATCAATTTGATAGGTTGAGGTGTCGGTGGGTCATGATGAGCGAAAATCCCTCAAGGGTGAGGATCTGGGTGGCATTAAAGATTAGAGGTAAGGTTGAGGTGTCGGTGGGATAAGGTCATGATGATGAGCGAAAATCCCTCAAGGATGAAGATCTAGGTGGCATTAAAGATTGGAGGTAAGGTTGAGGTGTCGGTGGGATAAGGTCATGATGATGAGCGAAAATCCCTCAAGGATGAGGATCTGGGTGGCATTAAAGATTGGAGGTAAGGTTGAGGTGTCGGTGGGATAAGGTCATGATGATGAGCGAAAATCCCTCAAGGATGAGGATCTGGGTGGCATTAAAGATTGGAGGTAAGGTTGAGGTGTCGGTGGGATAAGGTCATGATGATGAGCGAAAATCCCTCAAGGATGAGGATCTGGGTGGCATTAAAGATTGGAGGTAAGGTTGAGGTGTCGGTGGGATAAGGTCATGATGATGAGCGAAAATCCCTCAAGGATGAGGATCTGGGTGGCATTAAAGATTAGAGGTAAGGTTGAGGTGTCGGTGGGATAAGGTCATGATGATGAGCGAAAATCCCTCAAGTATGAGGATCTGGGTGGCATTAAAGATTGGAGGTAAGGTTGAGGTGTCGGTGGGATAAGGTCATGATGATGAGCGAAAATCCCTCAAGGATGAGGATCTGGGTGGCATTAAAGATTAGAGGTAAGGTTGAGGTGTCGGTGGGATAAGGTCATGATGATGAGCGAAAATCCCTCAAGGATGAGGATCTGGGTGGCATTAAAGATTAGAGGTAAGGTTGAGGTGTCGGTGGGATAAGGTCATGATGATGAGCGAAAATCCCTCAAGGATGAAGATCTGGGTGGCATTAAAGATTAGAGGTAAGGTTGAGGTGTCGGTGGGATAAGGTCATGATGATGAGCGAAAATCCCTCAAGGATGAGGATCTGGATCTGGATGACATTAAAGATCAGAGATAAAGTTAAGGTGTAGGTGTGATAAGGTAATGATGATGAGCGAAAATCACTCGAGGGTGAGGATCTGGGTGGCATTAAAGATTATAGGCAAGGTTAAGATGTAGGTGTGATAAGGTCATGATGATGAGCGAAAATCACTCAAGGGTGAGGATCTGGGTGGCATTAAAGACTAGAGATATGGTTAAGGTGTAGGTGTGATAAGGTCATGATGATGAGCGAAAATCCCTCAAGGATGAGGATCTGGTGGCATTAAAGATAAAGTTAAGGTGTAGGTGTGATAAGGTCATGATGATGAGCGAAAATCACTCAAGGGTGAGGATCTGGGTGGCATTAAAGATTATAGGCAAGGTTAAGGTGTAGGTGTGATAAGGTCATGATGATGAGCGAAAATCACTCAAGGATATCTGGTGCATTAAAGATTATAAAGGTTGTAGGTGGGATAAGTTGATGATGAGCGAAAATCACTCAAGTGTATCTGGTGCATTAAAGATCGAGATTTAATGTAGGTGTGATAATTGATGATGAGCGAAAATCACTCATTATCTAGTAAAGATTATACATTAATTTTATAATATGATATCTCTATATATTATAAAGATAAATATTAATGTTGTGATAAGTTTGCCTATACGCTTTCGAATTTTAATTTTTCCGCAAAGTTGAGCTTGCAATAGCAATTTATTTTGTTGAAATAAATGTAATATTTTTACTGGTTACTTATTCTTAACTCTGTATAGTGAAAAATGTTGTGAATGGAGAAATGTATTTCTTCGAAGCCAGCTGGATTTGTTATAATCTCAGATACCGAAATCAGCAGATAACACCCAATTATTATTATTTCGAGATAACGCATCGGGGTTGGTTGTTATCAGCTTCAAATTGAGGTCAGTGTCTGGATAACAAGACAACATTGATAACATGCCACTGTTGGGCTCTAATGAAACTCGAGACTACCCTATTCCTATTCATTACTATATTAAACGTAAACTAAATACATTACGTTTAAGCCATTTTTTACATTCGACCCTGGCTTAGAGGTAAAATTGTTGTTAGATTTAAGATTGGGATGATCAGGATTTATTACTTAGAGATAATGACATTTCTTATTAATTATTCCAATAACCTATATAGTATAAGCTTTATAAGTACTGTACTACTGTCTTAAGTCAAAAATTATTGTTCATAATATTTTCTTGATGCATTTTTTTATATTTGAGATACGTTAGTGCTGTAATTTATTTTAATGTATGAAAAAAATGTTTATTAAGTGAATTATTTATTGTGTCAAAAATTTAATACAATTTAATATTTGATAACAGTATAACAAAAAACATTATTTATGAGGCAAGGCATACGACGTTTTGTTAAATTCAATAGAATGTTTCTTAACATTTAATATGTTATAAATCGAATTATTGTATGATAAAGAACCTTGGTTTTAATTACACGTGGATAAAATATTGATGAAAAAAGATTAAAATTTTGTTTATGTGCAAAAATAACAGAATTTGTGAAATTTTTGTTATTTGCTATCCTCCGCAAAGGTTCTTAGGGGAATATGTCTCATCCAATACAAACATTGAAATTGACCATGCACATAAAAACAATTGTTATGAATACAACACTGAAAATTGGGGTTAAAAGGTAATTTACTACAATGTATTTAATTTTCCTCGGAGCTGTTGTAAACTGGCTGTATGGCTGAGAGGTTATATTGCCTGCCTTCAAGAAGGTCGAATGCGGGCCCAGTTACCATATTGTCATTGGGCTGTTATTTAACTATTCCTAACAACAGGTCGACGTTTGGTAGTAAAAAGGCAGTTATGTAGTGGTTTGGACCGTTCCCCGTCAGTACTACTATTCTAAACAAACCATTTCAATCCCACAAAACAAACCTTTGAGGGCCGAAACATCTACATCTACAGCTATGTGATGATAGCCTGAAGAACGACAATTTTATACGAGTTGTTTAATTAATTGTAATTCACGTCCAAGAAAATACCTAAATCTTGTTTAAACTCTTAGTTCGAAAGAAACAAGATTATGTTGGAACATAAACTTGAGTATATTTGAAGTAGTGTGAGTATTCGTATACATGATAAACGTGACGTAGAAGGTAAGAGCAAGGGCTGGATGTCTGCCTAGACCGTGGACCGGAGCATTCAGCAGTATCCCGGCCAAGGTTACTTGTTGCCCTTGAAGCTTCTGCTTGATTGGCTAACCTGACTGGACTAACATTTTTCATTCCATTTTAGACGTACAAGACGCCTCGGTGGCATTCGGTTCTGAGCGCTCGCCTCCGTGAGGGTTATGGGGATTTTAATCCCATGTTAGATCAATGTTAATTTGTGACAGCATTACTGGCCACTCAATGGTTGAGGTGTAAAATTAAAGATAACATAGGACAATTTCATTTTTTATGAAAATTTAATTTTTTTTTATTTTGTATAGCAAAAAAGATAATTACATGCTACTTAACCTTGAATTTGACACCTCGACCATTTTCTACGACTTCCGTGGAATCAGTAATGCTGTCTACAAATTTAACATTGTTGTGATGAGGCTAACTTGAAACATTTCGTCAGAAAGGCAGACAATATTTTATGGAGGTACATTGTAAGGAGGGCCTACGTGGGCGTGTTACCTGTGTCTCAATATTCAAGTAACAGTTAATTTAATAATTCATTTTTGTTTCAGATATGGGCTAACCACGGCAAAATGGATTTCATTTATTCTGCATAAAAGGTAACACAAATATCAACGACTTGGTTCTCTTTCTTCTCTTTAAAATATCTTTTTAGTCTGAAATTAAAAAAATTTGGATAAAATGCGGAAAACTGTATTTTTGTTTCATGCTAACATAATGTAAATGTTATTAAATTAAGTTATTCAAGGAATTGAATTTCTTTGTCCCCATTGTAATATTTCAAGTTTTCATTCAATGCAAACAAGAGATAATAAAGAGAGCTTGAGTTAATTTATGGATGCAAATAATTCATTATGCAGGATTATAGAATATTATGGCGTTATTAAATAGTTTGTGTATAGTACTTTATCAGATAAATATTCGATTATTTAATTTATTTGTCCACGGTTACGTTACCAGTACCAGTAGCTGTATTAATTTAATTAATTAATCTGATTTTGAGTTTACATTTACTTTAATTTTATCTGATGATCAGAAATATTGTAATACTAGCTACTAGCTACGAGTTCTTATCATCAGCTCGGTAGATACACGTTTCATCACGGAAAGATAGCGCCCAACACGTTCCTGCGGCCACGCAGCTGACACCGGCGTACTGCGGGTGTCTGCCGTAAGCGTGCAGGCGCCGTCCTTGGCAACCTTGAGGTTCACCGACCCCGTATAACGGACCCATTCATATTGTAGAACCTGTACCGCTAGCGCTCTTTTATTTTTCTCACTCGCTTCGCTAGGTAGCCGATTTATTGTTGATTCGTTTTCTTATTTCACTTTAAGCAAATTTCCCAAAGGGAAGAATCGCCACGCACGGTTATCACACATAGGTTAAGGACTATGGCATTTTTTTCGTTTTGAGGTCTATAGGGACCAAAAACATTAGTCGTTAAAATTATATTATATATATTATGTGTTATGTGTTATGTGTACGCAATATCCCTCGTAAAAATGGTCCGATCGAGGTAAAATTTTGCAGAGATTTGTAATCATACATAATATGTTATAATGATACATCATGTACCTAATACCATACATATTACCTACATCACAATAGATAAGCCTACTCATATCAACCTACCGGGTAAATAACGGCTAGTGATCGGCTCTGAAATGTGATGCAAATAGTGACACTACAATCGTATTTACTTCAAACAGCTATTTAACCTTTCGTCGTCTTTTACTGTTCCACTAAAAACAAACTCAAAAATAAAAATGTTGAAACAATCGAATTTTCTTTGCATAACATTTCAAACCAGGGCTCACCTAAGCTCCGCTGTTGACCTTCTACCTGCAACCCAACTCTCCAACTGGATAAGAAAATAAGTCGAATAAAGTAAATCATTGTAGTCTATCTAGCCTTATTGGAATTTTGACATGGATAAGTGTATAATTGAAGGAAGTGCCGTAATATGTTTATAAGAACAGCTGTTTGGAGGAACTGAAAACATTCCCTTTAGACATATCCATAATATAACCTATTTCCCATAGGGAAGTAAATACCAACATTTTTGGACGATATTGATAATATAACCTATTACGTTTTTGTCAGAAATGAATCATAATTTAAAAGAATACCCCCGTCGCAGCAGACCTGCGTACTCAGCGAATTTCCAAATCAATAATATAATAATAATAATATATGACAAGTTAGGTCAAAATATGTCGATAAACATGAGAGTTAGTTGCCTATTCTCCATAAGATTAAAATGGGAAAGAGTGAGTAGGTTTGATGCTGTGAGGAACACTGAAAGTAGCCACTCAGTATACCAACCAAGTATACCATCAAAAATTTTATTTTTAACATTTATACCAACTTTCATCAACATATGTCCATAAATAAAGGAGTTTGCCTAATCTCCATATGATTAACATGGGAAAAAAGTATGCAGGTTCGCTACCATCATAAACATATAAACTATGATTTTTTAGCACAAATGTATGGATCTCAACCACATGAAGCTAAATATCAAGTTTCATCTAAAAAGATTAGATAATAAGTGAAACATTAATTTTTCCTTAACCTCCATAATAACATTAGAGCCCCGAAATACAATGTACTGTGTTTAGAATTTTTTATATCTCGGTAACCGTTGGAGATAGAGAAAAACTTTAAGGAACTTAATTGTGTAGTTTTTAAGCTGATTCCAATTGTGAAATATAAAATTAGAAATTTTAAAAAATTACATGCGAAAAACGCAAAAAAACCCATTTTGGGGTACAAAACCCCCCCAAACTACCCGTTCCCATTGACCGATATGTCTGGTTTACGAACTCGTCCGAGCATTTGTAGGAATACACGTCTCTACCAAATTTGGTCTCGATCGGACCATTTTTACGAGAGTTATCGTGCTAACAGACATATATATATATATATATATATATATATATATATATATATATATAAAAATTTTAACGACTATTGTTTTTGGTCTCTGGGCACCTAAAGAAGAAAAAATAACATGGTCTCGGGCTTAACTCTTGCCATGAGACCTACGGTAATGGCTTCTTCCCTATGGGAAATTCGATAACATTGTTATAACGTAATAAAGTTTAAACATATTTATATTATTGTCCGGATGCATACATAATTAACACTATATTAAAGACAAAACTCAATTGAATCAAATTAATAATAGCAAGTAAATGATTATATTGTATGTATAAGTGCTGATATGCGTGTCGCTGTAATGTTGAGGTTAACCCTGCAGCCATAACGTAGAGTTGCTTATGTAACGACTGGGCAGATATAATTTCACCGCACGTTCCACTTTACGAGTTGTTTTATGTCCTAACAAGTTGGCATCAAACTAAAAATATCTCGCATTTAAACTGGTTTGTTTTGTAGTGGATGGATAACACTTTAGATAGTTTTCTTCCTATACACCTAAATTTAATTTGAATTGGAGCTTATACTTTTTTTATATTTATATATTAAAAAATATAAAAATATTTTTTTAATATTAAGTATTTTATATTTAAGCATTTTCTAACTTTAGTAAAGACTAAAGGTAGAAAATGTAGGGGAGTCCCAGATAATATTTTTTTCATTTTTTTGTTTCATTGATTAGTATTCTTCAGAACTTTCCCTTTCAAGTGGTATATAACTTTATATAAACATTAAATTATAAATGGGTTCAGTAAAAAATACAAAGAGGCTGCTCTCAATTTCTCATGAAATTTCAGTAAGGCGACGCACCATCTCTTAGGACAACTCTTCAAATATAGATATCTCATATTTTATTTTATTATTTAGTTTTCTGTGGTTGGCTAAACTGTCTGAAAAGCTGTTTCAAGAAAATAAAAAGTATAAGAAATGTTTATATAAGGCATAAGGCAGGACACTACTAAAGGTAGGATGAGTGATTTCTCTAGTTGTTAGGGTTTCAGAAGACTTACATTCAGAAGATTTTTACTGAACATTCGTAATAGATTTATTTCTATAAACAATAGACATAATAATGATTTAATCAGGTTTGTGGTGGGAGCTTAAAAAAACTTTTTTTATTATTTATTTTAAAAATATTTAATGCATTTCTAAAAGTCTAAAAAGTTTTTTTAAATGTCTAAAAACGTTTTTGGTTGGGTTTTTTCCAATAATCTTGTGTCTTTGTCTAGTTAATTAGTCAAAGTAAATGTGTGTGGAAAGTTTCAGTGTTATAGCTCTTATTCCACATGAAAAAGTTACATTTAGTTAACGTTACGGAAGATAGGAACTTGGATGTTTTCTATCTTCACGCAAAAAATTCTATGATTAGAAAAATTTAACTACTTCGCACTGAAGTCGTTTTTCTTTGGAAGAACTGACTACCATTTTTACCAAATATATAGTAAAGGAGTGGTATCGCATCAGTCAAAACGTGAAGCATGAATCTTGGAACTGAGACAGAAACGTTGAAGGCAGTCTTGGTACTTGTGTGCAGCTTTCCCGTCTACGTCACGGTGTTTTGCCCTCATCACTTTTATGATTAATACGTAATCGTAACGTTGTATTGTACTAGGAACTCTGCCTACCAAAAATCTAAACCTGACAACCTGTCAGAAATGTTATGCTGATACATACAAAATTATGACTCAATTGTACGAGTACTTTATTGTGAACAAATTTTAAAGTTTTCTTTATATAGATGCATGATTTATCATGAAGACTAACACACCGCACACATCGTAAAATTGCATATGTATGCATTTTAAAATATGTCTTAAGAAACGCCCTATAGGGACATATGAATTAATTTCGTGGATAAAATGGCTAAATCAGTTTTTGAGACAATGATGTTCGGATATTGTAATTTGTCTCAGATTAATGTCCTAGCTATTAATGGTTCAAAACTTGTTTTGTTTAATTTTGTTCTAATTTTATTTCATTTCACCTCAGATATAAATTCGATGAATGTTTAGGTTTCACCAAAAAAATTTCAATAATGTTTCTTCCAACTGGTTTAATCTTGGTTTCAAAAAAATTAATTTATATACAAACAAAACTCGTAGCTTCAGTAGCAGTAGTTTGGCAACGCCGAATCTATGTCAAGGTTATTCCCATCGTCAACCAGTGTGACCTGGTGATGTCTATGTATGTCTATCTACCAAGACATAAATTGATAAGCTACGAAGTCACTTAACAAACAAGTCGAACAACGAACAACGAAAACAAGCACGAAGTCCCTTTGATTGTCACATTCTATTGATATTGTCACATACTATTAACATTGCTATTAGGGTAGTATTTTGAAAAAGTTATACAGTTATAATATTATATTAGTTGTATTCCTTGAATTAATGTGTGCGCATCTTGTATTAATTAGTAAAAGTTTATTCAAAGCAATTCTATCTTCAATGTTCCTTTTCGGGATTGAAATAGAGTGAATCATAAATTTTGAACAACAAATAAATTCGACGAACCCCTGTAATTTTATTTATATTTAGTTTGTTTCGGATAAGCTTACGTTCAAATTTAAAGTTTCAATTAAAAGCTTGAACTATTTAGACTCAATATTCAATCACGTTGAAACCTCAAATGCAGTATGTTGTGAGTTTTTTGCAATTTTAAAGTCTTCTATTTGGGTTATCTAATACTGTAAGTGTTTGTAGTTTTTTCGCATGAAAGTCATAAATATGAAAGTGGAACAAAATTAAACACACTAATTTAATTTAGCAGCTAAAATATATCCAATCACTTCAATACAGTACAGCTGAACTCGTATGAATGTCAATAATATATATATATCGTCAGATCTTCGCTTGGAAATTTCAGTCGGTTTATTGACCAAATTCAATGGACCATATTACGTAACGCCTACGGTTTGAATTCCTTTTATTATTTTTTTTAGAGTTTAAACACTTTGGTTAAAACTTCCTTAAAATGAAAAGAAATAAGGTCCCCTACTTCTTAAACAGTGAGTTTCAAGTGCATTTACGAACTTTTCAGACATATTTAAAAGTTGAGAACTCTTAAAGTTTGTAGTTATTTAAAAAATCATAGATTTTCTTACAGTTTAACACTGAAGGCGAGTTATATAACTAGTAAATTCGTGTGGGTGTCGTAGTGTATTCATGGGAGTAAATTTCACACTGATAATTAGAGGTAAAAATATAGTTATAACAATAATTAATAGGAAGATTATAAGGATGCTATTTTAGTTGTAAATATGTAATTGTTGTACTCAATACAGTACCCACAAGTACGGTGAGTGTACGAGGGTGTCAGTCAGCTGGGTGGGGGGGGGAGGAGGGCCCTGAGCGCCAAGGGTAATTAGTGGCATATTTCATGTTAATGAATCTTTTTACACTCTCTTTGGTAGCCTCGAGTCCATAGGGTGAGAATAATCTGTTAAACAAACCCTTCTACCACATTAGTGATGTTGGTTAAACGATTTACAGAATAATAAATCAGTTATGAAAACAATGATTTATTATGAATGGATTTATTTAGGGTTAACAGGGGTAAAAGGGATCAGAAAACACTATAATTGAACTTTGGACCTTTATAACATCAGAGACTATCCGTCTTTGAACTCGATTTTAGAGTTCATAGGCTGTAAATTTAACTTTCGAAGAAATATTAAGACAAATTCCTAATATTTTTAAAATAAAATGTTTTTTATATAAGTTATTTGAAATCGAACCCTTTATATGTCAAACTTTTCACATGATTAAATTTCTATATTTAAAATTGCTACAACGTCTAATATTAAATTCACTTCTCGATGATATTATTCATTAAAAAATTGAGTATGAGAAGCTGTAATTGATGCTTAGTGTTTAACCATTTCAGAATTGCTATGGAATTTTTAAATGTTTCAAATTCCGCTAGGTCGAAGAAACTGTTTTATCCGTGTTATATTGATTTCTTTCTGAAAGGAACGCGCAAATTTATGAATCTTGGAAAAGTCATAATTTATTATTCATGAAGGCTATTAAAGGAACTTTGCAAAGATAAGTGCATACAAATGAGAGCGGGATGACTAGGTAAAACAAGCACTGTATTGAAGCTCCATTTCAATCATCTATTAATAGTTGTTAATTAATTTTACTTTTGCCTAATTAACTATTAAGTAATTTCAATAATTAATTGTATTTTAGAATAGCTGTGCTTATGAGCTATTCTGTGAGCTGTAGCTGTGTGGTTTCGGTATAAAGTTGAAGAAATCCTTTAGTTTTTTTTTTAATATCTTATCTAAGTTAAGAATTTAGGTACATCACAATGTAAGCTGGCACAATAAGATGACTCGGTTGACCGATCTTCGTTCTAGTTATTCGGCTTATTCCTTCCTAGTACAGTACCATTCCAATATACAGTGAAAACCTACTTGACTGTTTCACCCTTTAGGTCATCAATATGGTTGATGTAAATTATCTAGGTTCGATTTCCACTACTCACAATATCCCCGTCATGAAATCCCTTGGTTTATTCGGTACAGAATAGCTTCCAATATACTCATATACTCAACACATACACCCAAAGCATACACATAAACCCTCCATTATGCTATTGTTTGTACAAGTACACATATCGCTAGTTTTTCAGTTCAATATATTTCTGTTACACTTTTGAAGTAAAATTAATGTCGAATTTTTATTCTAATTCGAGAGAAAATATGGAAAACAGATATGAAAAACTTCAGTTTATAAAAATAGAGTTTATGTAATACTGTACTGTCAAATTATGTGCAGTGGAATAACTGTAGGAAAGGGCGTGGACTCTAGTGTGTTAAGTAATTATATGAATCAGACATTACAATTGCATGATACGGGTAAACGTGCTTTGTGGTTTATTAGTTTCAATAATTAACAGAGCCCTCCACTGTTCTAACAAAATCACCACGACCTCGCCAGCTGTAATGTCGCTGGTTAATGATCTACTGTTGCTGTACAATCACTGTGTACTTTTCTTTATCACTTAATGAGCACTGAACCAGGGAAACATATCTCTGCCATTAACCCTATTTCATTAATAGTCAGACCAATTATACTTAACTGTAAAATAGTTCTAACAGTAAAGTTATTGTTAAATATCTTTAGGACAAAGGCAAACGTTCTACATGAAATAAGTATCTCTTAAATAAAAGTTTTTTAGCAATTAAGGAAAGAAAAACATAGATAACAAGTAAAAAACACATAATAATACAGAGTGTTTTAAAATTTTGTACACAACACTGAGTTTCTTAAAGATATTGGTTAAGTGCATTGAAAGAGAAAAATTAGGTTATTAGATCTAAAAATGCCCATGTGGGGTTTTTGAAACCTACAATCACTATAGACTTTATTTTGAAAACCTTTGAGCAATGAAATTGTTAAATACTAACACCATTAATGAAATACTTTATCAGTCAAGAAAGAACAAAAGAAAATCTCCGTTCTTAAAAGAATAAATTAACCAGGCAGTTTCTGTTTGATAACTTAATTGGAAAAGTTTTAATTTGTTTCACTTGATTTATTGACTTAAGCATCTTTAAGTTTGCTGATGGAATTTATCGCCACGATTGGTTTGAACAACCTCAGTTTCTAGACCGTCCAGTTCAATCTCTTAGTTTGTTCTCGTGTAAATGGTTAAACGTATGAATTGAAAATAGGTTTGTATTTTGGATGTTAAATAATTTGACGAGGTATGTATAGAAAATAGTGTGGAAATGGTTTTGTGTGAAAAATTGATTCCCTAAAATATGATCCCTTATTTATGCTCTACCCGTCCCGCCGGGCTTGATCGTGGTTATTGGTTGAGGTTTGTTTTATCGCTGGATTTATCAAACACATCATCATTCTCACATATTCAATCATAGCACATATTCATCATCACACTTATCCACATGTTATCACACAAGTTATAATTTCATCTCACATATTTATTGTCGTAATGGATATTAGGTTAACTAACCATCCTTTGCCTTAAATCCCTTTAAGAATAAACAGATCCATCCTTGAATTAAATACTGTATTCATAATTTTCTGAATTCTGTCTGCTCTAATGCTTATTTGGCCTCCACGAATTTTATTCAGTACGATTCCATATGAACCTTTATGCATTACTAAATATGTTTCTACTAGCCTACTTTCGGTAAAACCTACTTTCATCGTGTTAGATTAGATTCCATTAATAACAATAAAGGATTTTCTGTTAGTCCATTCGAAAGCTTAAAACTTAAATTCTTATAATATAGCTCCTTTATGCATAGACAATAACTTGGTGCTGAATTCCAGATCTGGGCTACCCAGGTCAATATATATAAAAGGAAGTAAAAGTTTTCCATTTATATTAATCAAACAAAACCTGCAGACGTATTTTTTTCAATTATTATTTCATTCTTGTCTTACGTTCATTACTTTTAATTTTGTTTACTTTATAAATACTTTTATTACTCTGTAAATGAAATTAAAATAACTCCTTTAACAAATACAGTACACAAAGTTCATACTATACTATAAATTATACAATTAAAATATTATTATTATTTACGCCTATCAACTCCTTTACGCAGTTTCCGTATTAGAACAAAATATCTGTGTCTAGTTAAAAATGAAGCAATATAAATACAAATAGGATCCACGATAAATTGGTAGTGCATAAGTTTGAATTGTAATTTTTATGATTATTAATAACTCACTTTGGTGCAAAGAGGTTAGTTGGTCAATTAAAGAGAGTGGCTTATAGTGAGTGTTTTAAAACAAATTGACGACCAGCTGTAGCTGTGGCCGGTGTGGGGTATACTCGTAGACCAGGGCTAACCTAGGTGGAGGAAGCTACATCAAAAAGCTGTTTTGTCGGGACGACCAGCTGTAGCTGTGGCCGGTGTGGGGTATACTCGTAGACCAGGGCTAACCTAGGTGGAGGGAGCTACATCAACCAGCTGTTTTGTCGGGACGACCAGCTGTAGCTGTGGCCGGTGTGGGGTATACTCGTAGACCAGGGCTAACCTAGGTGGAGGGAGCTACATCAACCAGCTGTTTTGTCGGGACGACCAGCTGTAGCTCGGCTTCAGCCATATTGACTTAACATAGAATTATATTTATAATAAATTAGAAATATAATTATAATTGCATTATATTTAATATAAGCTAACCATAATCCACTTTTATAGTTTACCTTCGAAAATATTTAAAAAAAATAAAAAGAATAAATAGATCTCAAGTATTTGAAGGTACTTAACGGGACGACCAGCTGTAGCTGTGGCCGGTGTGGGGTATACTTGTAGACCAGGGCTAACCTAGGTGGAGGGAGCTACATCAACCAGCTGTTTTGTCGGGACGACCAGCTGTAGCTGTGGCCGGTGTGGGGTATACTCGTAGACCAGGGCTAACCTAGGTGGAGGGAGCTACATCAACCAGCTGTTTTGTCGGGACGACCAGCTGTAGCTGTGGCCGGTGTGGGGTATACTCGTAGACCAGGGCTAACCTAGGTGGAGGGAGCTACATCAACCAGCTGTTTTGTCGGGACGACCGAAGAAGTAATTTCGTTATTTACAAATAGTCTTCTTACAGTTCAATGCGGTGAATAACATTAACCTACAAGGGTATTGTTTCTTTGCTTATCCTCATTTTCATGATAAGGTGGAGGGAGCTACATCAACCAGCTGTTTTGTAATAATACGAAACTTAAATATATGATATTCCAAAACTATCCTTGGTGCTATCTTGCCTCAGCCTAATCACAAACAGGATGAAATATTGCCTCCTAAATGCGATTTCTATGGTTCAACGATATTAACGATTACTTTGGTACGATAGGTTTAAAAATACATTTTCTTTATTACGAAGTATTGTAATTGTTGGTAATGTTTCTCTGACTAAAAGGGTTATAACCATTAAATCATAGTAAACTATTTTAAAGTAATGGCGTTTTAACTATCAAGCCGAAATTTATTTTGTTGTATGGAACTAAAAATATTTTTTTTAAACCTTTATGAGAAAAGATGTTCTCCGTTTTTTGTATCTTTAACGACTTATGTAATAAAAAAAAACTTTGAGTAAGGTTTTAAGTATAGTTAAACACAGCTCGCTTATAACATAAGCCCTAAAACACAAAAGTTACAAACCACCGAACTGATTATGCATATAATATAGAGTGGTTATTTATAAAATAAAGGGATTACTTTATAAAGCGAAGAGGTCCCTGGGATCTAAACTTGGCATGCGTGTACATATTATGTAACTGACTTTTCCGGTTCTTTAACGTGGATGAATGTTTTACCTGGAATGCATATAACCATGCTGGGCAATTGTTGTATTATTTAATGAATAAATATATTTTCCGCTTATCTTAAAATATACTCTTTTCATAAAAACTGTCCCGTAATACTCAAATAATTTATAGTACGTAAGTTAAATAATTTTCCTTTTCATAGCATTCGTGAATTTTTATAAACCTCAAAATTATAATGTATTCTGATTTTTTTTATATTTAAACCATTACCAAACCTAAATTAATGTTTGGTAATGGTTTAAATGTAACAAAATCAGAATACATTCTCAAGAAAACTGATGATTTTTTTACATGAACTTTAATAAAACGTACAGCATTTATTGTTACACTCTACTTTATATAAAACCTGACAGAAAACAGTAGGTTGGGCTATTCAAGTGAAACGGTTGTTGAAGTTAGTTATTTAGGTCAATGACCCAAGTAAGACAAATTAAAAGTTTTCCAATCACCTTATCAAATAGACTTGGTGTAACTCCGCTTTAAATTCTAGTTTCATTTCTGTTAGAATAAAAAGACTAATCACTAAAGATAAAATGTTTACAAAAATCTTACTTTGAAAGCTTCTAAAATACAGTAACATTTAAAGAGACGTTAAATAGGTCAAATGTTTGATTATCGATGGATTGTTGCACGCAATCTGTTATCAGGAGTGATTTAAACTGCTTGGTAAACGTCAACGTCAAAGAGGCGAACGGGCGAATAGATTTAGTCAGTTTTGGAGGGAATTACTGTTAACAAGTTTGATCAAAAATACAAATCCGATATTGGTACAAATCTGACTTTTGGTGTAATATCTTAAATCTATGAAGCTAACCTAATTATACATAACGGATTTTAAGATATAAACTATTGTGGGAAATATTGTTAGTGAAAGTGAAATATTTCCTGAGTTCAAACCCGAGAACCCGTGAGAGTGGGTTTCGTAGTAAGTAAATGTTTTACTTCCATAATTCATGTTAGGCAATTCTAATAGTGCTGCTTTCATTTACCCTGAACATTTTTATGAATTAAGATAATTTTAAAAACCTTTTCTTAATACACATATTTAGCGAGGCATATTTTACAACTACGTGTTATCATTATACATATTTTGACACTAATGGCCTTATTTTACCTTTAGTTGGTTAAAATGAAATAAAGCAACTAATACTATTAAAGAAACCTTTTGAAAAAAGAGGAAATGCCTCCTTTTCCGTTATTTATTTTAAAACTTGTAATTAGTTTAAATTTATATTGTTAACCTATAATTAATATTTATATTTGATTAATGAATGTTCATGTTGTTTCATATATTAGTATAGCTTATCCTCAGTAAAATCCACCATTAAAGTGCAAAATGTCAACATATCGAACGCCTATAGTAATACCTGATAGTTATCAGCCATGTTGAAACAAACGAGTCTCGTAGTATTAAAAGACTTATCCAAGTGAGTAAATTTGATTGAGTTGTTTTTATTTGTGTAAAAAAGCTGGGTCAATGTGATTCGATGGAAAAGCAAACCTGTTAGAACGTTAAGAGCCGAGCGCGTGGTGATTTTGTTGTGGATGAATCGTTTATTGAAATAACACCGCGAGCGAGACCCCCCCCCTTCAACACGGACAACCCCTCCCCAACATCCACCGCGCTACTTCGCAGCAGCTTTTAATGGAAATAACTCAATCAAATGTGGTCAACTAGTTTCTGTTTTACGTTAAGCTCCACCATTAATCGAGTTACCGCAACTAATAGTCCCTAGTACTCTATATTTGCTCCAATATGATTTCACGACTTATTTTTGTATTTTCCCATAGGCCTAGGCAAAATACTTTCTATTTATTTTCTCCCACCTATACGTTAGTACAAGAGTGTTTTTTCGTCATAAATTTTGAATTTGGGTTTTCAATGGATATATCAGGATATATGATTCCTGTGAACCCAAAAAAGATATCAAAGTGGACTATCTCTGTGTATGGATCCGTAAAAACCACAGCCTACTTCGTTGGTCCAATTTAGTTAACATTTTGTATATCTCGTATATCCATCGAATTTCCTTCATTCTTTTAATTTTTGTCTTTTAACTGTAAAAATACAAATCTCTTAAAAATGGCTCCAACGATTTTGATTATAATTTTTAGTGTATTATGGTATAAATGTAAAAAAATTAAATATCTGGTAAAACGATAAATTTAATAAGAATTTAACCATCTCGATTAAAATCAGATCATAAGCTAAATAAAGTTGTATTTTGAATCATTAGTCTACTACTAACTCGCAGTACTTTGTTTGAGAGCGCTCAATGATATTCTTATGGAGAGTATTAGGAATATTTTGGTCTCATTTATCATCTGTTTTATTCCGTTAAACTTGGTACCGTATAAAGTAGCTTACGGTCACATTACCCGGTGAACCCACACATGAATATTTGTTATTGCCTTGGAAGAAGGGTACAAGGTCTTTAACCTTGTATTAAGAGTGTGTGGGAAAAATATTTGATAAGCATTTTTCAACAATACATTGTATATGCTGATAAGCGTTCAGGAATATGATAATCAAAGGAAATATAAGTTATTTTTCAGTTTACCTTTAAAAAGATTAAGTATGTCTGTCCAAAATACCGTTTATTTTATAATGGATTCCGAAATCAACCCATTCAATATTACGAAGTTGCTGTTTACATTTACTTCGATTATTTTAATTCAGGTGAAACTATTTTTCTATCCCTAAAATCTAATTCAATTGTATGATGTTAAATGTAAAAGTATTATAGGTTTTCATATTTTTGATCACAACGGCAGACATAACCCATTCGTCTGATACGGGGAGATTAAAATAATGATACCTCTGTAGTAGATATAATGTAGACTACATTAAAATAAATATTTGATTTTATTTATAATATTATTCGATGATTACTGTAAGGCGAATATTTTAGTCTTATTTCACGTAGGATATACAGTATAATTACGTAATTCGTATCACGTATATACACAGCTTAATATAGCTTATAACCAATCCGTTTACGATTATGATCATCGTCTATTGTTAAATTTTTTTAAATAACCACTAACAAACCCTAGTGTAATTCGGTTCAAGTTATTACAGTCGGAGCAATAGTTAATTTTGATTATCCTACAGATGTTTTAGAAGAACTTGTGGTTGAATGTTGCTATTTTTACAAACTAAAAAGGACATCCAGCATTATACAAACAATCAAACTGAGCTAGCGCCATATTGTTTTACTGCTTCAGTTTGTTTCCCTCATAAACTTTTAGCGTCGAACGAAAATACGATACAAACTTTGAGCTATTGAGCCGATATCAAAACTTTCACTTTTGTGGTCTTTAATAATCCGGCTACTGAGTGGAATGATGATTATTCGTTTTTATTCTGAACTTTTGATTTTAATTTTATCAACTTTTCTTAATCAGTGAATTTTTCGAAACAATCCTTATCAGATACGTTTTCCTCATTCACTTATAACTTATTAATCTGCTCGTAAGGTCGTCCAGGTAATAAGATTGATACGATATGGTGATATGATTTTAGTATGACGTTCTCGACAAGAAGGGTCCAGGCCTTCACTTAATTCCACCAGTATCTCTCTAATACTTCTCGTTCCATTTATTAAGTAAATTTATTCAATCTAAAACAAGATTACGGTTTTTATTACATTACCTATATTATAACACAATATCATCTGAACAGAGAAATATCATTTTCTGTACTAGTAAACATTGCTTTCTTTATGTCCTTGCCGAAATCTGAAACAAGTCTCAGGTTTTCGTTTTAAAGGAGTCTCTCCTGGCAAACGCTTCTTTACTCAGGTAGGAGCCCAGCAAGAAAATACACATCCTTTATACATGGTATTCTTGAGCTACATATTATTGATTCAAAAATTATTTGAACATGAATCATACGATTTGAAATTGTTAAGCAAAAACCAATGTAAACTTGCCCACGTCCAGTTTGTTTTTACTTCCCTGTGGAAAATCATAGATATGTCTTAAGGGACTGCATTCAGATAATCTTAACAGCTGTTTTTATTCTTTTGTATTAAAAATTCAATACAATAGCTCTGGTAGTTCCTATGGAAACCTGTTACATATTTTCCATCTTAAAAATCACTAACACCCCCCCTCCCCAAGAGCTAAAACATATCCATGTCAAAAAATCTCCAAACGTATATTAAGACATTGCCAAAATAAAATACTGTAATAAAAACGCTGTAGTTTGAAGTATTGTTAACTAATAATAATGATTTTTGTTGGAGGTCATATAGTGGGCTTTAGTATAAATAGTTACATATTATTTACTTAACATTCTACTTACTAAGACGGAACACATGTGGTACTAAATTAGCACTTATTGACAACCTAGCTTTTCATATAGTAATAACAGTTTTTAAGGTAAATCAATTTAATTACTAAAATTAAAAAAAATTAATTAAATTACTTAAAGTTATTTATTACTTAAATTACCTACTATTATATATAAAATAACTTTGCAACTAAAAGCCTTTGTTACTAAACAACATCAATGAGACATGAAGTATAACTCAGCGATTGGCATGTTAATTGGTCAACAAACTTGAGCACCACGATAATGATTGTCTAATTATAATAGACCACTTTCCGTTTCATTGAGATGTTACGAGAAAAGTTGAAGTTATAAATTTTCAGAGGGTCGGTTCAGCCTAATACGTCATTTACCGCATCCGTGTAACACTTTGAGGTTGTTTTTCAGACAGTTGAGATGACGCATGACTCTGCTGTGTCACAGTCGAGAGTTATGGCTTCCGTCTGTCCATTCCAGATCAGCTGTTTACCGCAATCTTGTGATTGCAAAATTCTGTCTTCTCTGTAATGTATTGTAATGGAATGAATGACAATTTCATCCAGTAAAGTCTCTAATTTTTCAAAATTACCGGCACTCGTATGTGTTAAAGACCTCATTGAGTCTCATTTGACAATAATGTTCCATGTCAATAGGCATTATCCAGGCATTAACCAGTAAAGAGGTTATGTCAGTTAAACGTGTCAAATATTACTGTGGCGCGTTGTATGAATGTATCCCGTGTTATTTGTTTCATCGTTTTGTTTCTAACTACACGGTTTGTTGAACATCAATCAGTTGGTAGTAGCAAAATATAAATTGTCTTTGGTAGTAGTTAGATGGTTGTAACCCACTCTTTTTTATTAAAAAAAATAAAATAATGAAAGAGCAGAAACATTGAGAACAATATGACCCATATATAACAAAATCATCACAAATTAAGTGATTCGAGCAAAGCCATTTTACTATTACCATAATTAATTACCATTTATACCATAGTACCATATTACTATAAAATTGCATTTTCGCCAAAAGTTATGTCAATATAAATAATGATAGTAATTGTTCTGTTGTATCAAACGATAGGCTACTTGCTACCCAATACCCAACCATTTGCACTGTTAACCTTGTAAACTCAGTTGAAGATCTCATTAGGCCCTACTGTCTTGTAACGAGCCAGCTACGGCGGGTGTTTTATTACATCCTCATTACAAGACCTGTTTTCTCGTGAATCTCTCAGCAAAATAACTCTTTTTTCCTCTTCCACTAATTTTTTTAGTCACTTCAGTGCTACACTTAGAAATATAATACTTGTACATTATTTCAAACAACATTAACATACACAATTAATTTTTGTGCGGGCAAAGACTATCGTAATATTTGTATAACTAGGTTACTTGAAAATATCATAGTTTATTATTTATAGTTATAAAATATAATTTGTAGTAAGCTTTTGATTAATTGTTCAGGTCATGAAGACCCAGGTGGAAAGTGGGTTAAAAGATGGCCGAGGCAATCCTGTGATGAGTTGACGTACACTACAACCGCGCTTCCATGACATTCTAGAAAAAATCACATTCAATTAACTGCGGCTATTTAATTAGCTATATCTGACGCTTTTTGAATCTAAAATGGACAAAATAAAGACAAAAAATGTACTTGATAATAATAATTATAACTTTTATTTTAGTTTTTGAGTCCTATTTAAAAACGTTCTTATGAGTTATATACTATTTAAAAATTATCTTCACTTATTAAAATTTCATTTGTTCCATATGTAAAAACCTGTCCACACCTCGTTCTCACGGTCGTGTTATCACAAGCTGAGGTGACGTTATCATTGACTAAAGCGGTTTTGTAGCTAGCGAAGACGTTTATGACTAAATATTGTCGTTCTATCTGAAGCCCGATGTGGTGTTATCGCAAACCAAGACATAGCATTATGAGTTGTTATCAATGGAGTATTATTATCCCGAAATAAGTAACCCCATAAGTTATCGCGAGCCAAGGCAATATTGACCCTATATTTGACAAAGGTCCAAAAATGGATCACTATTTTTCAACTGTGAACTGGCAGGATCCATTAATGGACCACTGTGACATGGTGCGTATTATAGACAAGTTAAAGCCTGAACCCTGTTGTAAAACGCTATGATACTTATACCATTAGAAAGACGAGATATTGGGGATTCATTTTCCTATATAAAATATTATCAAGCGACTATTATTTTGTCACAACCATTATAATAAAAATACGTTATTTGAACTGATTACGGCGGAAGACAAATCTCACGAGGTGGTCACACCTGTTTTTATCGGCCAATAGAAAAATAACTAAAAATCACACAGAGTTACTATTGATGTCATAGCAATCGGAATTTCATGAACTAAAATTTGTTTATGTTTATAAAAATTTGTTGTATTTGTTTATGTTATGTTCATTTAAATATTATAAACTGTAAAGGCTTAAAACTATGTATTTTATGAAACACAATTTAATTTTCTTTCAGAGCGGATCATATTTATTTTCCTCTAACGTGTTTCATATTTTCTATACGAACGAAATAAAAAGTTGAAATTTTCAGAATAAATTTATTGCTTCATAAAAGTTTTCATAATGTTTTTTTATTTTTGAACCATTTCAAAAATATTGCTATTTCCTCTTAGGGAATCGAATTTACCTCAACTTTTATATTTGAATAACATTTTTAGAATTCCTTTTTGTTTGCTTTATTGAGGGTTGCTTTCAAAATTTGTGATACAAATTTGTTGATACATTGGCTAAACATATTTTTGAAAGAAAAAACTTGCTACATCATATTATTCTACTTTATTTGCTGAAACAGAATACATACATATGTATAAACTTATTTTTAGAAGAAAACAAAATACGGCAAATAGTTTATTACCACTACCCAGTGCACAAAAAATTCCTGCCACACAGAAATCCAACACTGGCCAGATATAGGGTTAAGCCAAAATAAGCAGGTAATATCTCTAACCGAGGCGGTGTAATTGTTGGCCAAGACATTGTTACCCCTAACTAAGGTGGTTCTATCGCTAACTGAATTGGCATTATTGCTAGCCAATGCCAAGTTATCTCCAACTGAGTTGTTTCTATCTCAAATCGAGGCGGTGTAAGTGTCAGCCAAGGCAATGTTATCCTTAACTAAGGTGGCATTATCGCTAGCCAATACCAAGTTATCTCAACTGAGGTGGTTCTATCGCTAACCGAGGCGGTGTAATTATTAGCCAAGGCAATGTTATCCCTAACTAAGGTGGCATTATCGCTATCCAATACCAAGTTATCTCAACTGAGGTGATTCTATCCCTAGCCGAGGTGGTGTAATTGTTAGCCAAGGCAATGTTATCCCTAACTAAGGTGGCATTATCGCTAGCCAATGCCAAGTTATCCCCAACCGAGTCGGTTCTATCTCCCACCGAGGAGGTGTAATTATTAGCCAAGGCAATGTTATCCCTAACTAAGGTGGCATTATCGCTAGCCAATACCAAGTTATCTCAACTGAGGTGGTTCTATCGCTAACCGAGGCGGTGTAATTATTAGCCAAGGCAATGTTATCCCTAACTAAGGTGGCATTATCGCTAGCCAATACCAAGTTATCTCAACTGAGGTGGTTCTATCGCTAGCCAAGGTGGTGTAATTGTTAGCTAAGGCAATGTTATCCCTAATTAAGGTGGTTCTATCGCTAACTGAATTGGCATTGTCGCTAGCCAATGCCAAGTGATCCCCAACTGAGTCGGTTCTATCTCCCACTGTTAGCCAATACATTTTTACCCTTAACTAAGTTGGCTCTATCGCTAAACAAGGTGGTATTGTCGCTAGCCAATACCAAGTTATGCCAACACAGGTCGTTTTATCTCTAACTGAGGTGATTCTATTCGATTAGATTAGATTCTCTAACCAAGGCGGTGTAATTGTTAGCCAAGACATTTTTGCGCTTAACTATGGTGGCTCTTTCGCTAAATGAGGTGGCATTATCGCTAGCCAATACCAAGTTATCTCTAACTGAGGTGGTTCTATCTCTAACCATGGTGGCGTTATCACTAGCCAATACCAACTTATCTCTAACTAAGGTGGCTCTATCGCTAACCGAGGTGGCATTATCGCTAGCCAATACCAACTTATCCCTAACTAAGGTGGCTCTATCGCTAACCGAGGTGGCATTATCGCTAGCCAATACCAACTTATCTCTAACTAATGTGGCTCTATCGCTAACTAAGATGGCATTATCGCTAGCCAATACTAAGTTATCTCTAACTAAGGTGGCTCCATCGCTATCTAAGGTGGCATTATCGCTAACCAATACCAAGTTATCTCTAACTGAGGTGGTTTTATCGCTAACCATGGCGGCGTTTTAGCTAGTCAAGGTAAAGCAAGGCTTCACTACTTTCTCATTACCTGACCCTGTTTTCTCTCTAAACTCGTCCAAGCGAAATAACTGCGGCTCTCTATTTTTCATATTACAGTCCATAAACAATTGTGTTACAGTTCACTGAGGAAACATATTTTCCTTCAATATTAATTTATTTTTAATCAATATGTACAAGAAATGGTTATTTGTTGTAAGAAAGACTCGTTTGATCAGTAACGAAAAGTAACTTTGAGTAGTAGATAACTAAATGTGTATCATTCTTCGACCACCATGGTCAATGTCGTTTTAATATTCTCTTTGAAATTAAAAACTTTATCTAAAAGTGTATTTTTAACCATACGGAAATACAAAAATAAAACCTACCTTGTTAACAATACGATATTTTCACACCTTATATTTAAAAATGATGTTTTCTAGTTCCCAAAATATAATTTAATAGTTTCATTCTCATTTATATTATGTTTTCAAATTTAATTTTAATGTACCGGATTCGAAAATACTAAATATTTTAAAATAATGTTGGTCGAAGTTGTTATAATCAACAATATTACACCAGACAGAAACACGATAAAAGGTGAATATCTTACTAAATAGACTTGTTTAATGAGCTCGGGTATTTGCACTGTAGCTTGTGGCAAGGTCAAGTGACGGTTAAATCTTCAATATTTCCAATAAAGGGCTTACGGCTATGTAGCACCTCTTTAAAAGCAGTAACTAAAGAGAGCAGTATAAATTTATTTTATTAATCCATTTTGTTACAATTTATCGCTGATAATTATTTATCCTTTTCACCAACACTCACTTCATGGATAAAACTTTTTATACCGTCCCAAATATCTGAACTAATACCTCTTAATTTGATCGGTTTTTACTACTGCATTCCTTAACATAAAAATGAAAATCCAAGCAAGTAAATAAATAAGTTTCTATGTGTTAATGTTTCTTATATTATGGGTAGCATTAAAATTCAAAGCTAATGTTCAATCTAATTCCAACCAAATTTGTAGAGTCTATCAACAATATTGTTTTACATAAAGGTAGTGAAAGAGATAATAAAGATCTAAAGAGCCATCTACTGGTGCGTCAAGGTGAAACAGCTGTACAGTATCAACACGCAAGGAGAACCAGTTGCGTTCCTACGAGTTGACTACTGAATTGACAAGAGTTACATCAAATATTTCTTATGCCACTTGATTTTATTAAAGGTTTTTCTATAAAACAACTAAATATTTTTGAATGGGTGTTTCGGTGTTATTTTGTGTGCCTATTCGATTTATGTATTTTATAAATCATTACGATTTCAATTGTGAATGATATTTAACCTAATGACATTTTTCAGGCCTACATGTGGTGACTGGTTTCACTCGCTTAGTAGCCATTTGGTATACCTGTGATTTAAACACTTAACTTAGACTAGGTTTATTCAACCATTCTCAACCATGGGTCTGCCTCTTTACAGTCATCTGTGGAGTATTACAGAAAATGCCGAACGTAGTTTACTGAGTGACGATTTAGTCTATTAGCATATACTCGTGCCAGCTACAGTCAATGAAATGTGACATACCATAATCTAATGAGTCTCATAATCCATTTTAATGAAGTACCGTTATCGAGTAAGTATATAATAAGTACCATAATATAAAGCGATTACACGATAATACCCTGCCATGTTGCCGGTAGATAAACAGTGGCCGCCACGATGGCATTACACTTCATCTTGGTGTAATTGCCGCAACTGGTAGCATTAGCCGGCCTATAGAGCTGGTCTGATCCTGCTACAATAATTGGTTCTATGTATCCCTGACTATTAGGATTTATCACCTGGCCGCTGCTCTGAGCAGCCTTCAAGCACATTAGCATTTCGAATATGTCTTCGATCAATGATATTCTCCTTGGGATTTGTTGTATTACGTAATCAAGTTGAATTAGTATTATATAAATCTCTCGAAGTCTTTACGAGTATACTTCCTATTACTTGCTGATTTTACGATTAATAATTTCCAAAATCAATACTTGTTCTTAGTAAATATTTATCTATTGAAATATAAAAATTAAAAATTAGGATTCTTCAATATCGCCTTCCACTTTAAATTAATAATTCACTTACAAATTTATACAATTGACCTCTGAGCTACCTGCAAGGTAGCTTAAGGTAGCTTACCCCGTGGGTCCTGTCAAATAAAGAGTCGCCTCTTGCTAGCCTATGTGACTCACTATGGTAGCCTACCTCTCTGTATTTAATTTACTAGACAGGCTATAAGCCCATGTGATGGTTTATTAAGGTTAAATAAATAAATGATTTTTTTAAATATTGATCATAGAAACTTCATCGAAAATAATTATAGGAAGTAGAATTCTTCTTATCTCGTTTATTAATTACCTTTTCCAAAGTATGGTATTTCTTTGGTTTATTACTTTGGATTAGTAATAATTCTTTAGGAAATAATCATTATGTTTTATTTTTCAGGTATGTACAATCATAATGATAACACCCATTATTGAAAGGTAAGAATTAATATTGTGAAAAACTAATTTGTAACCCTCCAGGATACTCATACCATATTTCGATAAATCAGTCTCGTATTTGCGTCGTTATTAATTGATGTATTTATATTTCCAAATGTTAATAGGTGATGCATGTACATGATAGTTTTAAGAGTCAGTCACATTGTAACATAAAAATTAGCTGTAAATACTTGATATACTTGTCAGGCCAGTACCAGTACTTGATACTGTTCATCTAGAGTTGTAAGGCCTTGGAACATCAAACGAGTAGTGCAAGTATTAGTTACTGGTCCTTATAGTAACTAAAAAAGTGAAAAAGAAAAGTTTTAGTTAGCTGCTATCTTCTCGTTTTAACTTGAATATTACAAACAACGCAGAGTTGTATTGTGAATTTGGACAGCCAGTTTAAACCTTTATAGTTATCGGTTCACATTATTTGTCGGTGTTCTTGGAAAAACGGTTCATTTTTCCAGAAACATGAGGAAAATGTAAACACAGTTATAGAAGCGTTAGGAAGCAAGATACGCAGTAACGAAATATATACCTGTTTCCTTAAATAAATAACTACAAAGAAAAACATTCCCTGTCATATAGCCTAGTATTGATTTACAATGAGATATATTGAATTATCAAATGCTGTATCATTGGTAAATTTTGTTATGTGTTATGTCAGCATACTAATATTGTATAATTTTGAACTGGGTTTAAAATTAATAATCAATTCAAACAAGCTAATATTGTTTTTCGTTTGAAAGTTAATGGTTATTTCTTTCAATTGTTTATAAACAACTTTTATAGGTCACACATTTGGCCAAACTTGTGTAAGAAGAATTAAAAAATATGTCGTGTATTGTTCAAAACAAAGTTTTTGAGGGTTCATTATTGTGTTTTTATAGTACGCAGGTCAGTTTAAGGTAAACAAATACCCCCGTCGCAGCAGACCTGCGTACTCAGCGAATTTCCAAATCAATAAAATAATAATAATATTATATGACAAGCTTTATAAAAATCTGTCCATAAACATGAGAATTATTTGCCTATTCTCCATTAGATTATCATGGGAAAGGGTGTGCAGGTTAGCTGCTGTGAGGAACACTGAAAGTAAACATTTCTACCATAAATAATTTTTATCTTAACATTTATACCAACTTTCATCAACATCTGTCCATAAATAAAGGAGTTTGCCTATTCCCTATATGATTAATATGGGAAAAGAGTATGCAGGTTTGCTGCCATGATAAACAATAAACTATGATTTTTAAGCATAAATAGATAGATCTCAACCACATGAAGCTAAATATAAAGTTTTATCCAAAAATATTGATTAATATAAGAAATATTAATTTTTCCCTATCCTCCGTAAGATTAACATTGGAGCCCCACAATACAACGTACTGTGTTTAGATTTTTTATATCTCGGTAACCGTTGGAGATAGAGAAAAACTTTAAGGAACTTAATTGTGTAGTTTTTTAAGCTGATTCTAATGATGTAAGGTAAAATTAGAAAATTTTAATAATTACATGTGAAAAACGCAAAAAACCCATTTTGGGGTACAAAACCCCCCCCAAAGTACGGTACCCGTTCCCATTGACCGATATGTCTGGTTTACGAACTCGTCCAAACATTTGTAGGAATACACGTCTCTATCAAATTTGGTCTCGATCGGACCATTTTTACGAGAGTTATCGTGTTCACAGACACACACACACACACACACACACACACACACACACACACACACACACACACACACATATATATATATATATATATATATATATATATATATAAATCTTAACGACTATTGTTTTTGGTCTCTAGGCACCTAAAGAAGAAAAAATAAAATGGTCCCGGGCTTAAGTCTTACCATGAGACCTACGGTAATGGCTTCTTCCAAATGGAAAAATCGCTAAAAATGTAAATAAGTTTCATCATACTCAAGATTGTTAAGTTTGTTTGTTAACTCAAGATAAGTTTTCACTCTCGTGTACTCTCTGGGTACTCTCGTTTTCGTTCACATGTACTCTCTGGGTATTCTCGTTTAAACTCTCGTGTATTCTCTGGGTACTCTCGTGTACTCTCTGGGTGCTCTCTGGGTACTATTCTTTACATTCTCATTACTCTCGTGTACTCTCTGAGTACTCTCGTTTACACTCTCGTGTACTCTCTGGGTACACTCGTTTTCACTCTCGTGTACTCTCTGGGTACTATTCTTTACATTCTCATTACTCTCGTGTACTCTCTGGGTACTCTCGTTTTCACTCTCGTGTACTCTTTGGGTACTCCCATGTACTCTCTGGGTACTCTCGTTTTCACTCTCGTGTACTCTTTGGGTACTCCCATGTACTCTCTGGGTACTCTCGTTTTCACTCTCATGTACTCTCTGGGTACTCTCGTTTTCACTCTCGTGTACTCTTTGGGTACTCCCATGTACTCTCTGGGTACTCTCGTTTACTCTCTGGGTACTCTCATTTTCACTCTCGTGCACTCTTTGGGTACTCCCATGTACTCTCTGGGTACTCTCGTTTTCACTCTCGTGTACTGTCTGGGCACCCTTTTGTACTCTCTGGGTGCTCTCATTTTCACTCTTGTGTACTCTTTGGGTACTCCCATGTACTCTCTGGGTACTCTCGTTTACTCTCTGGGTACTCTCATTTTCACTCTCGTGCACTCTTTGGGTACTCCCATGTACTCTCTGGGTACTCTCGTTTTCATTCTCATGTACTCTCTGGGTACTCTCGTTTAAACTCTCGTGTATTCTCTGGGTACTCTCGTGTACTCTCTGGGTACTATTCTTTACATTCTCATTACTCTCGTGTACTCTCTGAGTACTCTCGTTTACACTCTCGTGTACTCTCTAGGTACTCTCGTTTTCACTCTCTTGTACTCTCTGGATAGTCTCGTTTTCATTCTCGTGTACTCTCTGGGTACTCTCGTGTACTCTCTGGGTACTCTCGTTTTCACTCTCGTGTACTCTCTGGGCACCATTTTGTACTCTCTGGGTGCTTTTGTTTACTCTCTGGGTACTCTCGTTTTCACTCTCGTGTACTCTTTGGGTACTCCCATGTACTCTCTGGGTATTCTCGTTTCATTCTCATGTACTCTCTGGGTACTCTCGTTTACACTCTCGTACTCTGTATTTTGTACTCTGGTACTCTCGTTTAGTCTTACTTTTGTACTCTCTGGGTGCTCTCGTTTTCACTCTCGTGTACTCTTTGGGTACTCCCATGTACTCTCTGGGTACTCTCGTTTTCACTCTCGTGTACTCTTTGGGTACTCCCATGTACTCTCTGGGTACTCTCGTTGACACTCTCGTGTACTCTCTGGGTACTCTCGTTTTCACTCTCGTGTACTCTTTGGGTACTCCCATGTACTCTCTGGGTACTCTCGTTTTCACTCTCGTGTATTCTCTGGGTACTCTCGTTTTCACTCTTTTATACTCTCTGGGTACTCTAGTGTACTTTATGGACACTCTTTTGTACTCTCTGGGTGCTCTCGTGTACTCTGTGGGTGCTTTCGTGTACTCTCTGGGTACTCTCGTTGTACTCTCTTGTACTCTCTGGGCACTCTTTTGTACTCTCTGGGTGCTCTCGTGTACTCTCTGTGGGTACTCTCGTTTTCACTCTCTTGTACTCTTTGGACACTCTTTTGTACTCTCTGGGTGCTCTCGTGTACTCTCTGGGTGCTTTCGTGTACTCTCTGGGTACTCTCGTTGTACTCTCTTGTACTCTCTGGGCACTCTTTTGTACTCTCTGGGTGCTCTCGTGTTCTCTCTGTGGGTACTCTCGTTTTCACTCTCTTGTACTCTCTGGACACTCTTTTGTACTCTGGGTGCTCTCGTGTACTCTCTGGGTACTCTCGTTTTCACTCTTGTGTACTTTCTGGGTATTTTTTGTAAGCGTTACAAAAATACATTATTTAGCATTAAAGAAAGACAGGCAGCAATTGACATAAGACCCATTCCGACTTTCCTGGAATGTACTTAAATTAAAATACAGTATGTGTTATTAAATTATATGCTTCTATGCATACAGTAAGTTTGAAGTTGTAGCTAAAATGGAAGTTCAAACCATAACTATAGTAAATATTTTATTAATATTTAGTTGGATGGAAATATAATGTGGTATAAAAGTTGTTACAATGATAGTTCATGCTGGTTAAATTGATTTCTTTTATAATTAACTAGCCAAGGCTCCCGTGCGAGACAGGTACGTTAGCTATTTACTTACTGATACATATAAATAGTTGATTAATTTTATATTGTATACAAAATGACAAAACACGTGTGTCTAAAACAATACAAAGTTAAGTAATAATGGGAAAGGACAAAGATTAACGTAATAGAAGCAGGTATCGGGAGAAAACTTAAAATCTACCATTCCGCTATTTAGATCTAATAACTCGATCACTAATTTTGATCCAGCAGTTTATGTGTAAAAATAAACTTCCGTTTTTTCTTCTTTCAGAATAGTCAAAATGTAGTGTAAACAGATGTTTATATTAGAAAATGTAAACATTGAAACCTAGGACGGTTACGGCAGCTCTTTCTTCTTCTTCTTCCCGAACTGTTAAATATTAGTGTCTACAGCTGTAATATACATTAATTAATATTATGTTGATATCCTTACAAAATGTAAATATTGAAACTTAATAAGTTCATGGGGCGTAGCCCTAGAGGATTTTAAGGAAAAGAATACGCATATGAGTTTAAGATCTACGTTTGTGTAAAATTTCAAACCGGTTTGCTCAGTATCTTTCGCGTTTACTTCCCCAACTTCTTTATAATATTATAAATTCTTTATAATATTTTATATTTAATATAGTATCTTTCGCGTTTACTTCCCACAACTTCTTTATAATATTATAAATTCTTTATAATATTTTATATTTAATATAGTATCTTTCGCGTTTACTTCCCCAACTTCTTTATAATATTATAAATTCTTTATAATATTTTATATTTAATATAGTATCTTTCGCGTTTACTTCCCACAACTTCTTTATAATATTATAAATTCTTTATAATATGTTATATTTAATATATAAGGTAAAAGTTCTTTAATTTTATTGAATAAGTTTTCATTTTAGTGCTTACTTTGCAACCTTCTCGAAGTTACTGAGGTAGAAAGTGTTGCTGAGTAATTGTATTTATTCTGATCGTTAGAATAACAAGTGAGTGAACGTTGAGTCGGTTACGTATTGGGCGGGTGGTGAGGGGGAGTGCACCAGACTCACTGCCCAGGGCTGGCTTGACCTAATTTATAAAATCCTCTTCGTTTTATATAAATAAGCTTTTATTACTGAGTCCAACGGTTAACCCTTTTTATCATAAAAAGGTGGTAAAATTATTACTTTGTTTAATCTTGTTAATCCAGCATTTTACCTATTGTGATCATGAAATTAACTTAATTTTTCTATATTAGGATAGTACTTTTTTCCCCTTTTTAATGATTATTGTTTATTATTAATATGATATATTTTTCTCTTTAAATATTTTAGTGAATAAATAAAATTGAATTTTTAAATAATTTTTTTTCAGTTGACAATCAACGAAAGATGCATCAAATAAATTTATACCTTTTTTAATTCTAGTTAGGATAAAAATTTTATCAGTTATTACAAAAGGTCTTGAGATTTAAATGACGGACACAATTAATTAAGCTTTAGTTGTCACACTAAAACAATTTACTTTATTATTTGTGTTAAACCTAGAAATAGTATATTTCATCACTAGAGCCAAAACGGGTGTTTTTTATCCAAGCACAGGTTTAACAACCGAGGCTGTTAAATATGCGAGTACAGTATTTATCAAAAGCCAATTTTAAGCCGTATGAAGAACTTTATTTTTCGTCATAATGCAAACAAAATGAAACAAACTCGTAAAACATTAATAATTATTACCTTATTTAGTATCAATAGTTGTCGACCATTTTTGTCGCTTTAGAATAATCAGCTGTTGTTTTACGGTGTTGCAGTTCTATCTTAATTCTTGATTGGTTGTTTAGGTTATGTAAATATCAGTTATTATTATCGATAGCTCGTTCTCAAGCATTCGATAGTTTAATAATCTATATCCGGAACGTCCGAAATTCACAAAAAATTGATAGTGTTTTTGCAGTTACTTTATCGATTATTGACAATCGAATTCTGACCTCAAATCAAAAGTGTCATCAACAATGATAATGATAACCTATTATCATCATAATAATAGGTTTAGTCCTAGAAGGAAAAAGAAAAACTTTTGTTCTTCAACACATGTATCTAAAACACCTATTTTGAAGCAGAATGACGAAAAGATATTTGTGGTAGACTAGAGAACAATTTGTAAGAGTTTGAATACCTCCGCCATCTTGAAAGGACAATGTTGATTTTGTAACTACGGAACTGACTACACGATAGTCGTAAAAAGATTGTTGAGATGTCAATTTATAGTTAAATTTGATATCTAGGAAATTGTCTCATTCTGTTTATTTTTATACCGTCATCGTCAAAAGAGTATTACTTGTCAATTATCGGATATAATTGCGTGGCGGTTATATTTTTTTCGGAAAATAAAATATAAATGTTATTATTTAATTCCCTAGAGGACCACTTTACATACTTAATACCTCAACCATCGTTTTACGACTCCTCTGTAACAAGTAATGGTGTCATATAGTTAACATTGCTCTCATGGGGCTAAATGCCTTATTTCGGTAAGGCGGACTCTTCGCACACAGTTGACCACTGGATGAAACAGCTAATGGCAAAGGCTTGTATATCGGCAAGTCGCGGCGTTTAACGAGTTGCATTATAATTGGACAGGTCTACGTAGTAGGCCTACGTAACGTGCATTATAATTGGACCGGTCTACTTAGTAGGCCTACGTATCATGCATTATAATTGGACCGGTCTACGTAGTGGGCCTACGTAACATGAATTATAATTGGACCGGTCTACGTAGTAGGCCTACGTAACATGCATTATAATTGGACCGGTCTACTTAGTAGGCCTACGTAACATGCATTATATTGGACCGGTCTACTTAGTAGGCCTACGTATCATGCATTATAATTGGACCGGTGTACGTAGTAGGCCTACGTAACATGCATTATAATTGGACCGGTCTACGTAGTAGGCCTACGTAACATGCATTATAATTGGACCGGTCTACGTAGTAGGCCTACGTAACATGCATTATAATTGGACCGGTCTACTTAGTAGGCCTACGTACCATGCATTATAATTGGACCGGTCTACGTAGTAGGCCTACGTAACATGCATTATAATTGGACCGGTCTACGTAGTAGGCCTACGTAACACAACAAATATTCGCCGTCGGGATGGTTAACACTGTTCATGCGATCTCTCCTCTCTCCGCACATTTGTACGTCTGCCCAACATTACGTCTATTAAATTAACGATTTTTTTTATTGGACTGACTTGTGTCAAAGAGAGAAAATGTCAAACGAGTTATATATTTCTGTTATTGCCATGATTTGTTTATACCTTGTTTGATATAATTTTAATGTAAATTTGTATTGTGGAGTTGTAGTTGAATACAATAAAGCCTTGAAACTAGTAATTGTTTGCTTGAAAATTTTTAAAACTATACATCCTGAGCGAAAATACTTAGGTCCATCAACCTTGAATAATCTTGAACTACTTAGTGGCGCATTTTCTTTTCAAAAATGTACTATAATAATAGAATTATACTGAAGTCGAAGAAGAATTGAACTGAAGTCGTCTTTAAGGAAAATATGATGAAATTAGTTTTTTCACTAGGCGGTAAAATTTTAATTCTTCGTTAATATCATACAAAACTTATTTTGTACTAAATGTGTCGTTTAGGTCCTGGTTATAGAGAGGACGTAGAGTGTTCTAGTATGCTAACCTGGAATAGGGGTTATATTGTAAAAAATATTTTAAAACAAAAACAAAACAAGAAATAGAAACACATGTAACATACCACCACATAAAACTACTTTTTAGCACGTTTTAATACTATTAACCTTTTTAATCATCTGCTCAGTAAACTTAAAGAAATGTAAACATTGAAACCTAGGACGGTTACGGCTATTCTGGTTATTCTAGAGGAGTGTTGTTTATTATTAAGAACTTCTTAAATGGAAAGTATAGTTAATCATATATTTGTTTCTACATTAAGACCTGCATTGTGTTTTCATGCTATTTATTGTTTGGTGGCAAAAAAGAATTGATTGATTAAAAAGTGAAAAAGATTAAAATAAAACTTAAGGCTTAAGTGTGAAATATGTATGAGAAGGTACGGCGATGTCGATGACAGTATGTATTGAATAAATTTCCCTTGTCAGTAAAAACGACACGGGCCAGTAATGAAATGTTGCGGCGACCGTAGTGGTGGGGGCGAACTGACATGTCCATTGTGGGCCGTAATTGGCCCCCTTGTCTTTTTGTTTATTTTAGAGTTTAATATATAAATACTGTATTACCAAAGTCAGTCTTAATGGTTTTGTACGCTTTTATCTGCAATGACTTATGACCAACATATGACCGGATAATTGTTTTTTAAAACCTTTTTTATTTTGGCTACACTTACAATGGACTGCTAACAGAATTTATGAACTATTTATTTTCTTTCAAATATTTATTTACATCAACACATCGTATATTAATGATGGTTTAAAAAACAAAGATTTTGTGGTAGTACATTTATTTATCGCTAAATGCAAAGGGACTTTCAATTTATGAGCTAAGCAAGCGAATATACATTCATTATTTATTCAACATTTGTAATTTTTATTTTGGCCTTTATGAATAATTTTATTTGAGATGCAAAAGGTTGAAATATCGACTATTATTACATCAAAAGTACAATAAACTCATACTCACGTAACTCAACTGGCCGCAAATGAAATATATGTATTGGGATAAGTAACATAATTCATTTTCCAATTCATAAATAATGAATAGTTCCCTGAAATAAACAATAAACAATCAAAATTGACGGCTACCTGCGCCGACTGCTAAACGTAACTGTGATTCATTGATTTGAAAATATATATTTAGTAGAAACATTGACGTATTCTTGCTCCCCTGCAAACAAACAAAAGGAATAAGTAATATTATTTAATGCTCGTATTATGAAGAAAAAACAACTTAGCAAAGTTTATGTCCAGCAAAAAATATTTTAATTTAATTTTAAACTCGTCACAAAATTCTGAATCAAGAAAGTTTGTTTACTTTTCAAACGTTAAAAATGGTCATGATTAGAAGGAAGAGTTGTATCTAAAAAATGAAATGCTGGTGTTATAAATGAGGGACGAAATTAAATCTGTTTAGATAACACCTAGGTTATAAAAACAATCGTTGGTTCCGTGACATGAACAATTTTTTGTATCTTAATGAATGAATAAATTTTTATGCCAAAAAATAATTGATCTATTCTGTGTTTTTAAATTATGTATAACCGAACCAATAACGTTTGAAGTTATCCGTACAGTGTACCATTTAGTTTTTCAAACAGGATGTTAATTCATTGGTATCACATTTTTCCATTATTCAAAGTTTAAATTAGTTTGCTTTTCAATACAAGCAACAAGTTGAGGTAGAAGTGAAGCCTTGATGCATTCATTGTTCAAGTAGCGAAGTAGGCCGTGCTCCGTTTACAGACCGTAGAGATAAACAAAGCCTCAAAGGTTGTTGCCGTGGGTTTCTTCTAATTATCTCCCTAGAAACATCTGCAAACGTTTTTGTTTTTGTTCTTACTTTGCCTGAATTTTTTATAATTCTTTTCTTATTTTTTATTTATTATTGGACCGTGTTACCTCAGAGGTCAGGTAGTCAAGAAGGCGGAAGTGACCCATGGTCTGACGGCCGTCAACCGCCATTGGGTTTGAACTAGTAGCATTTTACAATTTGAGCCAGTGCCTTTTTTTCTTGGTCTTCCGTTTTGAGTTGGAAAATAAAATTATGTTTAAACTGTAAGACTATTTGCTTGAACATTATAAACTTGAGGTTTTCTCTAATATAATACTAAAAGTAATAACAAATGAATGCTTGGCGTTTTGTTACATTGAACTTACTTCACGCACAGCTTCAACGACAGCGTCAGTGATCGCAAAAGGCAGTCCGCGGTGTCGGTGGCGACTACAAGGGAGCAGACTTGGTGCTGTTCTATGAACCCTTTGCACGACCCTCCCGATCGAATGTCTTTCACATTTAGACACTAATACACAAACTAAATTGATCTATTTCAATATTTTACAAAATAAACAGTACGCTATTTCGACCCTTCAGTAATAATCAATCCTTCGACAAAACAATGAGGCAGTGTCCATGTAGAGACCTACATCAAACTTATGCAGTTTTATATTTGTTATTGTGTTGCATTACAACATTTATCACCCACCTATTTATGAAAATATTGGTTTGTTCTTAAGAGATGTTTAGGTTGACAAGTAGACTACATAAAAGTCTTGCTAATACGTAGCTCATGTGGTAAAGGATATAAATTTGATTTAAAAGTATATCAAAAGAGTAAAAATCCTCTCAGCTATTTAATAAAAGGCATTTTATTTAGGATGTCGAGCGTACAACAAAGGGCAACTTTGTGTCACAAAAGCAAAGCGCTGGTCAAGCGTGAAACATCTTTACACACAGTGGGCCGATACGCCCACTGAAAAATATCAACGATCCTTTGAAATGTCATAAACTCAGGTTGATATATAAAAAAGTGAAATATCACTCTAAGCTCGCTCTAAAATTCATGAACAAAAATCACTAGTTTTATTTTCCTATTAACGATTACAATTTGTTTGTTTATTCTTATTAAAACTTTAATCAAATTTTATGTTAAATACAAATATCTTGTAATTGATAAACAAATTAAACTACCAATACGTTTTGGTGTTTCCCTAGATTATTTTTTATGAATTATTGGGGAGTTAATATTGTTGGAAAATGTAAATAAACTTATCTAATGTCAACAAACATTCTGTAAGTGCGAACATTACTAGTGTTAGTGTAAACATTTTCCATGTAACATAAGGCGCATGGCGTAACGTCGGTGAATGATGGACAAACCTCGGCTACCCTTGGACTTAGCTAATTATTAAAACAAAATAACTGGTGACATTTAACAAAATTAACTCGCTTTAATTGTGTAAGTGGGAGTCACTCTGCAGTTGTTTAATCGTGGTTTGTTTTTGTGAATATTACTTTTAATTGACTTGGAGTGAAGAGAGAGGATTAGTTAGAGCTCCACTCCATTTCAGTTTTATGATCACCCTGCTGTAATGATATGTTCTCTTAACTAACTTTTCTTATTAGGGTTAAAATCCTATAGCAGTTAATTGGTTTTAACAGCGATTAAATAAAGATTATAATAAAATATTAAAAGTCATAATTCTAGAGAAAAATCAATGCCATGTTTATTTATTATTGAATGTATTGGATCACATAAGTAATAATGTATGAAAATGTACCTGTTCATCTTTTAAATGTCATTTCTGGAGAATTATTATGTTGCAAATAGGGATTCGTACTACGTTTCAAACGTGTGCAAGGATTTTCTGGTTCGGTGTTAAAACATGAGAGATCACTAAAATAGCCTACAAGTGTATTAACTTTTTTTCTTAATTATTGTTTTTAATTTGTCCTCGTTTGTACTTTATTCGTGGCACTTGATTGCTTTTTAAAGGAAAGTGCTAAAAAACCCCTCTTGCTTTCTATAGAGTATTTTTCTTACAGCCTCATTTGAACACACTCACCAAGTTACGGTTACATGGCCAACATATTTTTCAATGTGATGGTGTCTATTTATAATCCACGGTAGCCGATTCATTCCAGGACATGCGGCACCTCTCCTCGCTAGGCTCTGTGACCGAGGCCACGGCGCCTCCCTGTCTCCGCGCACGTCTATTACGTTGGTCCAAGGCATTCCAGGACATGCGGCACCTCTCCTCGCTAGGCTCTGTGACCGAGGCCACGGCGCCTCCCTGTCTCCGCGCACGTCTATTACGTTGGTCCAAGGCATTCTAAGGTCATATACCTTGATTAGGCAAAAATTAAAGTATTTAAATAATATTTCCCCTTACATTATATCGCAGTTTAAAGAAGAAAGATTACCATGATATAAAACTGAAGTCCTAAACACACAAATAAAAATAAATTATCAGATTAATTTACAATTAGGCAATTCAGAACATCTGTACCGATATAAATTCGTTTTACTTTAAGATAACATTTTTATAAAAAAAGTGCGATTTTGAAATAGGTCCAAAATTAATGATCAATGTAAACAGACAAATATTGATCTTATATTGACGGCTGATGGTTATTTATGTCTATTGAATTACTTTTATAGGTGTAAGAAGAACTTAAAGTATTACTATGACAAAATATAAACCTGAAATCCTAATACAGATAAAATGTAAATTTTCAGCCCGACTTTTTTACCAATAATTTAAAACTACTGTAGATTGTATTAGTACATTTTTCATAATTATCGAAAATTGTTTAATGTTAAGACAACATTTTTATATTGTATAGTTCCGAAATTAGTTTAAAATAAATTATCAATGTAAACGAACAAATATTGATTTTAATTTACAGCTGTTGGTTATTTCTTTCTATGAAATAACTGATATAGATTTCATGTTCTGAAAAGCTTAGAAAAATATGTCTAATATTGGGTAGGTTAGTAAACAAAAGATTTCTCCTAAGAGTAGGTTATAGAATAAGGAAAATAAGTTTCATAACAAACTATGGGTGGTCTTGCTTTCAAGGAGAAGACGAATACAAATTCCTTGCTTAGCCGTTACAAAAATACAGACAAACAAAAATTGAGATAAGGCTTTTTGGTGCTATAAACGTAGAAATAACCGAAAATATCACAATTCCAAGCACTGTTCAGAAAAAATTCTAATGTTATTTATATAGATTAAAGTAGTATAAATTGTTTGTTGGAAAAAGTTAAATTGAATTTTAAAAAGCTCAAATTTATGGTACAGATATTTTCATCGCCTTAAAAGCTGTACTAATAGATAGATTACGACTGTAATATTTGGCGCGGTTGGTGTTAGTGAGTAAATGGGATCCAACTATATAAATTAGTTATTAATAACAAGCCGATATCGCAGTGATGAGAGGTTTTGGGGCTGATGGTTTAAATGTTTATTCAGTAGGATCAGATATCAGCTCTTCATCATCCCACGAAACATTGCTAATGGCATGATCGTTTGCAACCTGTGTTGCAAATTTTAAGTAAATAAGCCACTGCTTAATTTATTTTTGTGATATTTTCTACCTCTACTTCTTTTAGATAAGTTTTATACGTCGGTAAATATAGTATTAATCATTTTGGGATGATAAAATTGTTCATGATGGTGTTTTTGAAGTAGCTCTTAACGTTTTCTTTTCTTTGCTTTAAGTGATCTTGAAAATAATCTATTTAAAAAATGTATTATTGTTTGTAATTAATTGTAGTAAATCAAACAAAGTAGTCTCAATTTTTGGAAATCTACTGTTGAATAACGATGTCCTCCTTTATCGATAATGATTATGTACCACTTGCAAAATGTTCATTATTTTTAAGATGTAGCTTATATTCCTATCATGAAATTTTAAAATAAAAATTTAAAAACATGTAAAATAAAAGTGTCACATTTGGATGCTACAAACGGCAGATAAATTGATTGAACGGTGAGGAACATATTGTGTAAAATGTTTTGTCAATGAAATGTTGGTAAATGACAAACTCAGCAAAGCATCGCGTCGATTCATACATGGACGACATTTTTAATTGATTTTAAAGGATTCACACATCAAGAGGTTCTTGACCACACTATGTTTGTAGATTTTGTCAAACTATATATTGGTTAATATGAAACCAAATGCATAACTACCGACCGGTCGATCGATCTTGTTCTGTTCAATTAAATTTATTTCATTGTACTCGTATTTTAATGGATGTTTAAAGAAAAATATTGATTTGTCTTTTTTTCCTTTGATAACGTAAAATGATGAACTTTTGCTTGAAACACTGTGGGTGCAGCTTGAAATATCAAAGGCAATTAAAAAAGTAATCAATTCTAAGAAATGAAGCTAAAAACTAAAAAAAAAACTTTTTGGTCAAAACTAAAACATCTTTAAAGATGGTTTTAGGTTTGACCTATAAGTGTAGCATTTGAAGCTTGTCGTACATATCGTATCGGTCTTACGATAGCACCGGACTATTTCGTTTTGGTTATGCCGTTGCGAAGAGCCAGAAACTCAACATAAGTTTTTATGTGACATAATAATACATACAACCGCCCTCCCCTCATACTACTTTCTATATTCATAGTAAATTATTTTACACACGACTACGTCTTGTTTGACGTATTATCTTGTGTAAGTACTCTGTAAGCATCGAAACATGTATGGTCACACAATCATATATTTTAGCTCAATGATCGCGTTTTCCTATATACGTATAATAATGTCCATGTTGTATAGTTTTCTTTTCCACTTTCTTTAACTTGTCAAGTACGTCGATAAATTAATCACATCGTTTAGATTATATTAATATTTATCGATCTTAAGGAAGAAAATATGTGTTTTATACAATAGATTATAACTGTGATGAATCTTATGATGAAGTGAAGGAGTTAACATTGGTTTAGTTAAGAATGATAAATCGTTGATTGAAATGGTCAAGGACTGTTGGTTAAGCATATTAGGTTAATGTGTATATGGAATAACTTGAACTCTGTGTTATTAATAACTGCGAAATTTGAGTGGTTTTAGTTTATAACCTGTTATTATTTCCAAATTAATAAAACATGTATAACTTACCTATTAATTTGCAATGAATAATTATGACACCTACAGTCGACTAATGCTGCTCTTAAAAATTAAAAAAGGTTTCCTCCATAAAATATATTTTAATTTTAGGCAATTTTATCAATAAGAAGCAGATATTTTACAAACATTCGCTTGGTCATTCAAACGCCTAAAGGAATTTTACAGCGGAACGCATTTTAGGGAGGCATCACAAGTCGCGGTCCAGCTGTGCACAGTCGTTTCAATAACATAGAAGGCTCGGCGAAATTAATAGATTAAATTGGTGGAGGGAGGGAAATATTTTTCCAATATCGGCCAACAAACACTTTAGTGTCTTTGCCGCGGTTAAGCCGATTAAGTCCGCTGTAATGCTAGATTATCTTTCCGCTTTTCCCCAATTACATTTCACTTGTATTACTTGGATTTTCTCTTAATATTTTATATAATTGGATTAAGGGTTGCCTTTGTAATAAGTACGATTATAATGAGTTTTTACATTTTAGAATGAACAGAATTCAAACAAATGGTAACGTTACAGATTAAATGAATATCAAATAATCAGAATAATTTAAATCATTATTATTTTAGTTTGAATACGACTTACGTTTATTTTTACCAGTTGTATTTAAAACGGTTGTTGTATACTGATTAACTGAAAAAGGTTAGGAATTAATGAATGGTAAGCAATCAATATGTATTTTATGTTAAAAATCTTTCAACAATATTTGATAATATTACGTGTTTTGATAGCAATATGTATTATAAATCACTTGTGGGACCGTGGTGAGCTGTTGCAGTTTACCGAAATAACGTTTTATACGATGCATTTACACTGCAACCAAAAAGAGACTACAGTATAGTGTTACAGTGTTGTAGATAAGACACATAAGTTATTTTACGAAAATATAATTCAATCATACAACATAAAAATGTATAATATTATACTGTATTTTGCTCTACAGTATTTATTCCCAGCACTGAATTTGACATCTATGTAAATGTAACCTCGAGTTAGGTTTGGTCAAGCCTACGGTCGTTACATTACCTCTCTGTGTGTCGAAATGATTTGAACTAGTCAGTTTACACTATCTTGGTATTATAATTTGACATCTATGTAGAGGTAACCTCGAGTTAGGTTTGGTCAAGCCTACGGTCGTTACATTACCTCTCTGTGTGTCGAAATGATTTGAACTAGTCAGTTTACACTATCTTGGTATTATAATTTGACATCTATGTAGAGGTAACCTCGAGTTAGGTTTGGTCAAGCCTACGGTCGTTACATTACCTCTCTGTGTGTCGAAATGATTTGAACTAGTCAGTTTACACTATCTTGGTATTATAATTTGACATCTATGTAGAGGTAACCTCGAGTTAGGTTTGGTCAAGCCTACGGTCGTTACATTACCTCTCTGTGTGTCGAAATGATTTGAACTAGTCAGTTTACACTATCTTGGTATTATAATTTGACATCTATGTAGAGGTAACCTCGAGTTAGGTTTGGTCAAGCCTACGGTCGTTACATTACCTCTCTGTGTGTCGAAATGATTTGAACTAGTCAGTTTACACTATCTTGGTATTATAATTTGACATCTATGTAGAGGTAACCTCGAGTTAGGTTTGGTCAAGCCTACGGTCGTTACATTACCTCTCTGTGTGTCGAAATGATTTGAACTAGTCAGTTTACACTATCTTGGTATTATAATTTGACATCTATGTAGAGGTAACCTCGAGTTAGGTTTGGTCAAGCCTACGGTCGTTACATTACCTCTCTGTGTGTCGAAATGATTTGAACTAGTCAGTTTACACTATCTTGGTATTATAATTTGACATCTATGTAGAGGTAACCTCGAGTTAGGTTTGGTCAAGCTACGGTCGTTACATTACCTCTCTGTGTGTCGAAATGATTTGAACTAGTCAGTTTACACTATCTTGGTATTATAATTTGACATCTATGTAGAGGTAACCTCGAGTTAGGTTTGGTCAAGCCTACGGTCGTTACATTACCTCTCTGTGTGTCGAAATGATTTGAACTAGTCAGTTTACACTATCTTGGTATTATAATTTGACATCTATGTAGAGGTAACCTCGAGTTAGGTTTGGTCAAGCCTACGGTCGTTACATTACTGGTGTTATAATTTGACATCTATGTAGAGGTAACCTCGAGTTAGGTTTGGTCAAGCCTACGGTCGTTACATTACCTCTCTGTGTGTCGAAATGATTTGAACTAGTCAGTTTACACTATCTTGGTATTATAATTTGACATCTATGTAGAGGTAACCTCGAGTTAGGTTTGGTCAAGCCTACGGTCGTTACATTACCTCTCTGTGTGTCGAAATGATTTGAACTAGTCAGTTTACACTATCTTGGTATTATAATTTGACATCTATGTAGAGGTAACCTCGAGTTAGGTTTGGTCAAGCCTACGGTCGTTACATTACCTCTCTGTGTGTCGAAATGATTTGAACTAGTCAGTTTACACTATCTTGGTATTATAATTTGACATCTATGTAGAGGTAACCTCGAGTTAGGTTTGGTCAAGCCTACGGTCGTTACATTACCTCTCTGTGTGTCGAAATGATTTGAACTAGTCAGTTTACACTATCTTGGTATTATAATTTGACATCTATGTAGAGGTAACCTCGAGTTAGGTTTGGTCAAGCCTACGGTCGTTACATTACCTCTCTGTGTGTCGAAATGATTTGAACTAGTCAGTTTACACTATCTTGGTATTATAATTTGACATCTATGTAGAGGTAACCTCGAGTTAGGTTTGGTCAAGCCTACGGTCGTTACATTACCTCTCTGTGTGTCGAAATGATTTGAACTAGTCAGTTTACACTATCTTGGTATTATAATTTGACATCTATGTAGAGGTAACCTCGAGTTAGGTTTGGTCAAGCCTACGGTCGTTACATTACCTCTCTGTGTGTCGAAATGATTTGAACTAGTCAGTTTACACTATCTTGGTATTATAATTTGACATCTATGTAGAGGTAACCTCGAGTTAGGTTTGGTCAAGCCTACGGTCGTTACATTACCTCTCTGTGTGTCGAAATGATTTGAACTAGTCAGTTTACACTATCTTGGTATTATAATTTAACTTGTTATTTCGAGTCGAATACTAATTATTTTGAATTATATTTTTTTCGTATTTTTTACAGTGTCAGATTTATAATTTTATTTTATAAATACTCTGTAATTGTAAGACGTTGCAAAGTGTTTTTAATTATCATTCTGTTGCCAATAGTATGAAAAAAGAACTAGTAAAAAAGTAACTTTTCTTGGGAGTGTAAGTAAGTAGGAGAGCTAGCCGCATTAGGAGGGGATGAGACGGTTGATTTGTCTGTTGTGCCCAGAGCGGTCAATCTGTATCTTGTCGTATTTTCGGAACAAAAGGATTGTGTAGAAAATAACACTTAAATCCTTCATTATTATAATCTTAGATCAGTATTTTTTATGTTTGTTATATTAAGTCCATGGTGTTCCTTAAACTGAAACTACTATCGTACAAGACTATTTTCGCATCAGTAAAAAATGACCTTACTAAAAATATGGCTTGAATATTAAACGTACGTCTGATTTTTCGTTTTTAATCGATTATATTTATTTTCCTTTCGGGTTTTACTTGTTAAAAGTGGCGTGTCATTAAACTAGCCTTGATCTTAAAAGACAAATTAAATAATTAAGCTTCCATTAACGTCTAATAAATAATATTTTCCCTGATCATTTCATGGCACAATAATATGTAATGAAAAAATATATTTAATTTTCTTAAGTTAAAATAATTATAACAAGAAAACTGAAAACAAATGTTACTTTATTAATACAAATGATTTCACCTCACAAAAATGAGTTCATTTAAAAATTATATTTGTAATGATACTTTATGCTATTGTTCTAAACACACATTATTTATAAGTACTCAATTCTTTTAGTCTTTCCGTATTTATTTTGTTGATTAAAAACTACTAATTAATGTAAATTACAAGTTGAAATGTCCTATATAAAGACTTATGAGGGAATGTTTAATTTCTATTTTTTGAACATACAAAAACTGATAGTTTCAGGGTTTTTGTACTAACAGCCACTATATATATATATATATATCTATATATATATATATATATATATATATATATATATATATATATCTATATAGTTCACTTTTAAGGAATACTGTTATATTAAGTAAAGTTAAAATAATTAACTGAGTATCCTTGACAAACATTATTTTATTTTAACGACATGTTTCAACCTTTAAAGGCCATTTTCTTTTTCTTGAAAAAGAAAATGAAATAAAAAGAAAAAAAAGAAAAGAAAGAAAAAAAAGAAAGAATTGAAATAAAATAATGTTTGTAATGTTTGTCAAGGATACTCAGTTAATTATTTTAACTTTACTTAATATAACAGTAATCCTTAAAAGTGAACTATATAGATCAAATATATATATATATATATATATACTCTTATTAAAGAAATCTTTCTTTATTAGAGTTTATTTTCCCTGACAATAAAGATTGTAAAGTCAATTAATTACACCTTGGAACAGTCAAAAATTAAGTTATCAGCTACATACTCAACTGAAATCACATCGTACAATAGTAAACTCCAGCAATACATGCAATTCAATCTAATCAATGTAACAATATGGCACAACAGCCAGCCATTCAGTAAATATCCCCAGCACATGCGGTCATCCCAATGTATCGCATGTTGCGATAGTTAATATTATTATTTACAGCCAATCTGTCTTCCCAAGTCACACTGGACTGGTGTCAAAGTAACCACATGATTAACGGTTCGTTTTCCCAGAGGCCCAGTCACGGCCGCGGGCCTGAAGCCAACCGATCATGGCCCACACACAGCGCAGGTCGCAATTCCTCTATCATGCAGCTGTTGCAAGTGCATTATTGCGTTTGACAGTTTGCCAGCGACCGCGACATACACGGACTGTTTCAAATTATCATATTCACTTTGGAGTCTTCCGAATCGGAATTTATTAATATATTTTCCAAATGATTTTTATCCTCGTTTATTAAAAATTCACTGCGTCTTCATTTTGAAGAAGAATTATTAGGTATAATATTACACGTTCTTATTTGAACATTGCCTTAAAATCCCATTAAACATTTTATTATTATCGTTATCTATTGCAGTTACGTGATTGTTTGCAGTGTGAATTGATAAAACTTACCTAAAACTACACTTACGAACTGATATCACCGATTATTAATTACGGAACCTCTCACACCTAACTTACAGGTACAAACTAAGGTCATGTATTTTAAGAAATACGCAAGTTTTCTATTATTTTTCTCATCAGTCGTCATCCTTAAACTATCATTCTTGTTTTATTTCGTTAGGTAAGCCATCAAACCTTTTTTTGTTGAAGTATGATATTTATGTAGTAATTTATTAACCTAAATCATACTATGCTTATTAATATGTTTTTCATGTTTCCAAGCGATTTTTTGAAACTTATATAAGGTAAGCAATCGCAGTAAGTAGTTCATACTTATTCTAAGGATTCGTGGCCAACTCAAATAATTTATATGAATAAATACGTATATATCGAAAAAATACATACCTACATACAAGTTGGGTAATCGTCATCTAAAATCCCTACCAAAAGTAATACTACTTTAACCTTGACACGTGAGGTGAGCTGAAGCAGATAAGGTTATCAACACGCCGAGTCACGACTACCGTCAATGTTACGTCATCCTTCCTCTCATTGCGTTACCAAGTATGACAATGCGATTAAAGGGACCTAAATTTTAGATATTAGTAAAAATAGTTTACTAGAAGAATAAAATGTTTTGACAAAAATGGTGCCTGTAAATATAATTAAATCAATAAATACCGTTGATATTCTGTCAGAACACAATTTTTGAAATCAGGACAACGAACGTCGTAACGTCGTGTTACGTTCTATCTAGACAGTAGTCTATGACGACCATCGCCGTTTCCTAGTCGTGTTGCAGTCTATCGAGCCGGTACGACGACAATCACCGTTTCCTAGTCGTGTTGCAGTCTATCGAGACAGCACGACGACCATCGCCGTTTCCTCGTCGTGTTGCAGTCTATCGAGACAGTACGACGACCATCGCCGTTTCCTCGTCGTGTTGCATTCTATCGAGACAGTACGACGACCATCGCCGTTTACTCGTCGTGTTGCAGTCTATCGAGACAGTACGACGACCATCGCCGTTTACTCGTCGTGTTGCAGTCTATCGAGACAGTACGACGACCATCGCCGTTTACTCGTCGTGTTGCAGTCTATCGAGACAGTACGACGACCATCGCCGATTCCTCGTCGTGTTGCAGTCTATCGAGACAGTACGACGACCATCGCCGTTTCCTCGTCGTGGTGCAGTCTATCGAGACAGTACGACGACCATCGCCGTTTCCTCGTCGTGGTGGTGCAGTCTATCGAGACAGTACGACGACCATCGCCGTTTCCTCGTCGTGGTGCAGTCTATCGAGACAGTACGACGACCATCGCCGTTTCCGTCGTGGTGCAGTCTATCGAGACAGTACGACGACCATCGCCGATTCCTCGTCGTGGTGCAGTCTATCGAGACAGTACGACGACCATCGCCGATTCCTCGTCGTGGTGCAGTCTATCGAGACAGTACGACGACCATCGCCGATTCCTCGTCGTGGTGCAGTCTATCGAGACAGTACGACGACCATCGCCGTTTCCTCGTCGTGGTGCAGTCTATCGAGACAGTACGACGACCATCGCCGTTTCCTCGTCGTGGTGCAGTCTATCGAGACAGTACGACGACCATCGCCGTTTCCTCGTGGTGTTGCAGTCTATCGAGACAGTACGACGACCATCGCCGTTTTCCGTCGTGGTGTTGCAGTCTATCGAGACAGTACGACGACCATCGCCGTTTCCTCGTGGTGTTGCAGTCTATCGAGACAGTACGACGACCATCGCCGTTTCCTCGTGGTGTTGCAGTCTATCGAGACAGTACGACGACCATCGCCGTTTCCTCGTGGTGTTGCAGTCTATCGAGACAGTACGACGACAGATCGAGACAGTACGACGACCACCGCCGTTTCCTCGTCGTGTTGCAGTCTATCGAGACAGTACGACGACCATCGCCGTTTCCTCGTGGTGTTGCAGTCTATCGAGACAGTACGACGACCATCGCCGTTTCCTCGTCGTGTTGCAGTCTATCGAGACAGTACGACGACCATCGCCGTTTCCTCGTGGTGTTGCAGTCTATCGAGACAGTACGACGACCATCGCCGTTTCCTCGTGGTGTTGCAGTCTATCGAGACAGTACGACGACCATCGCCGTTTCCTCGTCGTGTTGCAGTCTATCGAGACAGTACGACGACCATCGCCGTTTCCTCGTGGTGTTGCAGTCTATCGAGACAGTACGACGACCATCGCCGTTTCCTCGTGGTGTTGCAGTCTATCGAGACAGTACGACGACCATCGCCGTTTCCTCGTGGTGTTGCAGTCTATCGAGACAGTACGACGACCATCGCCGTTTCCTCGTGGTGTTGCAGTCTATCGAGACAGTACGACGACCACCGCCGTTTCCGCACTTTTCTTGCAATTGTTAATTTCACGCTTTCTACTTTACAGCGTGCAACTGTGCTTACAGTTACGCTTTTTGTTGGTTTTCAGTAGAAATATTGTTTTATTAGTTAATTATCTTTAAAGTTAGTGTTTATTAAAGTTAAATTTGTAATACCAACTCTTAACTGTTACACTCATTTTGGATACTCGATACTCAAAAAGGATAAATATAGTAATCGTTTTAAGGTTTTTGGGATGTACAAGCTACTTCAGAGTATTTTGTTTAGAATATAAAATTATAATAAATCTTAAATACACCTGTTTATCACTCATAAACTCTAACACGGAAACACGTTTTCGTGTTTCTTTTCAATGTGTTTGGTTGCTTTGATACGTACGACAACAGCTAATTGAAACATTTAATAAACTGTTATCAGTTATTTATTGGTTGAGAGGATTTTTTGGGATATCCTAGTGACAGCCTATATCGCTACGCAGTACGTGCGTGTGCGCGCTTACGTGTGTGTATGTGTGTGTGTGTGTGTGTGTGTGTGTGTGTGTGTGTGTGTGTGTGTGTGTGTGTGTGTGTGTACGCAATAGGCTGCAGCATTGCTGGGCAACGCCAGCGGCATAGTCACGTGATAATACGGCTATTTGTTTCCAATCCAGGCGCGAGATTGCCTTGTTGTGATCAGCTGATCGGATTAACCAGCTGTTTAACGCGTCGCTTCCACGGCTTTCACCCATTGTTCGTTTGTGGATGAAACCGATACGGTGGCGCTAAATGATAATTTTGGTGGGTAATTAAAAAGAGGTTTTATGCGTATTATTAATTTTTTGTACATATAATGAAATTTCCTTTGGTACATTTGACTAAATACTATTTATTAACTAATTTATATGATATTCCTTGCTGTTAGAGCAAAAGGGTAAGTAATAGAATTTGTATTTTTGGTATACTGTATAATATTTTCTATAACAAATAACACTCTTTATTATTGGACAACGTTAAAATTCGCGGCTTCAGCCATATTGACTTAACATAGAATTATATTTATAATAAATTAGAAATATAATTATAATTGCATTATATTTAATATAAGATAATCCACTTTTATAGTTTACCTTCGAAAATATTTAAAAAAAATAAAAAGAATAAATAGATCTCAAGTATTTGAAGGTACTTAAGTGAAGAAGTAATTTCGTTATTTACAAATAGTCTTCTTACAGTTCAATGCGGTGAATAACATTAACCTACAAGGGTATTGTTTCTTTGCTTATCCTCATTTTCATGATAATTAATAATACGAAACTTAAATATATGATATTCCAAAGGCTACATGAAGGATTAAACTCAACGATAATATTCCCTGGGATCTAAACTTGGCATGCGTGTACATATTATGCGTTTGATCAAAAATACAAATCCGATATTGGTACAAATCTTTGACCATTCAATTAGTGATAAAACACTATTTCCTTTGTACCATTTGTCTGAAGAAAAATTTGTTATCTAAAGAATGTTTATTCTTGTACGTTACGTAAATTGAAATTTAGACGTTTAAAACCGGAAAGAAACGCATTCACAGACATATTATCATTACACTTGGTTGTATCGGTTTGACGATTGTTATCAGGGAAGTGAGCAATTCACATGACCCGCATGTGACAGTTAAGCCCGGGACCATGATAGAAGCTCATAGCTCAACACCCTCAACACGTTTGGGTGGGAAGCATTCAAAATTGTACATGTATGTATATACGCATTTATATTTGTAGTCACGGTAACGGACGCAATTAATTATTTTCTGATTATTAAAAAATTCTGTGGAGTTGTTATTTTCTGTAATATTTTGGATGAGTTCATTGGGCAACGCTATCGGATTACATACATCAACTACACTTTTGGGGGGGTTTGACCTCAAAAAGGAGTTTTTCAATTTTTCATGAATAATTTTAGAAAATATCTAACTTTCCTTTTTACAAATGGATTCAGCTCAAAAAAACACACAATTTAGTATTCTGAATCTTGGCTTTAGGTATATTGGTTACTGAGATATTTAAAATGGTAAACACAGTACGTTGTCTAATGTTGATCTTCTGGAGAGTAACTAAAAAACAATAAATCACTTATTTACTTGAATATACTTCTAAAATTTGGAATGCAAGTCCATCTCGTCAAGTTTATCACTAAATCAATAAAACTCACAAATTTAATGTTTCTTACGGCAGCAAACCTACGTAATCATTGTCCATGTAATTCTTATGGAGAATATATAAATTGGTATAACTCACTTAACTATCGACATAATTAAAAAAAAAATGTTGTTTGTGTTTTTCCTTAGTTTACAGCCTTTATATATACCATGCAAAACAACCTTTATTGCAGCTAACCTGCATACTCAATTCATAATATTAAATTACTTTGATGGGAACAATATAAGTTTTAGAAATTCGCTCTACTCACGCCAACGTGCTGCGTTAACATTTTAAAACTAACAATCTGTAAATTACAATAAATATTTGAATATAAATAATTGAATTGATAAATATGTTTTCCTTTAAGAAACTTAAATGTCATTTGCAATACTTCTGTAATAACTAAATTTAAAATGATAATTAACTTTCTACTGATGAGGCTACTAATTAATTTCAACTAGTTTAATGTTTTTTCACTCGAAACGTTAGTGTAGCTATCAAAACCACTGCCATCTTTATTATTGTTATCAAACAATTATAAAATCTATTCGGTAAATTGAAAATTAAGTTATCATGTCATGCTGTTTCCCATCCGGGTGATAACAATCAATATAATTACGTGAGGCTGCGAGAAGCAAACAGTTCAATGTTCCTGAAAATGTTAATATCTCCCGAGTATAACCCACGGGTATATTAATTTCAGTTCGGTAGCCGACAAACAATGGCGACTATTCGCCGTCAATCTATTGTTTAACTGCGGACCCGTCGCCATGGCTACGGCTACCAACGCGCCTGTCTCCGACGTTCCTCACTCCTCGGCCTAGGCGTCGGTTGCTCCTAGATCAGCAGGCTTCTGCAGTATTCATGGCTACGGCTACCAACCCGCCTGTCTCCGACGTTCCTCACTCCTCGGCCTAGGCGTCGGTTGCTCCTAGATCAGCAGGCTTCTGCAGTATTCATGGCTACGGCTACCAACCCGCCTGTCTCCGACGTTCCTCACTCCTCGGCCTAGGCGTCGGTTGCTCCTAGATCAGCAGGCTTCTGCAGTATTCATGGCTACGGCTACCAACCCGCCTGTCTCCGACGTTCCTCACTCCTCGGCCTAGGCGTCGGTTGCTCCTAGATCAGCAGGCTTCTGCAGTATTCATGGCTACGGCTACCAACCCGCCTGTCTCCGACGTTCCTCACTCCTCGGCCTAGGCGTCGGTTGCTCCTAGATCAGCAGGCTTCTGCAGTATTCATGGCTACGGCTACCAACCCGCCTGTCTCCGACGTTCCTCACTCCTCGGCCTAGGCGTCGGTTGCTCCTAGATCAGCAGGCTTCTGCAGTATTCATGGCTACGGCTACCAACGCCTGTCTCCGACGTTCCTCACTCCTCGGCCTAGGCGTCGGTTGCTCCTAGATCAGCAGGCTTCTGCAGTATTCATGGCTACGGCTACCAACCCGCCTGTCTCCGACGTTCCTCACTCCTCGGCCTAGGCGTCGGTTGCTCCTAGATCAGCAGGCTTCTGCAGTATTCATGGCTACGGCTACCAACCCGCCTGTCTCCGACGTTCCTCACTCCTCGGCCTAGGCGTCGGTTGCTCCTAGATCAGCAGGCTTCTGCAGTATTCATGGCTACGGCTACCAACCGCCTGTCTCCGACGTTCCTCACTCCTCGGCCTAGGCGTCGGTTGCTCCTAGATCAGCAGGCTTCTGCAGTATTCATGGCTACGGCTACCAACCCGCCTGTCTCCGACGTTCCTCACTCCTCGGCCTAGGCGTCGGTTGCTCCTAGATCAGCAGGCTTCTGCAGTATTCATGGCTACGGCTACCAACCCGCCTGTCTCCGACGTTCCTCACTCCTCGGCCTAGGCGTCGGTTGCTCCTAGATCAGCAGGCTTCTGCAGTATTCATGGCTACGGCTACCAACCCGCTGTCTCCGACGTTCCTCACTCCTCGGCCTAGGCGTCGGTTGCTCCTAGATCAGCAGGCTTCTGCAGTATTCATGGCTACGGCTACCAACCCGCCTGTCTCCGACGTTCCTCACTCCTCGGCCTAGGCGTCGGTTGCTCCTAGATCAGCAGGCTTCTGCAGTATTCATGGCTACGGCTACCAACGCCTGTCTCCGACGTTCCTCACTCCTCGGCCTAGGCGTCGGTTGCTCCTAGATCAGCAGGCTTCTGCAGTATTCATGGCTACGGCTACCAACCCGCCTGTCTCCGACGTTCCTCACTCCTCGGCCTAGGCGTCGGTTGCTCCTAGATCAGCAGGCTTCTGCAGTATTCATGGCTACGGCTACCAACCCGCCTGTCTCCGACGTTCCTCACTCCTCGGCCTAGGTCGGTTGCTCCTAGATCAGCAGGCTTCTGCAGTATTCATGGCTACGGCTACCAACCCGCCTGTCTCCGACGTTCCTCACTCCTCGGCCTAGGCGTCGGTTGCTCCTAGATCAGCAGGCTTCTGCAGTATTCATGGCTACGGCTACCAACCCGCCTGTCTCCGACGTTCCTCACTCCTCGGCCTAGGCGTCGGTTGCTCCTAGATCAGCAGGCTTCTGCAGTATTCATGGCTACGGCTACCAACCCGCCTGTCTCCGACGTTCCTCACTCCTCGGCCTAGGCGTCGGTTGCTCCTAGATCAGCAGGCTTCTGCAGTATTCATGGCTACGGCTACCAACCCGCCTGTCTCCGACGTTCCTCACTCCTCGGCCTAGGCGTCGGTTGCTCCTAGATCAGCAGGCTTCTGCAGTATTCATGGCTACGGCTACCAACCCGCCTGTCTCCGACGTTCCTCACTCCTCGGCCTAGGCGTCGGTTGCTCCTAGATCAGCAGGCTTCTGCAGTATTCATGGCTACGGCTACCAACCCGCCTGTCTCCGACGTTCCTCACTCCTCGGACAAGCCGTCGGTTGCTCCTAGATCAGCAGGCTTCTGCAGTATTCATGGCTACGGCTACCAACCCGCCTGTCTCCGACGTTCCTCACTCCTCGGCCTAGGCGTCGGTTGCTCCTAGATCAGCAGGCTTCTGCAGTATTCATGGCTACGGCTACCAACCCGCCTGTCTCCGACGTTCCTCACTCCTCGGCCTAGGCGTCGGTTGCTCCTAGATCAGCAGGCTTCTGCAGTATTCATGGCTACGGCTACCAACCCGCCTGTCTCCGACGTTCCTCACTCCTCGGCCTAGGCGTCGGTTGCTCCTAGATCAGCAGGCTTCTGCAGTATTCATGGCTACGGCTACCAACCCGCCTGTCTCCGACGTTCCTCACTCCTCTAGGCGTCGGTTGCTCCTAGATCAGCAGGCTTCTGCAGTATTCATGGCTACGGCTACCAACCCGCCTGTCTCCGACGTTCCTCACTCCTCGGCCTAGGCGTCGGTTGCTCCTAGATCAGCAGGCTTCTGCAGTATTCATGGCTACGGCTACCAACGCGCCTGACTCCGACGTTCCTCACTCCTCGGCCTAGGCGTCGGTTGCTCCTAGATCAGCAGGCTTCTGCAGTATTCATGGCTACGGCTACCAACCCGCCTGTCTCCGACGTTCCTCATTCCTCGGCCTAGGCGTCGGTTGCTCCTAGATCAGCAGGCTTCTGCAGTATTCATGGCTACGGCTACCAACCCGCCTGACTCCGACGTTCCTCACTCCTCGGCCTAGGCGTCGGTTGCTCCTAGATCAGCAGGCTTCTGCAGTATTCATGGCTACGGCTACCAACCCGGTCTACGTTCCTCACTCCTCGGCCTAGGCGTCGGTTGCTCCTAGATCAGCAGGCTTCTGCAGTATTCATGGCTACGGCTACCAACCCGTTGACTGACCTACTCCTCCCTATCAGAAACCTTTTAATTTTAGTCAAAATTTATTTTGACTGAAACATAATTACAAAAAAAAGAAAACAAAAATCACGATTTATCAGATTGAAGGTAGTTTTTATAATAAACACTGCGTTCACCAAAAGATATCAAGAATATACATTGTATGCTAAATAAAACAGATAACTAAATGAACAGACTAGTGTTATAAAAACTCAATAATGTGTAACAATTAACTATGTCATCACCAATAAATCCCTGCTAAAGGGTTACTTGATATAGACATTCCGTTAAAACATAAACGTTTATGGAAGATGATCAATAGAGCAGGACTGGGCAGGACACTGGACAGACGAGGTTGAGGGCAGTGTTGGTTTTGACGTATTGACTCAACTCTGCAACTGACCGACGGCCGAGTTACTTCATTTAGTGAGCTTACTCTCCAAGCCAACAGCTTTATGCCTTTGTCCATCAACCCTCTTTCAATATACATTACAAAACGCAATCTTTTTTTCTTCGCGTCATTTTAAAGTTTTTTTTACGAAAAATAAAAAAAAAATTACGAAAAACGAACGAAAGGAATAATTGTGTTTAAAGATAACTTTGCCGTTACGTTCGTGCTATGTTGCGTTTTTTGGAAGATCCCCGACTTAACTACTAAGTAACTATAGAAGTGGAAATGCAGATATAAAGTAAAATATTTAATATTTAAAGGTCCAGTCATCATAACTTATGGGAGAGATCCCCGAGTTGATTAGTTTATTTATCGCCTCCCTCGCTACCGTGGTAAAAGACTACGGCTATATTAATTAATTACTTTACCGGAAAGTTGGTTTAATCTGTCTATGGGTTTGTGCTCATGTATTGACACTAAATATTATTAGCATAACTCTTATGTCTTGTTTTCGTTGCGGCTTTTTGGATGGGACTCTAAAAACTCATATGACGTTTTTTCCTCATGTTTAAAAGTAGAAGGGTCGCCGCTTTACCCTTTGGCTAACGTAGATTATATCTCATAGATAATCTTTTAAAAATATGTTGTAATACACTGAAAACAAAACTACGCGTTATCTACCAGCTGTCCTTACACCCAATCCTTCTGGTTCGATTTTCGGCCACACACAAATCAAATTGGTATCTCAACCAGTGCCACAGTGCTTCGGAAGGGCCGTTGGCCTGACTACATAGGCAATCGTTGGGCCACGTCAGAAGCACAAGCGCGACCTGAAACCTCTGGAACTAGACCCTAGTCGAGGTTTAAACATGAACCTTAAACGCTAAGTTGATCTGATGTCGTAGGCAGTATAACGCGTTTATCTACTACCTTTGACTATAGTTGATCTGATGTCGTAGGCAGTATAACGCGTTTATCTACTACCTTTGACTATAGTTGATCTGATGTCGTAGGCAGTATAACGCGTTTATCTACTACCTTTGACTATAGTTGATCTGATGTCATACGTTATACTACGACTATAGTTATCTGATGTAGGCAGTATAATTTAACCTATTATACTGTAAAAGCTACTAATATTATCTCAACGCACTTGGCGTATAACCAGGTGGAGGTATAATCTTCGTGGTGAGCATTAAGACATTGACTCTCCTACAATATAAAAGATTATACAATTTATCTTAAAATTTATCAAAGTGAAAAAGACAAAGTTTATAAAAATGCATAATATTTGTAACTATGGAAAATGTTAACAAAAGGGTACAGTGTCAGGTTTTATAAATTTAGTGTTAACAAAATTACCAGGCGTGATTAAATAATTTGTATACATGATAGGCAGTACAATGTTCGCCGGGTAACGCTAGTCCTTAATAAATAAAACGCTAGTCCTTAATAAATAAATAATAACAATTAGTTCTGTTGAAGAAGGTTAGAAGTATTTAGTTTTAAACTTCACCAAAATAAACTTTATTTGCATATACAGTACTTTAAACATGGCTGGAACTGTTTGAAGTTTCCTTTACATTTATTTGTGAATAGCTATTTACACTGTGGCATGGATAATTTATTTTACCAAGGACTGCAAGAACTGAGATGTAATAATGCACTTTTTGTTTTTTGCTATAAACCTATAACAATTTAATGAAAAATACAGGGTTAACGCAAAAGAAATGAACAACTTTTTTCAAAGATTACAGTAAAGTTATATTACCAAGGAGAAAGTTAAATTCACCATTAGAAAGCTAAGATTCTCAAGTTTTCCCCATGTATTACAAATGCTCATATGGGATACTCGGATTATTTTTCACACATCAATTGTACAAAAAACATTTCCGACTGATTGGTACCAACCGCAGCGATGTCGGACACGTAGTTTTTGGGAAATTCATGTTAAAAATCGTTAACTTCTTTTGTTTTCACACGGTCCTTTTAATAGTTTACGATATAGTTCATATTATGTCGTTTATTTAAAATACCCCCGTCGCAGCAGACCTGCGTACTGAGTGACTTTCCAAATCAATAATATAAAAATAATATATGACAAGTTTAAAAAAAAATCTGTCCATAAACATGAAAATTATTTCCCTATTCTCCATAAATTAACATGGCAAAGAGTGTGCAGGTTTGCTGCTGTGAGGAACACTGAAATTAGGCATTTCTACCATAAATAATTTTTATCTTAACATTTATACCAACTTTCATTAACATCTGTCCATAAATAAAGGAGCTTGCCTATTCCCTATATGATTAATATGGGAAAAGAGTATGCAGGTTTGCTGCCATGATAAACACATAAACTATGATTTTTAAGCATAAATGGATAGATCTCAACCACATGAAGCTAAATATCAAGTTTTATCCAAAAATATTCATTAATATGGGAAATATTAATTTTTCCCTATCCTCCATAAGATTAACATTGGAGCCCCACGATACAATGTACTGTGTTTAGATTTTTTAATATCTCGGTAACCGTTGGAGATAGAGAAAAATTTTAAGGAGCTTAATTGTGTAGTTTTTTAAGCTGATTCTAATGGTGAAATATAAAATTAGAAACTTTTAAAAATTACATGTGAAAAACGCAAAAAACCCATTTCGGGGTACAAAACCCCCCCAAACTACTCGTTCCCATTGACCGATATGTCTGGTCTACGAACTCGTCCGAACACTTGTAGGAATACACGTCTCTACCAAATTTGGTCTTGATTGGACCATTTTTACGAGAGTTATCGTGCTAACAGACACATATATACATATATATATACATATATATATATATATATAAATTTTAACGACTATTGTTTTTGGACTCTGGGCACCTAAAGAAGAAAAATAACATGGTCCCGGGCTTAAGTCTCACCATGAGACCTACGGTATTAGCTTCTTCCCTACGGGAAATTCGCTAATAAACTTACTTTAACTTTAAATAGTTAACGTTTAAGGACTGAGACACAAGTATATATTCGGTTTGTGAGATATATGGCCTTTATTATGCGAAGTGACTGGTGAAATTAACATTTTAAAGTGTTCTTTTAAGTGTTAAAGAAATACCTTATCAATAAAACTTTATATTTATAATACATACAAGCTCTAACAAAACTGTAATGTTATTCAATAACGAGATATAACCGGAGAAACTAAGTTTCATCTCAGAGGTTAGCAAAAGGAGATGGCCCAGGTTAATGTTATTAGTTGTCGACTCAAAGTAGATGGTCCATTAATCATCGGAGGGTCATCTGACGCAGTGGACCTGCCAACCTCACACAATACCTGCGTTACGCCTGACAATCTGACGCTGTGGACCAGACAACCTCCTACATTATCTTAGTTTTGCCTGACTATCTGAAGCAGTGGACCAGACAACCTCCTACATTACCATAGTTTCGACTGACTATCTGACGCAGTGGACCAGTCAACCTCCTACATTATTATAGTTTCGCCTGACCATCTGACGCAGTGGACCAGTCAACCTCCTACATTATCATAGTTTCGCCTGACCATCTGGCGCAGTGGACCAGTCAACCTCCTACATTACCATAGTTTCACCGGACCATCTGACGCAGTGGACAGTCAACCTCCTACAATACTATAGTTTCGCCTGACTATCTGACGCAGTGGACCAGTCATCCACTCCGTCAGATGGTCCGGTGAAACGCTGGTATTGTTGGAGGCTGACTATTCCAATGCGTCGGATGGACCGGTGAAACGCCGGTGTTGTAGGAGTTTGACTGGTCCACTGCGTCAGATGGTCAGGTAAAACGCTGGTATTGTAGGAGGTTGACTGGTCCTCTGCGTCAGATGGTCAGGTAAAACGCTGGTATTGTAGGAGGTTGACTGGTCCTCTGCGTCAGATGGTCAGGTAAAACGCTGGTATTGTAGGAGGTTGACTGGTCCTCTGCGTCAGATGGTCAGGTAAAACGCTGGTATTGTAGGAGGTTGACTGGTCCTCTGCGTCAGATGGTCAGGTAAAACTCTGGTATTGTAGGAGGTTGACTGGTCCTCTGCGTCAGATGGTCAGGTAAAACGCTGGTGTAGGAGGTTGACTGGTCCTCTGCGTCAAATGGACCGGCGAAACGCTGGTATTGTAGGAGGTTGACTAGTCCACTGAGTCAGATAGTCAGGCGAAACTATGGTATTGTAGGAGGTTGTCTAGTCCACTGCGTCAGAAGTTTCGGCGAAATGCTGGTGTTTGAGGATGTTGACTGGTTTTCGTTAAATACATTTTCTAAACACATCATTTTCTAAACATAATATAATATCGTCTTTAAAATATTGGTTTTTACCACTTATAAAATATGATGTGTAAATCAAATATCCTTTTAATCTTCGTCATGTCAAACTGTAAACCCCAGAGTGTAAGGTGAAAATGTGATTGGTTGAAGAGGGGAAGTTTCCACGTACCGGCGCCTCGCGTAAAGCGATCCTGGCGATGGAGATTTATTTAACGAGTGAAAAGCTTAAGTGGGCGTGAACACTGAACACTGGCTTACACGTTACTCATATACTTTATTGTTATTACATCCTCAGGATAACTGAATCGTGGTTTCATTCATTATAACATATTTCTTCGCCACTTTAAAGATGTTGTTCTCAAACGGATGAAGGGACTATGCCGTTTAAATATTTCTAATTAAAACTATATACTTCTATTATTAAAATTAATTCAAGAGGTTTGGTATTTAATATTGGCGTATTACCTATTTAAAAAAGATAGATTTTTTGAAATGTTAAAAATGTAACAAAAATAAGTTATACGATAAAATTATATAACTTGTATACAACAATATGCTGGTATTATTACTTGATACTATTTTTATATCGTTATGGTATTACAACCAGATTATTATCATGGGCATTACCTTACAAGTGTTAAGCCAATGGCCTTTACGGTGAAAAACACACCCTTCCTTTAAAGGTCTATTGATCAATGAAAAAATAATGTTATATATTTCTAATCATTATTACAATCAACCTCTGGGGTTGAAGATTTACGACTCATCTGCAGCAATGTGCCTTGTCGTCCGGAAAGTACGTGTTTGTTGGTTTCATTAATTTGTTTCAAAGGGAATACCGTATAAAAGAATCAATTTTATGGCTCATAAAAGTTTTGCGGTCCATTTTACTGTCCGTAAAACACGAATTAACCGTACTATTAAACTATGCTTACTGAACGATCAGTATCAGTATATGATGGGTGAGCTTTAGCCTACATCAAGGTCAACCGTCCCTTCTGAAGTGCAAATGTGCTTTGTCTAATGCGACAATGGTGACGGATCAACACCCGTGGCGTTTTAGCTTTCGCAATTGCTTGTTCCAGGTAGAAAACGATCGCGTTGCATGGATAATATCTGTGAGGTTTCCTCTGCATATATGGATGAAATAATCATTGACAGTTTTCAGCTTGAGTTAGTTTGAAAATTTATTACAGTAAATATCGAACCGAATTTACTGTTCAGTTAAATAATTAGCGTAATGCCGCGTCAACATGAGCTAGTATCTTGTGATTTTTCGATGACTGTGTTTTACTATTTCAGGCCGACTATTTTACTTCACATTTAATTGTACGTTGTTAGATGCAACTTTTTGCGTTAATGACAGATGAACTGGTGGGACAATTTCCTTATGGTTTTAGAACCTAACGGCTACAAAATTCACCAAACTCCTACACAAAGCATAGTAGAGGAAAGCAGTTCTTCTAATTTTATCATACCAATTTAGAATGTAATCTGATATAGCGTTGAAGACGAATATCCTTGTGTGTACCATACCAATGCATACAAATTTCAATGCTATACGTTCTTAATCTATTTATTTGATTTCGTTCTTTTGTTGCCTTTGTCTTTGTGCAATGACACTCTTGCTCCGATGCATACCGCCAATTGTGGCATCTTCAGTTAAACTTGAAATTAAAATAAATGTTTTTTACTATTTACGTTATATACACAATATATACACATGCGAGTGTACACCTATGTCCGCCAACGTCCTAGAGCCGTCACCACCGCCGCGCACCATTGAAAAAGTGTTCCTGAAGATGCCACCATTGTGGCGAAATGCAACGGAGTAAGACCGTCATCCCACAAGAACAAAGTCTACAAATACAGAAAGGTAATAAGACAAATTGATACCTAAGTCCTTGCTACTGGGAAAATTATATAAAAACTGTTCTCGATCCGTTGTGGTTTATGATGAGCGTGGTCGTCAAAAATTTGTTTGTTTACGTTTTGCTCAATTTATATTATTAACCAAATTATATCGTTTTTATTTCATTTATGTGGAATTACTTTTCCCACAATTGCATTAAAATATATCTTTCAATAAAAGATAATTTGGCATTGAATAAAACACGGAGTGTATTCTCGTACGAGAAATATCTTCCTTATTTAGTCCATAACATTATCCGTAACATAACCCAATACAGTAATGTCATGTATGGTTGAAATGAGATAGCAGCAAATGCCACAAGCAGATCTATAACATTTGGAAGAGTTATGGTTAAACATTTTATTACATGTTTGGACGAAAACTGCAATTTTGCTTATTGTACCAACATGGAATATAATGCGATTGAAAAAGTCTTTGAAATGGAGCAAAAATACACTCGTACTCAATGCTCATGTATTCGTTATACATGTATGGAAATATACATTACATAAAAATAGTCAATACTTTATGTTGCAGTACAACCTTCACGGTACCTTTTCTACTTTAATTTAGCTTTTAACTAGTAGATTAGAATAGTGACCTCAAGGCCATACTAAGAAGATTTCTGAATATATACTACAAGTTCACTTTCATTGTTGGTAAATAAATATTAATTCAAATATTACCTTATACACAATACGGTAGTAATTTTTACAATAATTTTAACAGTACTAATAAGTATCTTGTATTTTGTGTCACAATCATAGAAAAATACAACCATCTTTTTAATTTCCATTAAGAAGACTATAATCTATATTTTTAAATTCGACGATATTAAAAACTATAAGTTAATAATTTAAAAGGTAGTGGAATGCATTGCTTCATTAAATGTGACAATGCACATATAATCGGACTGTAATCTTTCTGCGTGTGGGAGAGAGACGGAGAGAGTGAGAGAACGCGGTGGACGGGTCTGTGGCGTTGAATGAGTCATGCAGTCATGAAACAGCTATGAAAGCAGTGGATAGAGGTGGCATTATCCATACATGCTCCAGCCCCTACCCATACACTGCGAATGAATACACTACATGTCAAGCTGTGCTGTGTGCTGAGCTCGGTGCGACAAGGCAATGTAATGTGGATTCAGTAATCAGTTAGTAAAATATATTGATTAAATAATTGTTAGCTACAACAGAGAGTAATTCTTTAATCGTTAATCCTCTGTTTATTTTCTTCTTTCTAACCAATAATAATCTCTTAACTTACCTGTGTTATGTTAATAGTTAAACAACTTTCGGTTGACCTGGATGAGTAGTTACGATAGCCGCCTTTAAAAAAAGTGCGTTGATGGATCAAACATGATAACAATAGAATCTGGGGAGTTGCCACTTTGTCATTACGCTAGTTAATGGTAATAGTTGTCAGGTTTGGGGTATTTACAAAAGTGTCCAAATTTAGGGAGTTCTGCGAATATTTATTAAGAGATTATCCAGCTCGCCTAACAATGTGCCAAATCACGGGTTGTATTTAGAAATGGGAATTATTTCAATTTTTACACTTTACATGTACATTTGAAATACTTAGTAACCGAGTATTTACATGGGTTGAATTATATTCTTGCAAAGTTATTTATACAGAAAAACTGTATTGGTCCACAGAGTAGAGTAGGTTAGGAAGTGTGCATGGCATTGACGTACAGCAGTTATGGAGGGCGATGTGGAGCGGGGCGGGTGCAGGCGGTCGAGGCGGCCGAGCACGGGGCCAACGTGGAAGCGGCTCCGGGCGCGCGGTGTTACCGGTTGTACGCGACCTTTAACTTGACGTTGGGGAACGGTTCTTATCTTAATTATAAGATACCAATGAAATTGATGAGATGGATTTTCCAGGCACGGGTGAAGGAAGAAGCCTGAACTAAACCCCTGGCTAAAATATTAAGACCTTAGTAATAATAATAGTTTATGCAATTTGAGAAAAATTGAAGATACATACCATTTTATTTCTAAATGTCCAATTTTGTCCGAAACAGAAGACAGTATTTATTTAAAAAAATAATTATTATTATTTCGGGATTTAATATCTACTCAAATTAATAATTAAAATTTCCAATTTACGTATTTATAAGAATGTATTGTCTTTTTTTGCTTTTAGGAACCATGATATCATAGCTAAATATATATATAGTTAAACAATTTCATTTAATAGTTCATAGATGTTAGTTTAAATTATTGTATTTTTTTCAAAGTAAGCAATCACTGTAGTATTAAGCGAATATGCATGCCATCCTAGCAGACAGCCCTCTGGACTATTGCTGTAGTCTGTGCAGCGGAAAATACATTGTAGATCACTGTTATTTTTTTAGAACTATTTCGTAATAAAACACTGTTTTTTTCTTTCTTTCTATCCAAATCGTTATGGGTAGCTTCAACAAACTATGCAAATTAAAATAGAGAATGCTGGAAATTATTGATCGAGGAAATAATATCACATATACTTAAATATACAGCAAGATCAAAATAAATCTTACTGCTTTCCTAACACGTATTTGTTTGAATTCACGTATGTATTCATATATTTATATTTAGAATTACAGATTCAATTCCTTTTCCTTAAATTATTCATTTGTAAGAAACGTCTAATAAATGGTATTTTTTAAATATGCAAATAAATAGTTTTTGTTGTTGGAAGCGTTTGTTAGATTTTAACATGAACGTATATGTTATTGTTTCAGGTATTATCCCAGGCTCCCGCTGGACAACACTTGGATACAAAGTAAGGTATAATATATCTCAGACCGGTCCCTCGCGGCACGTGTTATAGATTGTCACATTGCCCGACGTTGGGTATTCACAATATTCACAATATCGAGATTTCATTTGACGGATGAACACTCCCGGAATATTCAATTCTCGCCGCGCGAAGTGTTAAAATAACATATATCGTGCAAGTGTTGGTGTTTGACACTCGCCCTCCGCTGGCCCTCGTCAAATTAATCATCAGCCGGGTTTATATTGGATGCTGAGTATAATACAGGAGGTCAACTAGAGTCATCTGAAGTACTCAATCGATTTCGAAGTATAACCATTTCATGTCTGTAATTAATTTGCGTAGAGTAATCTCATACAAACATACGATATCTAATGTATCATTTCGTCACTATGGTCAATTTTCCAGTTATCTTTGTTTATCGGAAAGAAATTATTCTGATTGACTTTCAACTGTATATTACATTTTTAAATTTAATATTAAATTTTATATTAAATATAAAATTTAAATATTGAATACAATTTTTATTAAATATTAAATATATTAAATTTTTGTTATTTGCACAATCCTGGTTTTTTGTATGGATGATTTTCTCACCCCGTGTTTTGTTTTAAATAACTATTAAAATTATTCTTCCCAAATTGCATACGGTACATTGAAAATGTTCGTTTTACTAATTAATTTTCAAGACTGGTTCACAGTACTTACCCTTGTTTGTTTGAAAACACTATAACCAATGATTTTATATATATATATATATATATATATATATATCACAGTGTAATTTACCGTATATTAGTTTTACTGTAGAAGTGAAACACTCCACTAAAAAACTAGATGTGCATTCTATTTTAGCATGTGATATCCGCCTTATTCAAAACCATCCCCAAAACATTTCCTTCGAAGGTTGGTTGCCCTTCCACTTCCTCTGAAGCAGCTGCGTCCGTTGTTATGGCAACAATGCTCTATTCCCGCCGATTCTCAGATGTCAACCTCCTTATTCCACAGCTGAGCAGATCATTCTCGTTTGCCAATTCATATAACGTCGTCTCGACTTAACATCTCATATGTTTGAATATGACAGCAACGCGCATTGTGCGGTTTATTAAAGAAGTACATCGGTTTTGAATGTTACTCGAGGCATTTTATTGGCGAAATAACACTTTGCATAAGACTAACGCGTTAGTACGAATATAATTCTAAAGCACTAATTCGGTGGTAAACGTTGCGCTTTCATGTCTTTCTCCTTGTGACAAAAAAAACATTTGACCCCGTTTAGTTCTTCAAGGGTTCTTCATGATCTCTCAATCCATATCCGCTAAGGTGTTTTAATCGTGTAAAAGTTGTTATGAGAATTACCTTAAAGTATATAGCAGTAAAGTTGGCAAGTTCAGCCATACATTATTTGTAAAATTGGACGCATGACTCAAAGAGTTGATTCATTTACGGTTGATGCAAACAGCTGATTCATTTACAGCCGATGTCAAAACACCGACGCTGGATTATCCCTCGTGACAGAACATGTGTGAAACGTCCAAATATTTAATTGGCCTCCGCGATGCGTCGCCACGGCCAACATTTACTCGTATTATCCTGATAGGGAACTTATCTACAGTTAGTTAAACTGTAGGGCCTACAAATCGTCATTGCGAACAGGTGATTTTGGTTTTCAATCGAATTGTGCACGACATTTTAATAAATGACCTATTATTTTTTAAATTCTCATATTTAGTTTATCTAATATTTTTCTTGGTTTAACGTAGTTTTTCAAAAACTTCTGCATTATCAAAAGTTTTATCAACGTGGGTTAAATGATCTTGCATACTTTTATAATTATACTTTAACAAATTTAGTTCATTTGTAAATTTATTTTAGACAAGACTAGAACAACTATTAGACTATTAGAATAAGACTTTTGGTGGTGATGTTTTTTTGAGGTAATAATTTGTTTCATCTATCTTTGTGCAGTTTCTGATTCGTTCGTTTCCTTATTGGATCTAAACACTAATTATATGTTCATATATTGATTATCTTTTATTCAAGAAGGTTTTATTTATTCAATATGGAGGTTTGTTTATATATGTAGATGTAACAACAAACGCAACGCATACATGGTTACGTAAATTTATTATATTCGTAATACACGAAACAATACAGTTTTTACAATGCCACAAAAGCCAACACTGGCCAACCTTGCTGCAAAAACATGTATACATATTAATTTTATGTAGTATTACTTATATGGAGGGAGCTTTGGCTTTTAAATGTTTTCACCGGTAGTTTTTGTAGTATTTTCAATCCAGTGTATGAAAACTAAAGAAAGAAAATCGGATGCAAAGTGCAGGTGTAATCTTGTACAGTGATGCGGATGGCTGGGGATACAGGGAGGAATGTTCGGTGTTTATCCCCGTGATACGGAGCCGACGCTTGACACGCACTTGTTGCAGGTGTAATCTTGTACAGTGATGCGGATGGCTGGGGATACAGGGAGGAATGTTCGGTGTTTATCCCCGTGATACGGAGCCGACGCCGACGCTTGACACGCACTTGTTGCAGGTGTAATCTTGTACAGTGATGCGGATGGCTGGGGATACAGGGAGGAATGTTCGGTGTTTATCCCCGTGATACGGAGCCGACGCTTGACACGCACTTGTTGCAGGTGTAATCTTGTACAGTGATGCGGATGGCTGGGGATACAGGGAGGAATGTTCGGTGTTTATCCCCGTGATACGGAGCCGACGCTTGACACGCACTTGTTGCAGGTGTAATCTTGTACAGTGATGCGGATGGCTGGGGATACAGGGAGGAATGTTCGGTGTTTATCCCCGTGATACGGAGCCGACGCCGACGCTTGACACGCACTTGTTGCAGGTGTAATCTTGTACAGTGATGCGGATGGCTGGGGATACAGGGAGGAATGTTCGGTGTTTATCCCCGTGATACGGAGCCGACGCTTGACACGCACTTGTTGCAGGTGTAATCTTGTACAGTGATGCGGATGGCTGGGGATACAGGGAGGAATGTTCGGTGTTTATCCCCGTGATACGGAGCCGACGCTTGACACGCACTTGTTGCAGGTGTAATCTTGTACAGTGATGCGGATGGCTGGGGATACAGGGAGGAATGTTCGGTGTTTATCCCCGTGATACGGAGCCGACGCTTGACACGCACTTGTTGCAGGTGTAATCTTGTACAGTGATGCGGATGGCTGGGGATACAGGGAGGAATGTTCGGTGTTTATCCCCGTGATACGGAGCCGACGCTTGACACGCACTTGTTGCAGGTGTAATCTTGTACAGTGATGCGGATGGCTGGGGATACAGGGAGGAATGTTCGGTGTTTATCCCCGTGATACGGAGCCGACGCTTGACACGCACTTGTTGCAGGTGTAATCTTGTACAGTGATGCGGATGGCTGGGGATACAGGGAGGAATGTTCGGTGTTTATCCCCGTGATACGGAGCCGACGCTTGACACGCACTTGTTGCAGGTGTAATCTTGTACAGTGATGCGGATGGCTGGGGATACAGGGAGGAATGTTCGGTGTTTATCCCCGTGATACGGAGGAGCCGACGCTTGACACGCACTTGTTGCAGGTGTAATCTTGTACAGTGATGCGGATGGCTGGGGATACAGGGAGGAATGTTCGGTGTTTATCCCCGTGATACGGAGCCGACGCTTGACACGCACTTGTTGCAGGTGTAATCTTGTACAGTGATGCGGATGGCTGGGGATACAGGGAGGAATGTTCGGTGTTTATCCCCGTGATACGGAGCCGACGCTTGACACGCACTTGTTGCAGGTGTAATCTTGTACAGTGATGCGGATGGCTGGGGATACAGGGAGGAATGTTCGGTGTTTATCCCCGTGATACGGAGCCGACGCTTGACACGCACTTGTTGCAGGTGTAATCTTGTACAGTGATGCGGATGGCTGGGGATACAGGGAGGAATGTTCGGTGTTTATCCCCGTGATACGGAGCCGACGCTTGACACGCACTTGTTGCAGGTGTAATCTTGTACAGTGATGCGGATGGCTGGGGATACAGGGAGGAATGTTCGGTGTTTATCCCCGTGATACGGAGCCGACGCTTGACACGCACTTGTTGCAGGTGTAATCTTGTACAGTGATGCGGATGGCTGGGGATACAGGGAGGAATGTTCGGTGTTTATCCCCGTGATACGGAGCCGACGCTTGACACGCATTGTTGCAGGTGTAATCTTGTACAGTGATGCGGATGCTGGGATACAGGGAGGAATGTTCGGTGTTTAACCCCGTGATACGGAGCCGACGCTTGACACGCACTTGTTGCAGGTGTAATCTTGTACAGTGATGCGGATGGCTGTAGATACAGGGAGGAATGTTCGGTGTTTATCCCCGTGATACGGAGCCGACGCTTGACACGCACTTGTTGCAGGTGTAATCTTGTACAGTGATGCGGATGGCTGGGGATACAGGGAGGAATGTTCGGTGTTTATCCCCGTGATACGGAGCCGACGCTTGACACGCACTTGTTGCAGGTGTAATCTTGTACAGTGATGCGGATGGCTGGGGATACAGGGAGGAATGTTCGGTGTTTATCCCCGTGATACGGAGCCGACGCTTGACACGCACTTGTTGCAGGTGTAATCTTGTACAGTGATGCGGATGGCTGATACAGGGAGGAATGTTCGGTGTTTATCCCCTGATACGGAGCCGACGCTTGACACGCACTTGTTAATAATCATCTATTTGCAGTAATCTTTAGTTGTTGTTGGGAGGATGGCTGGTTGTATAAATTGACATTTGCCCAACAACTAGGCGTTAATAAACAAATTAGTGTAAGCCGGTTTTAACTACAGTATTATATTTCCGGTTATTTTAATCTTATCTGCCTTTAGTGCTTAGTTGTGTTTATAAAACTTAACCATTAAACAAATCCCTAAACTAGTAATATGTTCTACCTGGCATTTTGAATAAATATTTTATTGCTAAATAGCTACATAATATCTAATTTAATAACTTCTATTTATCAAGGTTTATTCTTTGGAGGTCCTAAATATGTGTTTAAGGTAAATTTATAATGAATAAATTTATAATGAATAATTCAGTCCAAATTATTTAACCTTGTTGAAAGTGAGATTAAGTCAAAATGACTTTTGAATTATTTAAATCTGCGTTTAATAATACAGTAATAAAACTTCTACCCAGGTAGGTCAGGTACGGAAATTAATTGTTGATGATAGTATATTATATCAAACCTTAAAGGTGTTACATTTAAAACCGCTGTTTTACTAATTAAAATACTACTTATATAAAAAACATCCCCATAATACCTCATTTTACAATATTACTATGACTTTGTGTTCCCTCCAAATATTAATTTTTATTTTACCCATAGATTAAAATCTTAGCGTATTTCATTTTTGTTACTAATCATATAGTGTTTACGTAGGTAATCATAAAAATATTTTTTAACAAGTCAGTAAACCTATTCTGCTAAAACTATAGCTTAATAAAAATTTTCAATTGACAAATCACTACTAACTAAGGGAATCAAAACGTAATCACATTCGACTTATGTCTGTAAAATTGCGTTGCGATGTAAGATAGTAGTAATCGGACGGTAGGCCTACGAAAGATAAATTTTATCTACACCAATTGGTTTGTTACAGTAGCAATACAATACAAGCAATACAATGAATAAGTTTTCTATCAAAACACGAAAGATTTTTCTCTGCTTATATTTCGCATAGTTATACAGATTAGATCCCTTTAGTTAGTTTAGTCCCTTTAGTTTTACAGATTGTTTACTAATTTGATAATTTTTCATTTATTACAGCAGTTTTAAATGTAACACTTTTAAGGTTTGATATATTATTCTATCATCAACAATTAATCTCCGTACATGACCTACTTGGGTAGAAGTTTTATTACTGTATTATTAAACGCAGATTTAAGTAATTCAAGTCATTTTGACTTAATTTTATTGATCTAAGATCAAAGTACAGTACATTAGTTGATACCGAATTAATTACGTAAGCAAGGTGGTGTTTCATTTGTCAGTGAACGTGTCCAGTGTACACTCTGATTGTTCCGGCAGATTACCGCAAAACTCTGGCTGTTTAGAGATTTAATTGTCGCCTCTCCCTGGCGGAAGTTTATAAAGGACGCGCAGGAATCACTTGATTGTGACTGTTAGCCTGAAAGTTCTCTCAACAATAATTTCCCGCGGGGTCTATCTACCCTTTTGTCTCCGACTACAGCACCTTATTTATTTAGAACAATTACTCAATTTATGACGTTTTTCATAGGTTTGTGTAGTGGCGTGCGTACTTATCGCGAGTATCTTATGTTTTCTAAAGTATTATCTATTACATTTTTAATGTTGTCTAGTCATCCTGTGAAGGATGAAATTAATTTTTTATGCTTCAATAAAATCTACAATTTACCTTTTAAGTTTAAACTTTGAACAGAAACAATGAATTTCGTATAAAAACTAAAGCAATCAATATCCAAGTATGTTTTGTCGTCGTCCGGGTCACGTGAACCATTACTTACATATAAGATGATAACGAGGTGGGAAACTATGTTGTGTTAGTATCACATCATGAATATAATACTAAATGAAAAGTATTTAATTTTTTCATTAGACGATTGTTCAGAAACAATCCATCGGTCGAGGTCCATCCGTGAGCGGCTAACAATACACTGGAGGTTCGGAAGTGGATTCCACATCCACTCTGTTATACAGGGTGTATCGACCCACGGGAGGAGAGGGGATGCGGATGACAGGAGTGGGGATAACCCCTCCCCTCACCCCTCTCCCCTCTCTCATCTCTATTCACAGCCTCTTTGCTTTCAGCTTTCAGCTGGAGATTTTCATTAGTGGCTCTCAGGAACATGTTTGGTGCAAGCGGTTTGTCGCTGTCATCTTTACCACGGACTGAATGGCTTTTTAAACTTTTCCCGCACTGGTTTTTTGTAAAGTATGTTCTGTGGTTAAGGTTCGTTAAACCTTTAAAAGACCTTTTTCGTTTTATAAAGTAATAGTTAATTTTCGTTTACAACTGTTCCACCCGTGTTTGTCAGTTTGAATTGTGATAATGGTTTAAAATGTGTTGTTCCTAAACCAAGTAATAACTATCACAACATAAATAATTAAACTAATTACATTATACATTGAATAAGCGTTTTTTTAAACGCACAATCTATTTCATTAGATTTTCCATCCTATTACGTATTATACGTACTATTATGTTTTAAATTATTGTTGTAAATCAGCCATGCTGCTCAGGCAGGCTGCTAACATTTAACTATGTCTCATTGCCCTATTGTTCACATTTCACTAGCGAATTTCCTATGGAAAAGTGACCTATTCACATGACTCACATTTTCTGTTTACCATTAGATTCATCCATTGGATTGGATTTGGCTAAAAAACACACCATTTATTATATTGATTAATGACTCTAGGTCAATCGGTAACTGATCTATTCAAAATGATAAATACATCACGTTGTCTGACGTTATGTACGATAGTTTAAAATTAATAATTCACTTATTTACTTACTTATTTATATGCAAATACATTTAGTTCAGTTATATTATCGATGTATCCATAAAAGTTAAAATATAATGTTTCTTATGACAGCAAACCTACGTACTCATTGACCATGTAATTATTAGGAAGAATAGATAAATTTGTATTACTCGCTTGATTATTGACATGATTTGATAAAATTTGTTATGTGTTTTTACTTAGTGAACAGTCTTAATATAAGCATATAACCATGTAAAACAACCTTTATTGCGGCAAACCTGCATACTCATTACTATTCGATGACAAAGACGGGTATAATTTAAGTTTTATGAAATTTCGTCTACTCATGCCAACGTGCTGCATGCAATCTCGTTATAGGCTCGTATAAATAACAAGGATGTGTATGGGGAAGCTTTTGATAATTTGATAATCATTTGACTATCATGGAAAAATATCATATCTGTAATAAACAATATAATCTCACCATTTAGAATTTTACCAACTGTTCAAAAACAATTTTGATTAGGTTTAAGGACGTTTTAATCTACAAATTTAGACTAAATATCAGCGAACACTGCATTAACTCTTAATACTTGTACACATATTGTAATAACGTACATTTCTAAGGTTCGCTAGAACTTTTCGTACAAAACTCACAGTATTTCACCTACTATAACGATATATTACAAATATCCTTACTTATTGATATAATCTTTGCAACACAGTTTAAATTTCTTACTGTTAATTTACCGACAATCGAATCAACCTAATTTTACCATAGTTAATAATAAATATTGGCAAAGTATATAATGTGTTGTAATAATGTAATAATTTATATTGTAATAATGTTGTATAATGTGTTGTACCTTACCATAACTGATAATAAATATTTGAAAACGCGGTTGATTGGTTCATGCGCGGTGCTCATTGTACACAAACCTATGTGCTGAGTATTTTACACTTCAGTAATGTAAGTTTCACTTATTAATTACCGTGAAATATATAAGCAGGGTATTTTGACATGGATATGTCTTAGCTCTGGGGCGGTGTTGGTGATTTTTAAGATGGAAAATATGTAACAGGTTTCCATAGAAACTACTTGAACTATTGTATTGAATTTTAAATATAAAAGAATTAGAACAGCTGAGTAGAAGAACTTAAAATATTCCCTTTAACAATATCCATGATCTAACCTATTTCCCACAGGGAAGTAAATACAAACATTTTTTTACTATACAAAGTATAAATACTATTAAATAGCTAAAATAACATACGCACACAAAAACAGTATGAAAATGTTGGTATTTACTTCTCTGTTGGAAATAGGTTAGATAATGGATATTTCTATAGGGAACGTTTTAACTTCATCTTAATAGCTGTTTTTATAACCAAACTGTGACGTCACTGTTTCAAATTTGGTCCTACAAATTTCTAACACCCCACCAAGTGGAATCCGCTAGTATTTATTCAGAGTATTGGATGGTTCGTGTGTTTTGATTTTTATTCATAGTAGGCTCTTGTTTTATTTTCTTTAATTAAAAGGGTAATAATTGTTTAGCGTCTAAGATTAACCAAACTCCAAGTACAAAGTAATGTGTTTCAAAGGTATTTCTAAGCCTGATAAATATACTGAAATATTAATAACAGTTAAAGTGAATTACTATAGACGGAGTCAGGGGAGGAGGAGCAAGCTCCGAGCTAAAGCGCTTAGCATCAGACAGCAGACAGCAGACAATGGTGCTGGGGACCCGTAATAACTTCCGCGACCTGAGGACTGACGGACAGAGGATTAAACGATAAATGGAACTAAAATAAATACATAGTGCATGTGGCCAGTTAAAGTAGACCTAGCCTCTGTGATCTTACTCTAATCTTGTTTGCTCAGTTGGGAAACATTGTATTCTAGTATTTTTTCGTTATTTTGTAACATCTTTTATGGCTTTGCTTCCGTAAATGTGCGTTTTTAAGCTGTCGGATACGTTAGGTTATTTTTACTGTTAGCCCAATCTCTCTGTCGCATTAACAGTTTTCAACGTCTTGATTAGATAGCAGTAAAAAAATAAAATAAAACTAAAAATAAAAATTTTTTGGTATGATAATCCTCTGATAAAAGAGACTGTTTAAGACTGTTTTAAAGAGACTGTGATTCTGAAGATATTTCTATTCATTCGAGAATAGAATAGAAATATCAAACTGCTGTATGACTTGAGGATGGAAGAAATATCATATCGTTAATAAACAAAATAATGTAACCATTTATATTTTTATCAACTTTTCACTTTTTATGTGACATAAAAATCACTTATAATATACGTTCCACATAGGTTAACAGTCACTTTTAAACATCGCGGAAAGTTCTGGATAGGAATGAATTTTCGGTAGGGTCAGTTAAACGAAATTCTAATTCAATTGGTGAGGATTTAATTTACAGTACAGTATTTGTAGTTTCAGTAAATTTCGTAATATTTTATGATACAGTATATGTTGAGCCTAAAAGCTTAAAAAATCAAACACTTGAAAAAATATTTATTATTATAAGTTTCTTAAATATTGTTACCTGAAAATAAAAAAATACACAAATGGATATATAATATGCATAATGTACTGTGCATAGAAAAATAAACCCTTTAAAATATGTAAATAAAACAGAATTGTATTATTGTACCGCACCTGAGAAGAAACAACACCCAGTATTTTTTAATAATCGCAACTGAATTTTGATCTAGGAATCTAGGAGTAGGCAGTTAATGTATACTTTTGACGATACTGCTGTGACGAGATTGCATTGGCAACACTATACAAAATAATATTTTGAGTCAAGCAAATGCTAGACCCCACTTGTTTAATAATATTCTTTGCCTATGTGCTATTCATTCTAGGTATATCTTGCCGACCGATTTAAAATCGACCGAATATATGTTATCGTCAAATTTTTTTTACGTTAGGTGTTTTATTTAAAAGCAAGGTTAAAATGACAGAAGATTAATGTGTCATCGAAAAGGTTGTTTTCAACTAGTTTAAAAAGTCGATGTGGTGCAATATCCACCATCGTATCTGTCTACTGATGTACACTCTACTTTATCTCTTGTATCTTCTTGAGACCGTTGGGACGGTGATGTGGCGCGACACGTCTCTAGTCTCCGTTACCTCTACCAGCGGACTGTCTGTACGTAGTACGGGCAGGACGACAGGACAGATTGTCGTGGGGGGGGAGTATCGACCCAGTGGTGGAACTCCCTCGCCCCCCTTCACCACTCATCTCTATTCACAGCCTCTTTGGCTTACAGTGTGAGATTTTTATCATCAGCTCTCAGAAACATGTTTATTGTAAGCAGTTTGACGCTTTTCATCTTTTACATCGAGATGAAAAGCTTTTTTCACTTTTACAGTTTATTGATGTCTCTTTTATTCATCGCGACTACAAAGTTTCAGTTTGAAACTAAAACTGATAACATAACATGTTTCTCGTTTTAAATATTGACAGTTTGGATGAAATCAACGATATAAGTAGGGAGATAGTAATATATTATTTTTTATTTATTAAAATAAATTTTCAGTTAATTAGAATTTTTTAATAAGAATCGACCATTTTATATTTTCGCCCATTATTATTCTTTCTATGTTTATCTTTACCTTAAGTTACATACTATTCATATTACCTAATGGAAACGGTTTAAAAGAGTCATTTTATGAATTTTTCTAATATTACAGTTTTATTAGTAATAAATCTCGTAGTATTCTATCTAACCTTTGTTTAATACATCATTGATACTTAATACCTTTTACATTTTTTTGTGACTTATTTACTATATTTTTTTATTTCCTGGTTACCTACCTGACAACTATAAGAAGAAACTAGTTTGTAAAATAAAGTGTTTGGATCCAATTTTATTCACAATATGCCTCCTGGATTGATTACTTGACTAAAATAAAGATAGGTTACCTGTCCGGCCTTCAATCCTTAGAATACACTTACACGACACATAACTGAGACCCTGTTACAAATTAAAAATTAAAATTTACGTGTAACCGGCCAAGAGTGAAACGAGACTTTATATGTAACGTGTGTTTTAATATCAAGAATGACGAAGTCAAAGCCGAATAAATGAGTTTGACAGAAAAAGGGACATTTTATGGGGCAATATAGAATATACTATAGTAATCCGCTAAAATATTCAAGGATTGAAGCACGACAGTTCTGTATCCTATCTGTATTTTAGCTTGGAACCAGGTTGACGAGCGCCACCTTCCATACAAGAGGCTAGCCATGCCACGAGTATTGCCAACTTATGTAGACAAGCTCAGACCTCACTTCGGATCTGAGAGTGACGAGTGACAAGGACCATGCAACTAGAGAAACGTTTATAACTTGGGTTTATAATTTGAATGGCACGCGCGTCACCTCTTACCTCTACAGGTTTATCTTTTGTAATTAAGATGTATGCCTATGGTATACCCCATCTGAATATTACGAGTAGTTTGAATGTAATTATTGTTTGCAAACAAGAATTTTTATAAAGTATGTGGGTTTTTAATAAAAATTGTCGAGTTTTCATAAAGACACATAAGTTGCTTTAGTGAACCTTATACTAGGAAATTTCAAAGAACAGTTGTGACGGTCTAGAAAACTCTTTCAATTTAAATATGTAATAAGGACAGTCGTAAAAATCAACACCTCATTAAAAATATTCAACCAGAACCGTAAAAAAACTTCCAAATAAAATCAAAAGTTTAATGTTTTTAAGGGCAGATACACGAGGCGGCTTTCCGCAGAGTCGGCACGCGAGTCAGTCGCTACTCCTTAGTGTGTGTGTGTGTGTGTGTGTGTGTGTGGCAGGCGGGGTATACAAGGACATTGAGTTGATATTTCACTGTGTATCCGAGGATATTTTTAGTGTCCTCGGATACAAATATTTTTATATTCTTCTTTATCTTACCATTTCTTGTTGTTTCATTCAAAAAAAATCAATTCCGAAAAATCTCCTCAGATGCCTACCCTGGGGCAGATCGCTAGTTCAGTGTTTTGCCAGTTGGCGCGCAGCTATCGTAGAGATAACACACATAAAAATAGGCCGTGAGTTCCAGGCCTAAAGCCTAAAGAAGTGAGGACTTCGCGGTCGGAGGTTTGCGCGGCGGGGATAATCCTACCAAGGTCGGCGCAGGAGGAGTAAGGGTCAGAGAATCGGTTTGTGTGTGGCCTACCGTCCGCCCAGGGTAAGGCCTACATGCCTTGCATCTCTGTTTCACTCTCTTTTTGTGGATCTTGCAGTCGAAGTGAGCAGTGTTATATGCATAGGGGATATGAACGTTGATCTTATGTCAAAATCTAGTAACGACCGAAAATATTACAGTCGGCTCTTGAAAGAATTTAATGCTGTTCAACTAATTAATGAAGCAACGAGAGAGACAGCAACTTCAGCCACATTGTTAGACCACATTGTAGTGGACAGGTCGGTTGAAGTCAAGAGGATCGGCGTGGTGGATGTGACGAGTATACGTGATCACAGAGACGTACGGATTACAGATCACAAGCTAATATACTGTATCGTCAGAGCAATTAAGCATAAGAATGACACAAAAATTATAAGATACAGAGATTTTAGCAGCTTTGACACAGACTATGTATTATCTGAGATAGCAGCTTGTGACTGGAATAGAATACTTAATGAGTGTGAAGTAGATGTCATAGAAATGTTGATAACCTCCTATATCAGAAATGTATATGATAGAAACGCGCCAATAGTGAGTAAGAGAGTGACTAAAAGAAAAGCCCCTTGGCGAAACGACAGTATAAAACGAATGACTAAAGAGAAAAACAAACTGCGAAACAAATACTGGAAAAATAGACATACTGAGGATTGGGAAAGGTATAGGATAGTAAGGAACAAGTTGAATAATAGTATATGGAAGGCAAAAAAGAGCTATTTCACAGATAAACTATCGCACTCTAAAAATCCGAAAGATTTCTGGTCATGTCTTAAATCCAATGACATTGTTGTAAATAAAGTAAACTCAAACATTCCACCGCACTTTAAAGCAAACGAGATCAACGAATACTTCATTAATATGGCTGATGGATCGAGAATTGACAATGAAAGATTAACATTCTTTGCAACCAATAGCCAAGATGAAAACAGTGAGAAATTTTGTTTTTCGCTAGTTAGTGAAAAAGAGGTGATGGATGCAATGAATGAGATAAAATCAAAAGCCGTAGGAACTGATGAAATCTCGATTGACATGATAAAGTCAGTTAGCCCCTATGCAATTAAATCGATAACACATCTTGTGAATGTATCCCTGGCAAGCGGCATATTCCCAAAGACATGGAAGACAAGTATCGTCCGTCCACTGCCCAAAGAACCAGTCGTAAATAAAGTGGACCAACTGAGACCAATTTCTATATTACCAGCCATATCCAAGATATTAGAGAAGGTAGCTATTCGCCAAATAGTAAATTACATGAGCATAAATAAAATATTACCAAAGCTGCAATCAGGCTTTAGACGAAACCACAGCACATGCACTGCCCTAGTAAACCTATTTAGTGATATGATCGATGCTAAAGACAAGGGTAGGTATAACACCCTTGTGATGCTTGACTACTCTAAAGCCTTTGATTCAATGAATCATGACATGCTATTGGCGAAAATGAATTACTATGGTTTCAACGATAATTGTCTCAAATGGATAAGGTCCTACTTAGACTCCAGGCTGCAGGTGACACAGTTAGAGGATGAGACCTCAACCCCGCTTGTTAAATGTCGAGGCATTCCTCAAGGTAGCTGCCTTGGGCCGATTTTATTTAATTTATATATAGCTGACATGCCAAGCTGTGTACAACATTGCACAGTTCATTTGTATGCTGATGACTCACAGTTACACTTGTCATATGAGCCTTCCAGCATTGACCTGGCAATTGAAATGATTAACCTGGATCTTGAAAAAATCCTAGGCTGGTCAAAAGCGAATGGGCTGAAACTTAACATAGGCAAATGTACTGTGATGCACTCAGCGCCACACGACCTGATACAGTCCCTCAATGACATTGGAGTTAATGTTAAGCTCGGGGGCGAGAGGTTGGATGTGTGTGATAAGGTAAAAACCCTGGGTGTGGTGCTTGATAGCAACCTTACCTTTTCGGACCATATCACACACGCTTCTCAGCGAGCACTTGGTAGGATGAGGGGACTGTACAGGTTTAAAAGCTTGCTCCCAGAGTCTGCTAAGCTGCACCTCATGCAGTCACTAATCCTGTCGGTCTTCACTTACTGTTTTCCAGCCTATGGAAACAGCATTTCCGGAGAAGACATGAGCAGAATTCAAAAGCTCCAAAACTCTGCTATTCGTTTCATTTTCTGCTTGAAACGCTTTGACCATGTCTCTCCTTTTAGAGATGCTGCTGGGATGTTGGTGGTGGATGCCGTTTGCAGGGTCATGACGTGCTGCATGGTGCATAAGGTTCTGCATCAACAAGAACCTCAGTACCTTTGTGAGCGGCTCTCCTTCCGGGAGGAGGTCTCACAGCGTAGTACCCGCCATGGGGGGCTCCTTCACTTCCCAAAAGTTAGACTAGAAATGGGAAGGGGAAGTTTTTCTTACTTCGGCCCGAAGTTGTACAATGACCTCCCCTCTGAACTTAAAAGTTATGCAGGCAAAACTTTCAAAAATAAGATTATAGAATTATTAAGACCTGCATAACTGTTTTTTTTTTCTTCTTAACTTTTATCGTTTTCCTCATTGTTATTAATATGTTTTTACTGCTGTGATTGTATTGTTATTATCATTATTGTTATTTTGTTATAAGTTCTATATTAAAATTAATTTTGACGAGAGTAGTTCTGTAAAGCAGTTGTAACTGAGAAACGCTCGATAATAAAAGGCAATTTTATTTATTTATTTATTTATATTGTATCACGCAACTAGGACAGTTAAGGTTTAATTCGTTAGCCATTCAATTTCTAAAAAAAAACAAGTAAAATCGGAATTGTAATTCTCACGTATGGAACATAAATGGTCGCTTACTTGTGGGTAACTTATTTTAGTAATAACAGTCTGAATTTTGTTCACTTATACTCGATATTCTGGGATTAGTCACTATTATTTTTTAACAAATATTGCCTTTCAATAAGGGTATAGGGCCTGTGTGATGAAGACAGTGAGGCACCACAGCGCCGTGAGTCACATCTGACGGAAGACGCAGGCCACTGGTTTCAACGCAGCAACCTTTCACTTACCGGGTCTTCGTATCTCAGTTATTGTATTTTGATATAATGTAGTTTCTTTAGAGCGTGCCGCCCCTTTCTCTAGACTTTGTCCAAATAAAAGCTGATTATGATAATGTATTTGTTAAAACTTTCAATTGTTTTGCAAATAATTGGAAAGCCAAAATGTAGAAGTGTTTATATATTTTTAATCACATTATTAGTTATAAGTTTATGTAATTACAACTTACACTAGGTTTAGTAGTCCGTTGTTGAATACCTACCAGTAGTCATAAGAGATTTATACAGGCATGAATACATAACACTTCATACTCGTATTTTCTAAATCTTTTGATATTAAGACTTGGTATTTTATGTTTGATACATCATTGGCCTGCAGAAATTGTAAATCAAGTTAAGTTAGGAGAAACTATTTCATATTTAAAGTATTTATCCCAAGTCCTTGCTAAAAATTTAGGCGTTCTAAATAAAATTATTTTGCAACATGCGTCGAATTGTTTAGTTTTACTGTCAGTAGGTATTATAATCTCAATCGCTTTACTTCCTCTGTAGAAGAATAAGTTTCAGAAGAATAAGAATACGGTCAAAGTCTAAAAATCAATGCATAAAGATCGTCATTTCAAATAAAATCAAGTATGTTATCAGTGTAGATGAAATATAAATTTATTTGTTTTGCATTAAATTACGTACAATTTATTAATTACTATTTAATCCGATGACGTGCGAATTAATTTTTTTAATTCATATTTAGTTTGTGAATTGTGTAGTATAATCATGCTCTGAGAATTTACGAAACATGTAGTTCTAAACTTTTATACGTAAACAGTTTTTTAATGTGACAAAAATGAAGGGATTGTAATATCCGTGATAGATTAATTATGCGTAAGATTAAATGAACCAGTAGGATTAAAGCTGTTGATCGCGGCAGCGTGTGCTCGCAGTTTCATTATCACACGCATTAGGGATGAAACCGACGAGGCCAGATTGGGCGGTAAATTGATATTCGCCGCTGGCCGTCATGGCTCTGCCAGCTGTTGTTTAAACAGCTGTTTAACTAGATAAACTTATTGAGCCTAAAACCATTCCATGATGAATACAAAGAACTTTCAATAATTAATCAGGTACGAAAATTCATTTAACTGGTCGTATAATTGATACTGTTTCATCGCTTAGTGTTTAGATCAGATTCGCTGGGGCTCTCATTTTTTTTTACGCCATAAATACTCGTGCAAGCTTGGTGGAAATATACTTAAATTGGATAGTCTCCTCACATTGGGCCGCTTATTGCAAGAAGATAAGAACAATATAAGTCTCATCGCAATATAATACGTCATAAATACTCGTAGAAGCTTGGTGAAAATATACTTAAATTGGATAGTCTCCTCACATTGGGCCGCGGATTGCAAGAAGATAAGAACAATATAAGTCTCATCGCAATATAATACGTCATAAATACTCGTGGAAGCTTGGTGGAAATATACTTAAATTGGATAGTCTCCTCACATTGGGCCGCTTATTGCAAGAAGATAAGAACAATATAAGTCTCATCGCAATATAATACACCATAAATACTCGTAGAAGCATGGTGAAAATATACTTAAATTGGATAGTCTCCTCACATTGGGCCGTGGATTGCAAGAAGATAAGAACAATATAAGTCTCATCGCAATATAATACGTCATAAATACTCGTGGAAGCTTGGTGGAAATATACTTAAAATGATATTCTCCTCACATTGAGCCGTGGATTGCAAGAAGATAAGAACAATATAAGTCTCATCGCAATATAATACGTCATAAATACTAGTGGAAGCTTGGTAGAAATATACTTAAAATGATATGTCTTATGAATGCTAGAAGATAAGAACAATATAAGTCTCATCGCAATATAATACGTCATAAATACTCGTAGAAGCTTGGTGAAAATATACTTAAATTGGATAGTCTCCTCACATTGGGCCGCGGATTGCAAGAAGATAAGAACAATATAAGTCTTATCGCAATATAATACGCCATAAATACTTGTGCAAGCTTGGTAGAAATTTACTTAAATGGGGTATTCTCCTCACATTGGGCCGCGGATTGCCAGAAGATAAGAACAATATAAGCATCATCGCAATATAATACGTCATAAATACTCGTAGAAGCACGGTGAAAATATACTTAAATTGGATAGTCTCCTCACATTGGGCCGCGGATTGCCAGAAGATAAGAACAATATAAGCCTCATCGCAATATAATACGTCATAAATACTCGTAGAAGCTTGGTGGAATTATATTTATATGGGGTATTCTCCTCACATTGGGGCCGCGGATTGCAAGTATGCATGTTAATATTTTGTAGTAAGTAGTTTCCAGGCTGTCAGGTGTGTGCGTCTCTGGAGTTAGCGGAGTGATGCACGACAGCTGTAAAGGCATTGCGTCCATTGTATGGTAAATATTGCCCATTCATAGCCGTCTTCAACTAATGGCCCATTAAAGTCTCGGATTGATGGCCCCTATAAGTCGTTAACCTTGATGCCTGTTCGAAAAACATCGACGTAGTGTTCACAATTTGATTGATTTTTTACGGATTTTGAAAACAGACTTTGTATTTGTGAATTTAATATTTTCTTATATTAAAGACGTTTGAACTATTTCAAAGCATTTCGTAATCTAATTCCTCTCATAAATACAAAACCTAGTCCTAAAAATATAAGACCTAAATAGCTCCATTAGTCGCTTTTTGTGATTCTTACAAATACTTCTGTGTAATTTAGTTTGTTAACGTTGGAAGCTACAGACTTGGCTGGTATTTTCTCTAGACACCCAAGAGTAAGAGCTCTTAGAATATCATTCAATCAATCAATTCGATTATTTTATCGAGTCAATCTCGATTATTTTACGGCTTTGGGTATTTAAACCTATATTGAAAAATATTATGGAAGCTGGGACATATAAAGAAACTGCACAAGAAACGCTAAAAACTTATTCTTAAACCTAAATTATTAGATTATTTTGCTAAGATTGTCCTGAAAATATCTTTACAGTATTTAAGTTTGATGAATGAGAAGTTTTCTAGTTGTATTAGACCAGTTTCTATTCTTACTAATATTGTTTTGAGTATTCAGTTTAGAGTAGGCCTATTATAAATGTCTATGAATGAATTTCTAATTTTAGGTATTTTTTCTTACCTCGATTAACGTAATTTGTATTTTGAAATGTCTATGAAAGAATTTTTTATTTTAGGTATTTGGTTCGTACCTCAATGAACAGAATTTGAACAGGGAAACTAGTTTAAACCTATATATACTCCGTACTCATTGAGTCATGATTAAATTAGATAGCTTTAGTTCTGTATTTATTGTTTATTCAATATATTCAAAGAAAGTACTTTTCGATGTTTTTTTCGTCTCTTTGAGTTATACACAATACCGTCGTTTTCTTTAATTTCGTTTAATCTTTTTATTATATAGCTAGTAAGATAAATAAAACCATCAATACAAAACGTTATCAAGAGAAAATACTAAAACATGGCTAAAATTGTATTATTATACTTTTTAATAATTTGAATTTCGGATGGTTTATTTTCATATTTCGTGGTAACATTTTTGAAAGCAGAAGGAAACTGGAGAAGAGAATCTTTCGAATCAAACAAATAACATAGAGGCAAAATAAAGTCACTCTGTAGGCATAAAACTTCCACATCTTATTTACTTTTACCTCTTTGTCATGAGGCGGTTGGGGTTTCTGACTGAATTCACTTTACCCAGGTTGTCCCAATGTGCACATCCCGACAGACAAATAATGCCATTAGGGTTGTCTTTCTCCTCCGCCTTGTAAAGACCCAGAATATCAATCAGAGTTCCACTGGTTCTTTGTTTACTATCTTATCTTACAATTCATTCTTCATTTCTAAATATTATTTTTTGTTTATATTTTGTTCATGTTTATATCCCACTTTCCTGAATCAAACTGTTTGACATACAATTTCTTTGTAATAACTAATTGTTTGAAACGCAACAATATATTAAACATAAGGCTACATTTAATGGCTAATGTGTCCATTTGATTCCTGTACAGTATGTATATTTTTTAATCTATTTATACTGTTTTAAAATTTAATCTAAATCCTCTCCGGAACTATGGATTAAAACTATAAAACAATATAAGCACATCCAATATGACTGCCACCATTGTCATACGATAACGTAATTACTGCTTATTCTGTGTGAACATTTAGCCTGATTTTTATATCGTATTTTAAAGGAGATAACTTTATAAGAATTGTAAAATAAATAAAAACTACATAATTTTGAAAATTTTATATATTTTGCTTCGTTAAAGAATATTGAAAGATTTACATTTTTTCTTGTAACTTGATTAATAACTCGAAAAAGAATAATGGTAATTGTATTATCATTATATTTTTGTGAAGGTTGCGTTATTTAGTTGTAGTTGGTTACTCTTCTACGGCAAAGGATTTTACAATCTAGAATTGTTATATTATTTGTTAAATGGCGTCAAAAGTGTTATCGTTGAAAGAAATACAACTCTATTAGACGACTTGATATTTTGTACAAACACAGTAAGTGGGGGAATCTGCAAAATGGAATTTAAGAAGATTAAACGGTATAATCGGAACCTAGGAAGACCGGTTGACCAGTTGAGGAGAGCGTCAAATCATCGGGGACTGTGATTCGCCTTGCCTCATCTGAGATCAGGATTAGTGATGAATTGTTAATTCTGTATAATATTTTACTAGGACCATCTTCAGCGCTGCGTGCTTATCACCTGGCTGATGCAATGGTGTTTATCACTCTGTGAGTGCCTAGTGCCAGTGGCTTGTACCTGGTGACGGTTTTTATCATTCCAGATACCGTGGTAGGTCTACGCTGCTACGTGGAGACTAGTTACTTTCTACGTTTACAAGGTGTCCCGGCCCTCTAGGCTGGAGGTTTAGCGGTGGGTCTATGGTTTACAACTGTCATATGAATAGCACACTCCTTCCGTAAGTGATTTTCCCCGACGTAAACATGCTTACCTAATATGTTTTGGTTTGAACCCTTAAATGTTGAAAGGAAAAACATCTTTCCAAATCAAAATTAACATCCACTTAAAAATATTTTCTTTAAATATATAATCTGTATCTCGTATAAACGTCGAAGCCCTTAATCACTCACTTACTCACTAATTCTCCCACTTCACCATTACTACCAGGCTGAAAATTGGTGAACTGGTTCTTTAGGCCTAACAAAGGAAAGTCTAATCGTTTTGTGGCGATTTTACCATAAAACTACCTTATACACCTGCAAAGTTCCCATGTTAATCTTTTGGGTAAGTGATTATGTTTTGGATTCCAAAATATGTTGTCTTAAGTAATAAACAGCGGCTGTTTTTATCTGAACTATTGACCAAGCCAAAGAAGCAAGCATTAAATAGTACCCAATGGCATATAATTACTGTATAAATATAATTTTCCCAGTTTTATTTCTTTATTAATTTAATTTTTAAAGAAACCCTAAAAATATTTTAGAAACTACTTATTTCTAAAATACTGTAATGTGAGCCATTTTAAATGAAAGAATCATTATTTTTTCCGTAGTACAGTAAAATACATACAGTAAAGTACATGTAAGAAATGATAAAAACATATAATGGTTTAAATGAAAATGTTAGTTTCCTTAAAATTATACTGAAGGCCCGCGAGCAACAGATAGTAATTATCTATTATAATACAATTACAAAAAATTACAATTGTTGTAAAATTATTTTTATTGCCTTTTTTATAACATTTATTTTTCTTGGACTTTTTACGTACAAATTTCCCATTGTCAGTGAGAATTATGATATCCTTTCAATTTCACTCATTTTCTGAAATGACGTTTTATTATAATTTAACGAAATGGAAACAACGGTACATTAAATGTTTTAAGTGTGAATGTTTGCATTATGCAGTAACAAGAAAGCGAACCTCCCTGGCTCGTCGTATATTACAAAGAGCATTATTTGCTTGTTTAAAACCCCCTGATATAATATTCAAATCTTGTACAGTCGGGTTGAGACAGTAATGTGAACGGCTTTGTGTACAATATATATTACAGCCCCTCACCCCTCCCCCTAGCACCCCCTCGCTGTTTCACTAAACCATGAACTTTAATCCTGACCCTCCATTTAAACATAATTTTTAACACTTACTTTACTTCTTTCCGTTTAAAGCGTAAAAGATTAATTTTTTGTTTCGCTGACCGATATTGGGCAAACATACAATTATTCATGCAGAATATATATATATATATATATATATATATATATATATATATATTATTTGTTATGAACAAATAACAAACCGTATAATATTAAAATTATAAAAATCAGATGGTGTAGTAAGTGTTCAATTTTAAACTACTTTGGCACAACTTTATAAACAAAGTTAAAACACTTTCAAAAACATTCAAAAGTCTTAACTATATTTAATCTTTTAGTTAGAAACATGTTTCAGTTACTTGTCACTATTTAAATTAATTACAAATATTCCTAAGAGTTTCTTTTCGTTTACAAATCGTTGAAAATATTACCAAGAATATAAAAATTTGTGTTAATATTTGCACTTTATTAACTCAGATTTTAGTACAGTCTTTAACATAAACTTAAGTCTATATTTTTATGAAAATTAAATTATCGCATATGGTTTCTAGTCTAATGGGCAAATGTTGATATGATACCACAACATATTATTATAAAAAGATTCAATGCTGAAAACTGGAATTTTTTTATCTATAGGATATAAAATGTTACCATCATAATAAACTTCCCAAATATTATGTTATCTATGACAATCTATATATGTTTTTAAATTCAAAATTCATAGCTTCACGTAATACGTACCGGACGCGGCTTCGTTCAACCATCACTTCTTTTATGTTACATCATTTTATCTGGATTTTTATACCAAAAACGTACAAATGTTTTGATGACGTTGAGGCAACGATCCGAGTCTGACGTCTTTAAATATTAACCATTACTTGTTAGGATAAAATTATTTCAATATTCAATTTCAATCAGTTCAATACATTCAATGTTTAATATAAAATACAGTATGTGATTAAAATTTGTTAAAACTTAACCAACCTAAAAAATAATACGTCTCACGTATTTATAACTGAAAATTTCATTTACACATTGCAGTTTAAATTTATACAAATGCGTTATAATGTTACTCATTACTGTTACTCATTTTAAGAGATTAAAATATTAAATGTATATGTTTAAAAAAATGTATATTATGTTTTTGGTTATAAGAACAGCTGTTTAGATGAACTGAAAACTGTCCCTGATCCATGATCTAACTTTTTTCCTACAGGGATGTAAATACAAGCATATTTTCAGTTGCATAGCGAATTTCGTCCACAAACCTATTTTATGCATACAAACATTCTTATTTAGTTAATAACATGTGTTATTATTACATTAAGAAGCGTAAGACTACTCAAGAAGACGGTTTGTACTTAACCTGAGTGGTACTTATTAAATGGTGTAGCATGTTTTGTGTCTAATTGTTGCTGACGTGCCACACATGAAGAAATGTCCCGCAAGTGCACACAGTAAGCCTGCACTAGTGAAAGTAGTGATGGAGAGATATACTAACATATCTGTAAAAAATGTAAACAAATGGCTTCCATGCGATTTATATTGATACTGTTGGACACGATGAAAATAAATTCTATGTAAGTTTAAAAATTGACACGACAACATGATACTGGGGACAATCAAATATCTTTAAGGATTTCTGTCTTATTAACCCGGTGGTGAAAGCGTAATTGAATCAAGAACACATAGTAGGCCTACTATCAAATTTCATCTTATCTAATGTAAGTTAGTAGCATGTGCGTTGTGGTTCGTTTAATATTCACGTATTGTGTCTCGTAAATCCTATTCATCGGATGTGAACGACCGCACTTTGGTAATCGATTGGTATTGTTCTATAATCAAATCATATATCTAATATCCCACGGAGGGAAAATTTAAATGTTAAGTCACACTTTACTTTGTATAGATTGATTTCAGAAAAGTGATAAGAAACAAAGCTGCGATAGAAAGAAACTCTTTGGTCTGCATATGTTTCTTTTAAGTTTTGTCGTAAGAAATATTTAAATCATCCTAATTCCATGAGTTATGAATTAATTTTTTCTAGAATTTTATGATCTTTATATTTGTTTGAAGTGATTTAATTTTAATCTTACCAACTATAGTTAAAACTATGAAACCAGCATCTTGAATCGACCTCACTTTAATAACCTCCGTAATATTTTGTGGAAGACATGAGCTAATCATATTGAAAACAATTATATTTAGCTCCAAAAATTATACACTTTAATTGTTTAAACAAATAGTATGCCACTGTTACTTTAAGCACTCACTTTACTGTTACTTCGTTTCGTCGCTAAGCGTAAGCAAGCGTTTAGTGAATTATAGTTTTACCTCGGCTTGGTCAGTTTTGAGTATTTATTAACCACTGGAGGTTAAAAGCTATGAGCTGGAGATTAGTCGGTTCTAGCTATGTAAGTTTACAAGTAAAGCCCTTTGCAGCCCAACGTGGCTTCCCTTTCACTTTGGTTTCACCTTGTCTCTACCAGGGGCTTGATTGACTGCCAGTAAGCGTTTTCTTGGGATTTTCTGAGCACGGGCGTAGGTTACTGAGCAGTTAACTGTCCTGAAGGCGTGTACCCGACGTAGACCCTACCCCTGTCTGGGGGACTTGGGATCGTAAAGTTAGAGTATGAGTCCTCTTAGATATTTGCCTGGCTCAGGTTCTTTTAAATCGTTTAAAGGTAAAACGCTTCTTTTAAAATTTGGATGATAGGAATATTACAAATCTCTAAATACGAGCCCAGAATCGCATCCGGTTTGCAATGTAATGAATACGCCATCGCATTAGCTGGGAACGGCCGGGGCGGTGCTAGCTAATAAATATGCACAGCTTAGTTTACACTTTGCCCTCTCTCTCTATCTCTCTCTCTCTCTCTCTCTCTTACATTTTACCACCTCTTATTTGAATATTAAAGTAAGGACTAAACATGTCAAACCACCTTAGTAATCCAAATGTGTACCATAATGTTTACCTCAGTTTACGAAAAATCCATTTGAATAACTTATATTTCTTAAATTTTTATTTGTAAGTTCTTTTAAACATAAATCAGTTATTTTTCACTTGTCAGCGTTTGTTTTAGCGAATTTCCCATAGAGAAGAAGCTATTAACGTAGGTCTCATGGTAAGACTTAAGCCCGGGACCATGTTATTTTTTCTTCTTTAGGTCCCTAGAGACCAAAAACAATAGTCGTTAAAATTTATATATATATATATATATATATATATATATATATATATATGTGTGTGTGTGTGTGTGTGTGTGTGTGTGTGTGTCTGTGAACACGATAACTCTCGTAAAAATGGTCCGATCGAGACCAAATTTGGTAGAGACGTTTATTGCTCGGACGAGTTCGTAAACCAGACATATCGGTCAATGGGAACGGGTAGTTTGGGGGGGTTTTTTACCCCAAAATGGGGTTTTTTGCGTTTTTCACATGTAATTTTTAAAGATTTCTAATTTTATATTTCACTATTGGAATCAGCCTTAAAAACTACACAATTTAGTCCCTTAAAGTTTTTCTCTATCTCCAACGGTTACCGAGATATTAAAAAATCTAAACACAGTACGTTGTATTGTGGGGCTCCAATGTTAATCTTAAGGAGGATAGGGAAAAATTAATATTTCCCATATTAATAAATATTTTTGGATAAAACTTGATATTTAGCTTCATGTGGTTGAGATCTATCCATTTATGCTTAAAAATCGTCGTTTATGTTTTTATCATAGCAGCAAACCTGCACACTCTTTTCCATGTTAATCCTATGGAGAATAGGCAAATAATTCTCATGTTTATGGACAGATTTTTATAAAACTTGTCATATATTATTATTATATTATTGATTTGGAAATTCGCTGAGTACGCAGGTCTGCTGGGACGGGGGTATTTTCTTTGAAGTAGATTTATAATTGAACTATTCAATTTATTTATACAAGTTCAATTTATTTAATTACTTAACTTCCAAGAGTTATTGTCACTAAACTGTTTACAAATTAAAATTAACATTATTTTTACAGGGATATGTAATCTGTATTTATACATGTTGTGTTCTATGTTAAACTATTAAATTAGTTGTTTTAAGTTTACATAATTACCTACGTAAAAAAGCATTTGTTTTTTACTGAAATTTCGTATTCATAACTTGACGAACTATAACTAACCTTAAATATGAAAATATTGTTTTGGGCACATATATGGAACATATAAAATCTAATAAGCCAATTCTTTAGAATTTTCAGATAAACTTTATAACACCAATAAAATATTCATCTGATATACAAAGGATCGAACTAGCTAACAGCATTTTTGTTTTGTTGAGTTGGAGGTTAATGAATAATTATGCTGAGATTAGTGTACACACTACAGACAAACTCCCCGTCTGTCATCTGACCGCTATCACCATCAGACCAATCACGTCCGTCCTCGGTGCTTGCTATATGTTTGCCTCCAACACTCAATGTAGTTAACCAGTTTCACCATGCAAACAGCAAGTTAAAAGTTACTTTATCTTGTAGGTATATCCTCAAAATATCTGTTTAATATTTACTATCCTTATTTTGTTTAGAGACTAATAAACTTCAAATCCCGTAAAAATAATATGTAAGAGTATAAAGTTAGTTTTACTCTTAAAATAAACCAAATATTCATATAATGTATTGGCTTAAAAGTTTACTTACATTATATATGGTTCAGTAATATATATAAATATATATATATATATATATATATATAAATTATGAATAAAAATTTTTAATGATACATGAACAAAACTAGCACTTTTTAACAAGCCTATTTCTGCTAATATACACCATCCTTCAATGAGTGTAAAGATTACTCCCACTCATAAACACTGCTGATATAGTGATTATTCATAAAAATATTTAGTAAATATAACATATGTTTACCAAACAAATTTAACTTTTAAGTTAGTTTAAAATTAAAAAAGTTGGGTTAAAATTATAAATGGAAAAAATACTACAAATCTCAGTTACACACGGTGGTCATTACAACCAATCCCCTTTCTTAAAAAAATTATATTAACAGTGATTGGCAATTGTAGGATGTAGGAGTCTACTTTAAAATTCTTTATAAAAAGCTTGTCATTCAATATATTAAATGGCAGTGTACTTCCCCCCCCCTGAATGCTGCGGTGTAACTAAAATTCAATATTGTTTTATCGTGTTGACGATATCCTAATATCTTTTATGTTGGAGTTGACATAAAGGTGTTCGTTATCATCCGAAGCTCATATTGCATCATGCCAAATAACACGGTATTTCAGCACTAAATACTGTGGGGCAGTCGAAATCGAAATAGGTTTTAATCTATTCTAATCTAAGTTGTACCCTTTTAATTACATGGCTATTTTTATTTTTTATTAAGGCCGTTTTATTTGGTTGGCATGACGCATGACAACTTCATGCGCCTCTAATGAAAACCTTTGAAGAAACTTACTGACATGTATTGAACAATAATAATTCTGAAACTCTCAAATGGAAAATGTGTTTGTTCGGAGATGAACCAAATTTTTATTGACCGCAGGTCAATAAAAATTGACCATCCTGGCCAAAGCTCGGCCATGACAATCCTGGATGATCATTGTTGATACAAACAATGATCATCCAGGATTGAGAGTACAGCTGATTTGAGATGATTTGTTCTGTTTACACTAATGTTAAAGTAACATAATTATTGATCGTTGAAAAAATAGTTAGAATAATTCAATACATATAACAGCCTATTTGTAACGTGGATAAGGATTGCAGTGTATAGTCTGTAGTGTATCGTTCAATGCTTACATGTTCGTAGATCTAGATTGTTTCGACTTTGTACAGTTTGGAACAAACATATAAATATATATTTCCTTATTCGATGCTTAAAGTATTTAATTGTTACCCAGGATGGAGATTTTGGTTTGACTTTTTCAGAAAACCGGTTTAGAATTACTGTCCTTAAACTAATAAACCACTAATTAATCAACTAACTTCATACGTTCAAAATATAACGATCCTGTTGTTTGGCGAAATTAGTTGTCATAATTAATAAGCCATTATCGAATAAGATGTCATATATTTTAATTTTCAGTTCTATAATTATTATTTTAATGTTCCATATTACCTCAGTATGTTCAGGGGTGTCGAGTATTTGAGTAGCGCTTGATTGCTGTAGACGGCAAGAAGCAGTTCTCATAAGCCTCTCAGTGGGGTGCTCACCGCCCCTTCCTTCACGCGGGGGGTGCTGTCTATTGTTCTCACGAGCTTGTGTTGTCTGATTGCAGATGCGAGCAGGAGCAGTCGCCAGGCCCGCAGCGTCGTCCGTGGTCGTGGTCGAGGTCGAGGTCACGGTCAGAGTGTCGTGTGACAAGTGTAGAGTGTCGCGCTAGTGTCCAGTGTCCAGTGTCGAGTGCGTGTCAGGGCGGTCGCGTTAGAATGCGGAGGGAGGTTCCGCGTGACTCTGCAGCAAACAAGACCGCGCGAGCTGCAGTGAAACCGACGTTCCCGGGCAAAGGACAGAAACGCGCCGCGCCCGTCGGCGTCAAGGCCGAGGCGAAGAAGAAGAAGCAGGTGGTAAAGCCAGTTGAAGGCGAAGGTAGCAAGACACCAAGTCAATCTCCGTCTTCCGAGGTTAAAAAGAAAAAGTTGTTAAAACCGAAGGTTGTTCTCACCAAACTGAACCCAGGAAGCGTGCCTCAGCTCGCCAAAGCAAAACCGGCCAAAGAGGTCAAGAAAGAAACGAGTCCAAAGGCGGTGAAACTGAAACCAAAGAAAGTCGTTGTCAGCAAGGCCACCAAAAAAGAAATTAAGTTAGAGAATGAATCGAAAAGGGCGAAAATCGTCCGTGCCGTTAAGGACGTGAAGAAGGCGAAAAGTGTTGTAGCTTCGAAAATGGCAAAGATTTCACCTAAAAAACTCTCTGAAAGTGAAACGGTGAGAAAAATATCTGGTGGTAAAATCAACGTAGTAAAACAGCATAATATTGTAAAACGAGTAAATAAAATGTCGGGTAAAAAACCTTGTGTGGTGTCCGTGAAAATCAGCAACGCACATAGCACCGTGACCTTATCTGTGAAACAGAACAAACAAGTCGGCAAAAAAGATTCATTAAAATGTTCTAAATCTAGTGGGAGTAAAGGAAATGATCGAAGTACAATTTCAATAGTTAAAAAAGGAATCGCTTCGAGACGAAAATCTACATCCAAGGAATGCACATCACAAGATTCAACACCTTCACAAAGCCCTACCAGAGACACGTCTCCAATAAGGAGTAAAGATGGAAAGTCTTCTAAGCCGAAGAAGTGTGAAAACATAAAAACGCAAAAGAAGCTATCAAAACAGTCATCTGTTGAATCCAAAAAAGTGTCAGAAGATAAAGGTAAAGATAAACAGGGTGAACTTCAACTAAAAGATAGCAATCGAGAAAATTCAGATGGAAAAACCGAAGTCATAATAAATGATACTCTAAAAATAAAAACAGAAAACGTCGGTGAAGACCAAAATATGGAAATCGAATTTACAACTTCTGCAGAAAAAGACAGTGGAGAAAAATCATTAAACAGCTGTGAAAATAACTTTAGTGGAGTTATGGAAAATAGATCTAAAACTGATATATCGCAGCATGATACCAAGGTTAAATCTCCTCTTAACGACTACAACAATCTTAAAAGCGTAGATTCCAGTTCTTCCGACGAAATACCGCTAGAAATATTGAAATTCAAACAGAAACATATCAAACAAGAAAAAGATAGTGACGAAATATCACAGAGTTTGCCAGTGTTAAAGAAGTCCAAGGAAGGAAAAGATTCTCCTCGACAGGATGCTATTGACAATCTTCCTTTGTCACAAAGAGAAAATGAGAACTCTGATTCTAACCCTGTGCCAGACAAAAAGAAAAATGACACTGAAAAACAGACAAAACCTAATCTATCGAAGAAAATATCAAAGGCATCACTTAAGAAAATTGATCATGAATCTGTCGCTAAGCTTAAGATTTCTTCTAAAACGAAAGAAAAGTTGAAAGACTTGGCACTAAAAAAGCAAAAAGTAGCTAAATTAGTTAAGAACTCCAAACTATCGGAAGAAAAACTTAGAAAGGGACAAGACAGCTCCAGTAAAGCAAAAGACAACAATAAAGGGCGTAGAAGAATGAAGCTCTTAAAATTTTGGAATGGACCTAAAAGACACCGTGTGGCATCATTAAATGCTATAGCCAAGGTTCACTGTTTGTACGAAAATGAAAGCAGGGGTGCTTTAAACGATGTCATCAGCTCAGCAGCAGCGTTGCAGCGAGCAATTCAAGAATCTAAAAAGCTTGCTAAAAAATTGGAAAACAGTAGAGAAAAAGATAAAGAGAAAGGTAAGGATAAGAAACCTCTTCCGAAAAAACTGGTGCAATCGAGAAAGAAGTCACCTGAGCCGGTTTCAACAAGATCTTTAAGAACAAATCCAGGAGTGCGAAGTGTAGGAAGAAATTTTGACATTTTGAATGTAATTTCATCCACAAGTTTATCATCTAGTTCTTCAGAGGAAAGTAGTGATTCAGGAGAAGAAAAGAAACAATTAGTTCTTCCACCTTCTGTTAAACAGAAACAATTACAAATTAAAAAAGAGGAATCGGAGCAGACAACAGACGATGAATGTTCGAAAAAGACACCACCTTCTCAGGATGAAGATAGCAAAGACGGAATTAAAAAAGTGAAAAAACGGAGAAGGAAACGAAACGAGCTAACGATGGACCTTAAAGATATGGTTGTACGCAAGAGAATGGCATCTCTAAACGCATCGGCAATAATGACAGCTAGTTACTCTACAGAGAAAAAGACTAAAGAGGAGAAAAAGAAAGAAGAAGAACCGAAGAAAGAGAGAAAGAAAAAGAAAAAATTGAAGGAACAGCCGGAACCCACTCCTGAGGCTGAGGAATCAAGTGGGGATGAAGACGTTATTGTTAGAACGACAAATAACAAACAGAAGGTGGCAGTGATCGTGAACCAAGACACGGACGTGACGATCACCGGCGTTTACGTCAACAGCACTACGCGATCCACGCACCACGAGGGCTACTGCAGCATCGCCGGGATGCAGTATAGGATCAGCTCGACAAGCCACACGCAGACGGAGGCGACGGCCGTGGCCACCGAGACTGTGCTACATTCCGAGCACGTGAGTAGACATTACGTTCTATCAATAAGACTGTATAGCACGCATTCTCACCTAACCTCAATAATTATACTAGTTACTAGTTAATTATATTCTAAGAGTTAGTTCAAACAAATTAAAGGGCCCCATACACTAGGGAACTTGGATCGGCGAACTTGGTTCCCCAAACCAAGTTCGTGTAGGATTTGTCCCACACACTGTAGTGGGGAGAGCGAACAACGGTTCAGTGTCTTTCGGGGTCTAGAGATGAGTGTTTCAAAGTTTACAGCTGCTGTGTTAGTTTTGGATGACTGTGGAGTGTTCAAGAAGAAACGAAAGAGAAGAAGTGAGTGGTTGAAAGGGTGGTTGCGGGAGAGAGCAATGAAAGATAATGTGTTGTAGTACCATAATTTTGGTTTATAAAAGTCGTCCGCAGAAGATCCAGATTTTATTGAGTTCTTTACTTTCCTATACTCTCTTCGGAAGCTTTGTTTGAAACTCTCAATTCTGTCTTTAACAAATTTTAAATCGGCCGTGGGAATTGTTTCCCGATTGTTCAGTGCCTCGTCACGCTTGTTCCTGTCCCTATACTCATCACATTTTATCTTCCACAAACAAGGATACTGTCTAAACGCTTCAATAAACTCACTCAAAAAGTTAGGGTTCATAAACTTAGCACTATTCACATCAGACATCTCTTAAAGAACAAATATTTAACCAACACAAACACGACCAAGCTCCAAAACAACTCCCGCTGAATTGACGAAATGGCGAACAAGGATCGCCTACCCCCACACACCGGCGAATGTGGTGCGCCCTGGCGGACGAACCGAACTAAGTTTTTAATCCAGATTGAAGACCAAATTCGTCACGAATTTGGTTCGCGGTTCGCCAATTTTCCACATACACTGGCGAACTTGGTTCGCAAGAACCAAGTTCGCCGATCCAAGTTCCCTAGTGTATGGGGCCCTTAAGCCCGACATTGCATATCAGTTTTTTTCCAATAGTTTACCAAGTCATTTATATTTTATAGGGTCCAGCATCACTGTGGGAAACAGACTACGAACTACTATTGTCAATTCTGCAAACGTCCATTATAATTTCATTTATTTAAAGATGAGGTCGGATAATATACTAAAATACTCGCAATGTAGTCAACAATGTAGATGAAAGGATCTGGGAGATCAATCTATGATATTAAAGATAATTTATCAGTGAATTATGCTTAAAGGTAGCATAATATTCAATTTAGTATTTGTTGTGAAATGTTCAAAAAACTATTAAAATGTAATTATTAATGCGGGTATGTGATGATTGTAGCCGGCGTGCCTGCCAGAGGGAGGGTCCGCCCAGACCGTGGTGACCACAGCCCTGGCCGCCACACCTTGCAAGTCTTACACCCCTCTGAGCGCGCTGTCAAGCATGCAGCCTCCGGGCCACCACCATAACCACGGTCCCGGCCCCCCCTGCCAGGGCCCCCGTGGGCCCCCTCCCAGCCCCCTGCAGCGTCGTCACGGCTGCTCCTCCGCCTTCACTGCCCCTCCCAACTACCCTCAGGGACAGCCGCACCCGCCTCCCCACCCCGATGTTCATGGTGAGTACCGTTAGATGCATCCTATTTTGTAAAATTTTCATGATTATTACTACAGTATTAGAAAGGAAGCTCTCAAGTGATAATGGGTGAGCTCATTTTGCCTGGTCAAACTCCTTTACTTTTAGGTAGAATTTAAACTACTTAACTCTCACAATTTTGAGGACAGTTTGTTTCGAGCTTGCTTGCAACTTTCCCGCATTAATCAAAGGTGTTATTGTATATAGGTTGTTGTACATGCATTGTTATACTTAGGGACTTTCACTTGGATCTTTTTTTTAATAAATCATATTGACTCAGTTTTCACCAAGATAAAACTATTCATCTTCAGATATAGATCTATAATAAACCTTAAAGACCTTACGAAGACCATGTCAGAGACGATATAAGCTCTTCAACATAAACATTATTATTAAGTGTAAGCAACAAACAGCCGTTACCAAAATGAAATAAATAGTTTCAATTAATTAACTCATACTTAGATATTAAATGTTCTGTGAATATAAAATAAAAGAGAATATTATTTATAAAAGAGAATTTTCGAGTGGTATACAATGGGTAGAGAGGAAAGGTTCTTGAATATAGCTTTAGATAGACTCTTAACAAACCCTAATAACGTACTCTGCAAACAGCGTAATTAAATAACGTACTCTGCAACTTTAACAATACATTTACCGTCAGTATTTCCTTATCCAATTTATGTCACGAGGTAACTATCATAAACACGACCAACAAAAGGATTTCTTCTTAGTTTGCCGGATGTTTGACGAGATTGTTAACTTTTTGAAAACTTCCGATTCAAATCAGTGACAAAACAGATATTGAGTTGTGATCGGTTAAAAGTTGGAGTTAAGAACTTTGTAAATTCCACAAGTTGTCTGATCCAGTAGTTCAAAAGTCTTGTTTCCAAAGCTGTATGCTTCACTGTTTTAAGTCTTTCAGTACTGTTGTGCTTTGTTTATTTTTATTTCTAAATTTTATGATTTATTCGTATCGTTTGAATTCTACCTTGTTTACTAAATTGCATAGTAAGTGCGGTAGGGTTGGTATTACATTTAGGCAGCTATGTAGAGCATCGATTGTACGTGTTCGTCACTCACTTAGTGATGAGTCATATAGTTACGCGACATTATCGTATTCCTAGAAAGCAGAGCGGTGATTGCCTTATCTCCGCCTCAGCTCCTTCGTTACCAATTGAGGTTACAAAGCGATCACGCTGCATCGGTTTGAGGTAGCGGGCTTCGTTTACAACACCGTCATTCACATATAGACGAGTCTTATTTATGACAGAACACATAACTACTGTAACATCAAACAATGCAACATTGCAAAGCGTATTTTAAGAAAGCAGAGTGTTGATTACCTTATCTACGTCTTAGTTCCTTCCTTTTTTGTAATTTTTAGCCTTTTAATGATGTTTATAAAAAGTAACACCAAGTTACCCGTTTTATTAATATCTGGACATAAATAAAGGAGTTTGCCAATTCTCCATAAGATTAACATGGGAAAGTGTATGCAGGTTTACTGCTGTAAGAAATACATAACCTATGATTTTTTAGCACAAACATATGGGTCCCAGCCACATTAAGCTGAATACAAAGTTCCATACAAACCTATTGGTAAATAAGGAAAATATTAATTTTTCCTTATCCTCCATAAGATTAGCATTGGAGACCCTAAATACAATGTACATGTACTGTGTTTATTTTTTTTAAATTTCGGTAAACGTTGGAGATAGAGCAAAGGAACTAAATTGTGTAGTTTTGAGCTGATTCTAATTGTGAAGGATAAAATTTGAAATTGTTAAAAATTACATGAGAAAACACAATAAAACCATTTTTGGGGTACAAAACCTCCTGAAACTACCCGTTCCGATTGGCCGATAAGTTTGGATTACGAGCTCGTCCGAGTGTTTTTTTATAATAATTGGGGTTTTGCGTATTTTATGTGTAATTTTTTAATATTTTATATATGTTTTCTTAGAATCTGATAAGCAACTACACAATTTAGTATCATAAATTCCTTCTACTCCAGTGGTTACCGAGATATTAAAAATACCCACGTCACAGCAGACCTGCGTACTCAGCGAATTTCCAAATCAATAACATAATAATATTATATGACAAGTTTTATCAAAATCTGTCCATAAACATGAAAATTATTTGCCTATTCTCCATAAGATTGACATGGAAAAGAGTGTGCAGGTTTGCTGCTGTGAGGAACACCGAAAGTAGGTATTTCCATCATAAACAATTTTTATTTTTAATATTTATACTAACTTTCATCAACATCTTTCCATAAATAAAGGAGTTTGCTTATTCCCAATATGATTAACATGGGAAAACAGTATGTAGGTTTGCTGCCATGATTAACACATAAAATATGATTTTTAAGCATTTAAAGCATAAGATCTCGACCACATGAAGGTAGCAAGTTTAATCCATAAATATTGATTGATATGGGAAATATTAATTTTTCATTATCCTCCATAAGATTAACATTGGAGCCCCAAAATACAACGTACTGTGTTTAGATTTTTTATTATCTCGGTAACCGCTGGAGATGAAAACTCAAAGGATCTAAATTTTTGAGCACATACCCCCCCCCAAACTATCCGTTCCCATTGACCGATATGTCTGGTTTACGAACTCATCCGAGCAAATGTAGGAATACACGCCTCTACCAAATTTGGTTTCCATCAGACCATTTTTACGAGAGTTATCGTGTTCACAGACATATATATGTATATAAATTTTCAACGACTTTTATTTTTGGTCTCTGGGCACCTTAAGACGAAAAAACATGGTCGGTAATAGCTACTTCCCTATGGGTCATTCGCTAAAAGTGTAAAAACAGTACGTTGTATTTTGGGGTTACAAATCTTAAGGAGGCTAAGGAAAAAATAATATTTCACTTTTTAGCCTATATTTGTGGAAACAACTTTGCATTTAGCTTCGTGTGGTTTGGATCTATCCATTTATGCTTAAAACTCATCGTTTATGAGTTTATCATGGCGGCTAACCTGCTAACTCTTTTCCCATGTTCATTATATAGAGAATAGGAAAATCCTTTATTTAAGGACGGATGTTGATAAAACCTGTTACATGGTAAAAATAAAAATAGTTTATGGTAAAAATGTCTACTTTCAGTCTCACAACAGCAGCCCTGCATACTCTTTACTATGTTAATATAATGGGTAATTGCTGTGTTCCTGGAAGTGTGACTAAGAAAAAAAATATAAAATATTTTATCTTTAAAAAAATCAGGAGCTCACCACATCGACTAATGAAAGCTAGATACTACCCAGCCAGTTGGAAGAGCTTTGGAGACTAATCCATTTATTTATTTTAACCCTGGCGCCTATTAATTTGATTGAACTGTCTTTACTATTTATATTGCCCTGCACACTGACTAAGCCAAGGCAAATGAGTCTCTGATATAAATTTTACAAACATTGATATTTATTTATAAATTACATTATAAGAGGCTAGCCCATTTGTTTATACATGATACAGATGAAGAAAAACAAGTTAAATTATTTAAATAATAAAAAGAGTCTAAGCTTATTAGTTAATGAATCTGACTTAATGAAGAGCTCTTCGAATAAATTTAGCTTTATATCATTTATATGGGAATAATAACTAGGATTATTCTTTAATAATTTTTTCAAATATTTCATTGATGTTGCTCAGTTAAATAATAATACACATAATAAACAATTTTACTGATAAATTAGATTAGTCCGAGTTGCTCCCACAACTAAATTCTTCGACGATGATGTCCCTCCCTGTCACGAACAATGGATACACAATCAAATTATGTTCAATAAATTATTAACTTGACAAATTCTTCTACACCAAGCTCATCCTCAAAGTCCATCTGCACCTATCTGTTGCTTGATGTGCCAAGGAGTACATCAATAAACCAGAATATACTGGGAACACCACATAGCTACCCTAACTATTCTCCGCCGGGGCCAAATCCCCACACATATTTTGGGTTCTGGTGAAGGGTCGAACCTAAACGCTCATTAGTGGGGATTAAAAAGGAGAAGGATTAAACCAGGAGCCCCCGAGAATGATCAACTCGGCCGCCCGGCCAGGTAGGAGCAATCAGGTTGGGTCCTATAGGGAGAGAATGGGAATTATTTTGTCCCCGCGCCTTGTCATCACATGTGGGTGAGTGTCCGTCGTTCATTCGATTCCGGAAAAGTCCGTCTCCATTCATTCTCCAGACGTTGATCTATTTCGAAGAATACAACAATTCCATAACCTGACCTGGACGCTTGTATGGGTTGATTGCTCGCACTTCATTGTTTCCATATCTTTATGGTTTTCGCATCCGGCTTTGGTTATTCCTCACCCTTTTGTCTGCTTAAAGATTAGGTTTCAACAATGATTTCAAACAAATTGTGTACAACCTCTTTCCACATACATTTATAAATTTACGCTCAAGAATCATATCACTCCTTTGCCAAAGTAATGTGGATTAGCCATGTATTGTATCGTGTTTTTCTATTATACTGTTACTTATTTATTGTAACTATCCTAGGTTGCTCTTATATTGATGGTGGGTCTTATATACCGTGTTGGAAAGAAAATCATCTTGTTGATTAACCCAAAAATTATCTCAGTATCTCAGCTTGTTCCTTTTAGAAAGTCCTTTAGCTTAGTCTAAATAAACCTTTGTTATAATATACTCATTTTTTTACCAATAATGAGATGTATCGTTTTTTATTATTGTTTGTGTGATATCTGTTATATTTCAGCTCATTTCGATCTCATATCTAATTAATCAGAGTTTTGTGACTATTGGATAATGCATGTATAAATATATATGGTACTCTTCCCATATGGTTAAACAAATGTAAAAAAGGGTGTCACCGTGAAAAATAAAATAAACAATGTCTAGGTCCTTCAATAAAACTGAACATTCATGTGAATATTAACTCAGGTGCACTTACAAATTTCTGCCATTTCGTTTTTGTTCAATGTGTCAATTTCATGGTGTACTTAAAATCTCTATACATAAAAAAGAATGTATGTTCTTTATGCGTTGTCAAACTAGTATTCATTCTATTCATTATTCATTTTATACCCCACAATTTTTCATTTGACTGCGTTTTAACTTTCTAAAAATAATCTTATGGAGAATAAGTTTGTTTACAAATTTTTTACACTCAAAACATTTGGTTTCTTAAGCTACAGCTGTTGGTTTACTTTCTATTAGCAATATTCTTTACTATCTAATGTCATCTGAATCTAATGTCATCTGAATACTTCATTAATCTATATAAATAAAATTAGAGTTTTGTCTGTATATTACTCAGAATTATTCATTTTTTAGTTATTTATACTTTTTGTGGGTTAGAGAAGCCGAAACCGGTCTTATCTCAATTTTTGTCTGTTTGTCGGTTTGTCCGTTTGTCTGTGACGCTCCAGGAGGCATTTTACGCCGTTTTCTTCGAAAAAATGGGATAACTGATAACAATGAAACTTATTTTATACATTCACTACATTCCAGAGAAGGTTATTAAACGCTTAAAATTGTCCACCGACCCTTGAAAAGTAAATAACGAGCATTTAAAACCCCAATTTTTACGTGATATTCGTTGCATTTTGCTTCAAACCTACTGGTAATAATCAGCTGTCTTTGTAGTTTAAAGATTTAATAGAAAGAAAAATAAACAGCACAGCGGTTGAATCAATATTAGTTAGTTTATTTTGATAATTGATTTAAACCCATTTCGAAATCGTAAATTTAAAAGTTATTTTAACGTATAACTAATAATAATAAAGCTGGGTATCGATTTATTTCTTTGTATTGATTTGTTTAGGATTCAGGTATACATTTTGGTATTATGATCTTCCTTCTACTGATTCCTACAACCCGTACAAAGGACTGGCTTACTGCTAGTGTAAAACTAAGAAGTAAATATGTAATGTACAAAATCAACAGCTTTATTCGCCACGTTAATAGTTTACGGTTTTAGGGGATTATGATATTATATTTTTTATTTTCTATCTGATTAAATGTTACGTGTTTTGTATGTTGGTTGGATAAAAAATGATTACAATGTTTATACATATTATGTTTATTATAATATTCAGCTGTCTTATATATATAGAAAAATGTCATATACATAGAAAAAAATGTCTTATATAGAAAAAATGTCGTGTTAGCTACAACTTTTAACTCAAGAATGGATGGACAGATTTTAATGATCATTGAAATTTTTATTCCATTTCGGATGTAAGATTACGCGAGTATTATTATAAAAAATGCTGCGATTCAGAAAATTTAATTTTTCCTATAAAAGCCGTATTACAGTTAGGTTTGATTTGGGTTTAAGTTGGATTAGAAAACTGTGAATCAATCCACTCAGATTTATTTGTGTTGTGGCAATGTTATTAATATGTCTTATCGTATCGGTATTTGTATTGATTTTGACAGAAAACAAAATATGAATAGACCAAGGCCAGTTAAAATTACCTAAACTCACTGGCCCAAGCGGCCGCTGTGTCTGGATTGGTAGCGCGGAGAACTACCAATTCGGTGATGTCTTGATGGATTATTTAAATAGTTATATATTAAATATCATTTAAAGATTGTGTTATGTTTAAATACACGTTTAGGTCTAGTCCTATATATTTCACCGAACAATGCTCGGTCACCAGGTACTAATAATATAAACATTCATTTTGTTGGCCAATATTGTTATAAAAATAATTCTATATGGCTCTTAAATCATTCTCAACTTACTAATCCGTAACATATTATTTCCTTATACATGTCTTATCAAATCACAAATCTTATACATGTGGGTTGCCTGGGAATTCAAAATTCCATTTTTCCCTCGTTTTGAGGCCGCTACCTGGCCGGGCGGCCGTGGGAATTGATCATTCTCGGGGGCTCTTAGTTGACCCTTCTTAATCCCCTCTAATGAGCGTTTAAGTTCGACCCTTCCCCAGAACCCAAAATATTCGTGGAGATTCGGTCACCCCCCTCCGCCGGCAACCAGAGGAAAAGTGAACTTGGCGCAATAATCCGGCAGCGCAATATCTCATTAGCCAATCAAAACTAAGAATTCCAAACATTACCATATACAGTATGGAGTAATGGCGTGATCTCGCTATGAACCCGGAGTTATTTGAGAGGCCATTGCTCAAAATGATTGATTTTGTGAACTAAATAAAATTATTACAAATAAGAAGTGATTATCTGTTGTCAAAAATCAGTTTAACTCATTTAAGATTATTTAAATACTTAATTGATTTACTTAATACTTGAATACTTAATTGAGCCCACTACAGACTATGCGAACTCTGATTTATAGACAAATATTGATCAAACTTGTCAGACATAATATTGTTAAATCATTGAATTGAAAATTTGCTGAGAACACAGGTCTGCTGCGTTGGGAATGTTTATATGTTTTGACTTACTATCTACAAGTCTTATTGACTTAACTTATTGACGTAAATCTACAACTAAGTCAGTTCATTTCCTATAGCTTAAATTATATTAATAAATTAAATGATTGAATAGCCATTTAAATAAGTAATAAATTAATAGTATTAAAATTTATCAGTTCTTAAAAAATAATGATTTTGCATTTCCAACTACAACTAAACAGCAACTAATTTAGTTGATAAATTGGGGTTTTTACCATTTACCAACAGCGTGATATTGCGAAAATTCCCTTTCCCCTTACCCGTGGTCCCTTTTTATTGTGTAATCAGCTGAGTTATTAAAAAAGAATGATCCCCAGGGTATACACTTTTTATTGTTATCTTTAAAAATAAAGTTCACTCTTATTATCCTAGCCACTAAACACTACTATTCGTCACTCACTATTTATTGTGTGGATTCGAGCAGAGAAATTAACGGCCCTAATAAAAGACGCAAATTGAATTTGGCGGCTCTGCGGTGTAAGCACAGCAGGTTCTGTAGTTCCTGACCTCGCCGTAGCCGCGCCACTGTGTCGCGCATGCGCGTTACGTCGCCCCGGCAAGTGTGCAACGACAGTGAAATTGTTCGCTTTTCTTGCTTTTAATATCCGTGTTTCCCCGTCTATCGCGGGTGTGTGGTGTTGACAGTGTCAGTGTGAGGGTAGCAGAGCCCCCCGGGTCCCCTCCCCCTGTAACCCCCCTCACTCCACCCTGGTGTTTATTTACCACCAATCACGCCTTCCGAGTCACTCTTCTCGATTCTTACTAGTTTTTGTGGCGCAATCAAATCTATACTTCTTTTGGTAGGTTTTGTTATTTATGTACACTACATAAAATATAGCTACTCATTACTTTATATCTTTCAAAAGTAGTCTCTTTTCTTCAAAGTTTTGTATTGTAGGTAATATATTAGTGGTAAGTTTGACGAGTCACAATATGTTATTTCAAGATCATTTATTCTTAGATAATTACACTTTTTTCTTAGATAATTACAATTATTACAATTACAATTATATTCTTAGAAAATAGAGCTAGAAGATTACAAGTTGACGTAACTCACCCATAATGCTAGTGACAACAATGAGTATCCTTATTGTGTAAAACACGAAAAACTAATTTTGAGGATGATGTTTTCTGACCAAATTTTAATAGTTGAAAATAATAAATCAAATCAAATCCATTTATATTACTAAAATTGTACAGTACTCTTATAATACCTGAATGTAGAAAAAAGAGCAACATTGGTCGCAAATGTTCCTGTGCGCGGAGCGAATGCTTATCAAAGTTATTTAAGAAAACTATTAGTTGGATTACCTACGAAAATTATTATTAATATATTAAAATAACATTATAATAATTTAAGACAGCTACAGTTATTTAAATTTAACAAAAGGTTATGAGTTTAAAATTTAGAAAGAAAAGTAATAAGGGTAGTTTGAGAAAAATCGGAAGAAAACATTTGTTTTGAAAAAAAAATGTTTTTATATTGTTAGATGAGCCGAAGTAAAAACAAATTTATTAACTGGAATAGAAGCACTGTAGGTACCATTAAGCGGTATCCTTGGCTAGTTGACGGTCGTCAAGTCATCAAATAAGCAGGCTGATGCTGTCAGATGTGTTGGAACTATATATGACTGTAAGAATAGTTAGAGGTATTCAGAGTCGAGATTCAAACTGGCCAAGGCTAAACCCCAAAAGCCAAATATTGATAGTCTGTTTAGAAGTGCTACAAGATACCTTCAGGTTCTTGATCTCACGCGGGATATTTCTGTAAGTAAAGATCGCTATATAAAAATAATTACTGTATTGAGATTTGTTGCTTTGGAAACTCTGGGAACCTGCAAGCCCACATACACAGCACTCCTTGGTTAATATTAATATTGATGTGAAATAGGTGTGATTATCAGGTCACTATGACAGTGAAGATAGATCATTACTGTTTTTATAAAGAGTGGGTGGAAGGATAGAAGATGAAATTCATTAAAAAGTAAATCAGTGGGATATCTCATGTTAGGCTATTTTAGTCAAATCATTTTTCATTATTGTAAATAATGGTGCTAACAGTGCTTTTAGTTTCTCCCAAACTAGAATCCGATATTGTAGGGTAGACTTTGCGTACGCATAATAAATTGTTTTGATTCCATCAAACAAAAATCAGCTTTCTAAGTTTGGAGTCTAAAATCCAAACAACGTTAACAATACACACCAACGAGCTATGTTACTTTGTTACTTGACTCATATCTAAGTTAGATATGAGTCTATTATCACCCCTAAATATCTGTAGTGATCTGTGACAGTCATGCGCCACATTGGCCTGTCCGTCACATGTATGTAGAACCAGCCTAAGGTCACTAATGGTTCCAAGAGCTATTGGCAGGGATATTAATAGAGAAAACCATTTGTGAATTTGAATTAACCGGCAGTAGTCGTATTATAAACTTGTTGTCAGGTTTGGACTTAAGATACCACAGCTGTGTCGTCTGAAAAAAATAATAAAAAATCCTGCTATCTTAAATTTATCTAAATTATTATTGCATATTAAAATATACCCCCGTCGCAGCAGACCTGCGTACTCAGCGAATTTCCAAATCAATAATATAATAATAATAATACATGACAAGTTTTATCAAAATCTGTCCATTAACATGAGAATTATTTGCCTATTCTCCATAAGATTAACATGGGAAAGAGTGCGCAGGTTAGCTGATGTGAGGAACACTGAGTAGTCATTTCTACCATAAATAATTTTTATCTTAACATTCATACCAACTTTCATCAACATCTGTCCATAAATAAAGGAGTTTGCCTATTCCCCATATGATTAATATGGGAAAAGAGTATGCAGGTTTGCTGCCATGATAAACAAATAAACTATGATTTTTAAGCATATATGGAAATATCAAGTTTTATCCAAAAATAATGATTAATATGGGAAACATTAATTTTCCCTATCCTCCATAAGATTAACATTGGAGCCCCACAATATAACGTACTGTGTTTAGATTTTTTAATACCTCGGTAACCGTTGGAGATAGAGAAAAACTTTAAGGAACTTAATTGTGTAGTTTTTTAAGCGGATTCCAATGGTGAAATATAAAATTATAAATATTTAAAAATTACATGTGAAAAGCGCAAAAAACCCCATTTTGGGGTACAACCCCCCCCCCAAACTACCCGTTCTCATTGACTGATATGTCTGGTTTACGAACTCGTCCGAGCATTTGTAGGAATACACGTTTCTACCAAATTTGGTCTCGATCGGACCATTTTTACGCGAGTTATCGTGTTCACAGACACACACACACACACACACACACACACACACACACACACACACACACATATATACAGGGTGTCTCACCTAAAGTGAACCAATAGCTAACTTTTAAACCATGCATATGGCAGCTAACTTCTTATGGGGGACACCCCTTTATTTTCTTAGAGGATTTTAAAATTAATTTCTAATCTGAAAAATATGGCCGCCATTTTTCAATATGGCCGACAACTTGATAATTTCTTATGGAACACCCTATATGTTATGGTAGTTTTGGATAGAAAATGTAATTTAAAGACTTTTTTACTCTTAATAATTTTGGCGTAAATGTAACCGTTTACGATTTATGGCTCAAAAACATTTTCCGTTTCAAACCACAATCACCTAAAGTGAACCAATAGCTAACTTTTATACCATGCATATGGCAGCTAACTTTTTATGGGGGACACCCCTTTATTTTCTTAGAGGATTTTAAAATTAATTTCTAATCCGAAAAATATGGCCGCCATTTTCCAATATGGCCGACAACTTGATAATTTCTTATGGAACTCCCTATATGTTATGGTAGTTTTGGATAGAAAAAGTAATTTAAAGACTTTTTTACTCTTAATAATTTTGGCGTAAATATAACCGTTTGCGGTCTATGGCTCAAAAACATTTTCCGTTTCAAACCATTATCACTTAAAGTGAACCTATAGCTAACTTTTTATCTAGACACATGACAGTTATGTTTTATGCTCACTTCAGTGGTGCAGCATTTTGAGAAAACGTACTAAGTTTTTAAAAGAAAAAATAAACATTAGTTTTATAACAAATAATTTTTATTAAATGTGAAAACTCACGCTCCAAGCAACTATAAAAGGTACTTTACAATAAATGCTCAAACAGATTTCCGTCTTGTTCAATGCATTTTTCTAGACGTTTTCTTTGTGCTCTATATACAAGTGTTAGCGTTTCTTCACTAATAGCGTTGCATGCAGCTTGTATTCTTAATTTCATTTCCTCAGGAGTTGTTGGTCGGGTTTTGTATACTTGATCCTTAATTGTTCCCCAAAGGAAAAAATCAAGAGGTGTAAGATCGGGAGACCTCGGAGGCCATGCGACTGGTCCCTGTCGCCCGATCCATCTATCAGGAAAAGCTCTGTTTACAGCATCTCGAGCTATGTTTCTGTAGTGGGGTGGTGCGCCATCTTGTTGGAACCACATGTGTTGCCTGGCCTCTAAAGCAAAATCTTCCAACAGCCCTGGAAGATGGTTTTCAATGAAGTTGGCATATTGGAATCTGTCAAGAGTTCCATTAAAAACGTGAGGTCCAACAATTCTTCCTTCAAAAATGCCACACCATACGTTCAATGACCATCTTCTCTGTTGATCAATCGTTTGCATCCAGTGAGGGTTTACTGGAGCCCAATAGTGCATGTTATGCCTATTGAGGTGTCCCGTGCTGAGAAATGTTGCCTCGTCAGAGAATAATACATTTGACAAGAAGGAAGGATTTAAATTAATTTGTTCCATCATCCATCTGCAAAAGCCTAATCTTATAGGGTAATCAGTTCCAAGAACTTCTTGGTTCAGTTGTACATGGTAAGGGTGGAACTTGTGCTTTTTTAATATTCTAGAGACTGAAGCTCGGCTAATTTGAAAGTTTCTTTCAATTTCCCGGATACTGATATGGGGTTCAACTTGAATTAATGCCAAAACATCAGCTTTAACGTCAGGATTAGTGGCAGGATGTATTTTCCTCCGTTTCCGGTCAGTTAACATACCTGTTGTACGAGCTCTTCGTTCAAGCCAGTAGAAAGCACTGCTGGATGGTTGTCTTCTGCCAGGAAATCGAGCACCGTACAGTTCAGAAGCCTGTCTTTTGTTTTTGTGACACTCACCAAGTATTAATAACATGTCTACTTTTTCATTGAAATCCATGATTCGACAAAATAAAAAAATATAATAATAATGATAATAATAATAATAATAAACGTATAATGCAAAAATAGTAAACACTATGAAAATAGTGAAGTATTTTAAAAGTAAAATAGCAAAACAAGTCAAATAGTAGTGAATACGATTAAACAACAAATATGTACTTCACGCAATGACACATTTAGATGAGAAGGAGGGTTATTGCTAAAGATTATAAAAATATGTTGCATTGTTGATCAGCTGTTTTTTCACTATGTGTTTATTGCATGCAAATCTGACGATCAGTAGGTTTCATGGAGGATATTAGCAGTAGCTCGCTAACGGCTACATTTACGCCAAAATTATTAAGAGTAAAAAAGTCTTTAAATTACTTTTTCTATCCAAAACTACCATAACATATAGGGTGTTCCATAAGAAATTATCAAGTTGTCGGCTATATTGGAAAATGGCGGCCATATTTTTCGGATTAGAAATTAATTTTAAAATCCTCTAAGAAAATAAAGGGGTATCCCCCATAAGAAGTTAGCTGCCATATGCATGGTATAAAAGTTAGCTATTGGTTCACTTTAGGTGATTGTGGTTTGAAACGGAAAATGTTTTTGAGTCATAAATCGTAAACGGTTACATTTACGCCAAAATTATTAAGAGTAAAAAAGTCTTTAAATTACATTTTCTATCCAAAACTACCATAACATATAGGGTGTTCCATAAGAAATTATCAAGTTGTCGGCCATATTGGAAAATGGCGGCCATATTTTTCGGATTAGAAATTAATTTTAAAATCCTCTAAGAAAATAAAGGGGTGTCCCCCATAAGAAGTTAGCTGCCATATGCATGGTTTAAAAGTTAGCTATTGGTTCACTTTAGGTGAGACACCCTGTATATATATATATATATATTAAAAATTTTAACGACTATTGTTTTTGGACTCTGGGCACCTAAAGACGAAAAAATAACATGGTCCCGGGCTTAAGTCTTACCATGAGACCTACGGTAATAGCTTCTTCCCTATGGAAATTCGCTAAAAGGAAGGTCTGAGTACTTCCTCGAAAAACGTCGAAGTCTATACTATGTGAATTACTGGAAACATTTTTTATTGATAGGACTTGGCTACGCAAACTCAAGTAGCTCCTAAGCCACTTGAGAGACTCCGCTGATACCTACGCATTCCAGTTTTGAAAAAAGAATATCTCTATTAAAAAAATGCAATGCTTCAGCAAGGTCAATGAATACCGTAAGAATTCTTTTCATTATCATTCTATGAATTAATATTATATTCATTTATTTAGAAAAGAAAGGGCATCATGAGTATTTTTGTTTTTAAAAAATTCAAACTGGCATTCCGATAATATTTTCTAGTTTTCAAGATATGTATGCAATTTTAACTAAACACACTTCTCAAGGATCTTGGATACCACGATGAGCAATGAAATTGGGCTATAATAATTGACATAATTTTTTCGTCCAGATTTGATTAGTGGAATGTTCTTAGCGACCATTAAACGTTCTGGAAATATACACTTTTATAAATACTGAGATTCATAATATGTTTCTGTGGTTATAAAAAGTTCGTGTCATTTTTTTTCAAAATTTGCTCAGATGTGCCATTAACAACAGTAGCAGAGCATTCCTTTTAAGCACTACCCTTAACAGTTAAATTATATTTCTTACCCTTAACACCGCAGCTCTCTTTTACAACCAGCCAAAATTTCTTAGAATTTTCTGCTGCGGGGTCACTCTTGTTAATCGGAACTTTGTAGATACTGTGGCATCAACTCTGCCATACGCTACTAGTATATTTACCACTCGCCATCTGGGTCACTCTACTTGTTAACCGGAACGTTGTAGATACTGTGGCATCAACTCTGGCATACGCTACTAGTGTGTTTACCACTCGCCATCTGGGTCACTCTACTTGTTAACCGGAACTTTGTAGATACTGTGGCATCAACTCTGCCATACGCTACTAGTGTGTTTACCACTCGCCATCTGGGTCACTCTACTTGTTAACCGGAACTTTGTAGATACTGTGGCATCAACTCTGCCATACGCTACTAGTGTGTTTACCACTCGCCATCTGGGTCACTCTATTTGTTAACCGGAACTTTGCAAATACTGTGGCATCAACTCTGGCATACGCTACTAGTGTGTTTACCACTCGCCATCTGGGTCACTCTACTTGTTAACCGGAACTTTGTAGATACTATGGCATCAACTCTGGCATACGCTACTAGTGTGTTTACCACTCGCCATCTGGGTCACTCTACTTGTTAACCGGAACGTTGTAGATACTGTGGCATCAACTCTGCCATACGCTACTAGTATATTTACCACTCGCCATCTGGGTCACTCTACTTGTTAACCGGAACTTTGTAGATACTGTGGCATCAACTCTGCCATACGCTACTAGTGTGTTTACCACTCGCCATCTGGGTCACTCTATTTGTTAACCGGAACTTTGCAAATACTGTGGCATCAACTCTGGCATACGCTACTAGTGTGTTTACCACTCGCCATCTGGGTCACTCTACTTGTTAACCGGAACTTTGTAGATACTATGGCATCAACTCTGGCATACGCTACTAGTGTGTTTACCACTCGCCATCTGGGTCACTCTACTTGTTAACCGGAACGTTGTAGATACTATGGCATCAACTCTGCCATACGCTACTAGTATATTTACCACTCGCCATCTGGGTCACTCTACTTGTTAACCGGAACGTTGTAGATACTGTGGCATCAACTCTGGCATACGCTACTAGTGTGTTTACCACTCGCCATCTGGGTCACTCTACTTGTTAACCGGAACTTTGTAGATACTGTGGCATCAACTCTGCCATACGCTACTAGTGTGTTTACCACTCGCCATCTGGGTCACTCTATTTGTTAACCGGAACTTTGCAAATACTGTGGCATCAACTCTGGCATACGCTACTAGTGTGTTTACCACTCGCCATCTGGGTCACTCTACTTGTTAACCGGAACTTTGTAGATACTATGGCATCAACTCTGGCATACGCTACTAGTGTGTTTACCACTCGCCATCTGGGTCACTCTACTTGTTAACCGGAACGTTGTAGATACTGTGGCATCAACTCTGCCATACGCTACTAGTATATTTACCACTCCCCATCTGGGTCACTCTACTTGTTAACCGGAACTTTGTAGATACTATGGCATCAACTCTGCCATATGTCACTAGTGTGTTTGCCCCATATTGTACATATTTATGTTTATATTGAAATGTCATTTCGAAAACACAACTTTTGAAGAACCAAAAGTTTATATTATTTAAATAAATAAAATCGGTTACGCCTGATTTACAGAAAAACTTTCGTCATATTTAATCCTACTTTATTACTACTCTATGTAACAATAAAATTACAGCAATAATAATACTAATTAGAATACACCTAGTATTATGACTAGCTTTCGACTCTTAAGTTGACCCGTCTCAAGAAAGTAAATTTTACACTTTTTTAGGAAAAATTAGGTCCTAAATTATTTAGGAACCAAAAATGGGATTTTTGAAATCAATCCATTAAGAAATGTTTGCATCTCGTTACTGTATCGCGAGATCGTATACGGTATGTTAGGCCTACTCCACGTGAGGACTAGGCTCGCATCACCTTCTCGCTCCTCAGTCGAGTATTGATGTCATGGCGGTGCAAAAAAGCTATTTGTAAGCACGAAGTAAACATACTTATCCAAATTACGTATCTGTACGTATTGTTTGTGAAAGGTAAATTCAGATGGTAGTAATGGTACCAGAACATATTATGTTCATGAAGGATCAATAACAGTTGAGAATAATAAGCCTAATATTTCATTAGTGCGTTTCACTACATGAAAGCTGTTTAACCAAAGTGGGCTGGAGGTGTTGGGCGCGGGTGGTATTCAAACGGAGGTGAATTAAGAACGCTTGACATTCAGTCGAGGAACTCTCGGCTGCTAGCTTTATTTCCATTGAAGTGTTGTGAATTGAAGTGTAAGCTTGCATGTTTGAAGCGTCTAATGCTTAGTTAATGGACGTGTTGGTTTACCTGAGCGGAATAAAACTTTCAATGTCCGTCGGGGTGTGTGTGTGTGTGCGTGTGTGTGTGTGTGTGTGTGTAAGTGTTTGTAAGTGAGAAATACTCTTTTATTGAAGAATCAATTTGAATTGCTATACGGTAAACTAGATGTCATGAGTTAAAATTGTAGGGAAATCGGCCAGAGAGGGATATGCGGTACTCAAAAATTTGTTTTTCGAGTTTTTTTACATATAGTTGATTTAATCAAAAATTTATTATAAATCGAATCAGCTCAAAATTAAAAGAAATACTATTTTGTATCCTACTTCTATGTCAATCGGTTACTGAGATGTAGAACCTGGTAAACACAGTGACACGTTGTGGTTTGGAGCCCCTAAGGTCTGGGGAAGAGGTATAAATTTATAAATCGCATATTATTTGTACTATGGTGATGACACTTTGAATACTTACAATAATAATACCTAATTATATTACCTAATGTTACCTAATATTACCTATTACCTAATGATACACGATGAAAAATCTAAATATTATGGTTCCCTTCGCAGCAAACCTACTTTCTTATTTCCTATGTTCTTCGGATAGTCAGCAAATTTATATAAATTCATTTGTATTTTAAATATTATAATAAAACTTAGTATACAGCTTCATCTATTTAAGTTCTATCATTGTATGTTTAAAAATCTGGATTGTTTCTCGTTGCAGCAAACCTATTTATTTACTGTTTCACCACGTACCAAGAATGAGTAAATTAATATACAGTAATTTTTAAATCTGGGATATTTAATTTATCATTCAGTTCGTGTTACTCATTTTATAAAATAAATTAAATATTGAAAATAAAAATGTAATATTTGTTTAAGTTTTTAACATTATAAATTTAAAAGCCTCGTCAATTTCCTCGACTGGGACGGTGGCGTCGTCCTGTAATCCAGCTACTTGGAGGTCACGAATTGTGGATTGTTGTGAGCGATGGTCGGTGGCTGTAGTGTTATCTTGTATAGATAAACGTCCGCACTATTGAATACTACGTTAATCCGCAAAGGCCATCCTCGTAATTAGACCAATTCGTAATTCAGAGGCCGTGGTTCGGATTCCACGTTAAACTGTTGGTCCCTTGTTGCCATTATCTGTTGGGCTATTACTTAACAGTCCTGTCTAAGGAACATGTCAGCCTTAGTCAGTAACAAGACTACAAGATCGCGCCACAATCATCTTACACTCATTTATCATTCATACTTGGCTTAAAATACCTAAATTGTAGTATGGTTGCCATTTCAATGATCTAATCTGGTCTAATAAATAATCTAATCTTAATTTTGTGTAAATTCAAAAGTCTTACGAGTTTACATTTACAAGATGACTGGTTAATAGTTTGCAAATATGTAATTATAATTGCCCTATTATACGGTGGATTTTATGATATGCGGTCTTCTTCCCTAAAAAATTCATGACGTATAATAAAGCTTATAGCTTGTCTACTTATGTTGATTGGTAAGGCTAAGCTTTATATCGAAGCTAGGTGAGACTGGTCGACCATGTCGTATCGTTGTCAAGGGTTGTTGAACTGCTTGCCAAACCAACAGATACGGTTGCCTCTGTTTGAATAGGTTCACGTTCTGCTCATCAAGCGCAATCCTAATCTATTAATGGGGCTGAGTCTCAGTTGACTGTCATTGTTCTCTGATTTATCGAATACAACCACTTGTTTGAGATCGCCTATTCCATTTACCTGTTTATCCTTTAAATATCTTTCAAAACTTTAAGTAGGATCTATCAAAGCAAATTAACGAAAATTAGCGATTATCATTTCTGAATTTATTTTTGCCACACACGCACTAACCTAACCTAAACTTGTATGTAAATAAACAAACCAGTAATAAAGTGTCGGGCAGTGATTTGATAAAAATTATTTACAAATCATTGAGAGTTATTAAAATATGTTTGTTTAAAACAAAATGTTAAATGAAAATGTTGTACTGTACTTATTTAATGTCTTGCCATTTAATGTTAAAAGATTGAGTTTATACTCTCCAAAAGTTCATAAAAATTACTAATTTATGTTATAATTTAGTAAGAAAAGATGAGAATCCTTTGTGTATTTAATTGAAATATGTTGTATATACTGTAAAAATAAACCGAAAGTTGTATTTTTACCACAAAGTTGTAATTATAAACAATTAGTTGGTGCGGCATTGGTAATTGCCAGCGCAAGTCCGCGTGCCAATCTATTCCCATTACCTCCGACCTATGTGTATTGTGGGCAGTGGTTGATACGTCAATAAGCAATGTCAGTATTTACACGGTCACTTGTTTGATGACCATATCCGTGGTGAGTCGAGCAAACATCAAATACTACATTGTGCAGCCACCCAGTGATGGCTTTACCTGATAGGTCTGATATTCGAGCACGTAGTGTTTGATACGTATTTACACAGTCACTTGAGTCGAGCATCTAATACTACATTGGTGCAGCCCACCCAGTGATGGCTTTACATGATAGGTCTGATATTCGGAGCACGTAGTGTTTGATGCTTCAACAAGCAGTGTCAGTATTTACACGGTCACTTGTTTGATGACCATATCCGTGGTGAGTCGAGCAAACATCAAATACTACATTGTGCAGCCACCCAGTGATGGCTTTACCTGATAGGTCTGATATTCGAGCACGTAGTGTTTGATGCTTCAACAAGCAGTGTCAGTATTTACACAGTCACTTGTTTGATGGCCAATATCCGTGGTTAGTCGAGCAAACATCAAATACTACATTGTGCAGCCACCCAGTGCATAATTTACACAGTCCAAATCTGTTTGATGGCCAGATATCCGTGGTTAGTCGAGCAAACATCAAATTACTACACTTGTGCTCGAGCCAATCCCAGCTGATGTCTTTTATTACCTGATAGGTCTGATATTCGAGCACGTAGTGTTTGATGCTTCAACAAGCAGTGTCAGTATTTACACAGTCACTTGTTTGATGGCCAATATCCGTGGTTAGTCGAGCAAACATCAAATACTACATTGTGCAGCCACCCAGTGATGGCTTTACCTGATAGGTCTGATATTCGAGCACGTAGTGTTTGATGCTTCAACAAGCAGTGTCAGTATTTACACGGTGACTTGTTTGATGACCATATCCGTGGTTAGTCGAGCAAACATCAAATACTACATTGTGCAGCCACCCAGTGATGGCTTTACCTGCTAGGTCTGATATTCGAGCACGTAGTGTTTGATGCTTCAACAATCAGTGTCAGTATTTACACGGTCACTTGTTTGATGACCATATCCGTGGTGAGTCGAGCAAACATCAAATACTACATTGTGCAGCTACCCAGTGATGGCTTTACCTTGCTAGGTCTGATATTCGAGCACGTAGTGTTTGATGCTTCAACAATCAGTGTCAGTATTTACACGGTCACTTGTTTGATGACCATATCCTTGGTGAGTCGAGCAAACATCAAATACTACATTGTGCAGCCACCCAGTGATGGCTTTACCTGCTAGGTCTGATATTCGAGCACGTAGTGTTTGATGCTTCAACAAGCAGTGTCATTATTTACACGCTCACTTGTTTGATGACCATATCCTTGGTGAGTCGAGCAAACATCAAATACTACATTGTGCAGCAACCCAGTGATGGCTTTACCTGCTAGGTCTGATATTCGAGCACGTAGTGTTTGATGCTTTGACAAGCAATGTCAGTATTTACACAGTCACTTGTTTGATGGCCAATATCTGTGGTTAGTCAAGCAAACATCAAATAATTCGTTGTGCAGCCGCCCAGAGAGGTCAGCTTGTTCGTCAACTTTGGTTTTGTGTTTTAAAATGTGTTCTGTGTTTTAAATTTTGGTATTGCGGATTACCAGCACCACCCTATCCCCAAACCAAGACATCCATATTAAAAATTGTAGTCGATAGTTTTAATACGAGATATGAATGTCACATTGAATTAGTACGAAAAAACCACTTTCGATTCGATATATTTGTTCTGTTGTAAAGGTGATTGACAAAATCGTCGGTCTCCCCTGCCCCCAGGCCTGGCGCCGGGGTAGCAGAACAGAAGAGGGGTGGTACGCAACAATCCCATTGTCCAGAGTTGACCCTCATTATCCCAGTTATCCCGACACTTACGACCCCTCCTCGCCAGTACTACACCTGTAGGCTGACATCCTGCATGATTAAGTAGCCCAATGTCATCGTGCGTGATTCTACTCGTTATTATGTAATGCTTTTGCGTTGTAAACTATATACAATGAAATGCCACGTTGTTTAAGTTAAATGTATATTGCATCAGGTTCATAATTTCTTGCAATTAGAAGAAAAATGTCTATAACATCAAATTATTAATCAAATCTAACCAAATTTTTATATGTCTGGGTGATTTTTTTCTTTATTGCATAGTAGTAAAAACCAACCGCTAATAACCGCTAATAAATAATAATAAAACCGCTAATAGTAAAAACCAACCTTAAGGCAATCTTTTCAAAAATTTTGATTTCCATTTACTTATTTTTATTGGTATAAACTGCTATATAATTCTGACACGCGTGCTACGGCTAACCCTCGATGGCTCACTGACGCCGGCCGTCAACACTAGTTTAAGCAGTGCTACGAACACAAGTCTATTAGCTCTATCAGTATCCAGAGTGGAGAGACTACGTGATCCATGACACGTGTGCAAAGGCCAACCTTTGCTGGCTTACTGATGGCGGCCGTCAACACTAGTTTAAACAGTGCTACGAACACAAGTCTATTAGCTCTATCAGTATCCAGAGTGGAGAGACTACGTGATCCATGACACGTGTGCCAAGGCCGACCTTTGCTGGCTTACTGATGGCGGCCGTCAACACTAGTTTAAACAGTGCTACGAACACAAGTCTAGTATCTCTATCAGTATCCAGAGTGAAGAGAGACTACGTGATCCATGACACGTGTGCAAAGGCCAACATTCGCTGGCTTACTGATGGCGGCCGTCAACACTAGTTTAAACAGTGCTACGAACACAAGTCTATTAGCTCTATCAGTATTCAGAGTCAAGAGAGACTACCTGATCCATGACACGTGTGCCAAGGCCGACCTTCGCTGGCTTACTGCAGGCAGCCGTCCACACTAGTTTAAACAGTGCTACGAACACAAGTCTAGTATCTCTATCAGTATCCAGAGTGAAGAGAGACTACGTGATCTATGACACGCGTGCCAAGGCCGACCTTCGCTGGCTTACTGATGGCGGCCGTCCACACTAGTTTAAACAGTGCTACGAACACAAGTCTAGTATCTCTATCAGTATCCAGAGTGAAGAGAGACTACGTGATCCAAGACACGTGTGCCAAGGCCGACCCTAGCTGGCTCACTGATGGCGGCCGTCCACAATAGTTTAAACAGTGCTACGAACACAAGTCTAGTATCTCTATCAGTATCCAGAGTGAAGAGAGACTACGTGATCTATGACACGCGTGCCAAGGCCGACCTTCGCTGGCCTACTGAAGGCGGCCGTCCACAATAGTTTAAACAGTGCTACGAACACAAGTCTAGTATCTCTATCAGTATCCAGAGTGAAGAGAGTCTACGTGATCCATGACACGTGTGCCAAGGCCGACCCTAGCTGGCTCACTGATGGCGGCCGTCCACAATAGTTTAAACAGTGCTACGAACACAAGTCTAGTAGCTCTATCAGTATCCAGAGTGAAGAGAGACTACGTGATCAAAGACACGTGTGCTAAGGCCGACCTTCGCTGGCTCACTGATGGCGGCCACCCGCATCAATCTATACAGCGCTGCATGCACAAGTCTAGTAGATCTATCAGTATCCAGAGTGAAGAGAGTCTACGTGATCCATGACACGTGTGCCAAGGCCGACCCTAGCTGGCTCACTGATGGCGGCCGTCCACAATAGTTTAAACAGTGCTACGAACACAAGTCTAGTAGCTCTATCAGTATCCAGAGTGAAGAGAGTCTACGTGATCCATGACACGTGTGCCAAGGCCGACCCTAGCTGGCTCACTGATGGCGGCCGTCCACAATAGTTTAAACAGTGCTACGAACACAAGTCTAGTATCTCTATCAGTATCCAGAGTGAAGAGAGTCTACGTGATCCAAGACAGGCGTGCCAGGGCCGCTCCTAGCTGGCTCACTGATGGCGGTCACCCGCATCAATTTATAAAGCGCTGCATGCACTAGTCTAGTAGCTCTATCAGTATCCAGAGTGAAGAGAGTCTACGTGATCCATGACACGTGTGCCAAGGCCGACCCTAGCTGGCTCACTGATGGCGGCCGTCCACAATAGTTTAAACAGTGCTACGAACACAAGTCTAGTAGCTCTATCAGTATCCAGAGTGAAGAGAGTCTACGTGATCCATGACACGTGTGCCAAGGCCGACCCTAGCTGGCTCACTGATGGCGGCCGTCCACAATAGTTTAAACAGTGCTACGAACACAAGTCTAGTATCTCTATCAGTATCCAGAGTGAAGAGAGTCTACGTGATCCATGACACGTGTGCCAAGGCCGACCCTAGCTGGCTCACTGATGGCGGCCGTCCACAATAGTTTAAACAGTGCTACGAACACAAGTCTAGTATCTCTATCAGTATCCAGAGTGAAGAGAGTCTACGTGATCCATGACACGTGTGCCAAGGCCGACCCTAGCTGGCTCACTGATGGCGGCCGTCCACAATAGTTTAAACAGTGCTACGAACACAAGTCTAGTAGCTCTATCAGTATCCAGAGTGAAGAGAGACTACGTGATCCAAGACACGTGTGCCAAGGCCGACCTTCGCTGGCTTACTGATGGCGGCCGTCAACACTAGTTTAAACAGTGCTACGAACACAAGTCTAGTAGCTCTATCAGTATCCAGAGTGAAGAGAGACTACGTGATCCAAGACACGCGTGCCAGGCCGACCCTAGCTGGCTCACTGATGGCGGCCGTCCACAATAGTTTAAACAGAGCTACGAACACAAGTCTAGTATCTCTATCAGTATCCAGAGTGAAGAGAGACTACGTGATCCAAGACACGCGTGCCAGGCCGACCCTAGCTGGCTCACTGATGGCGGCCGTCAACACTAGTTTAAACAGTGCTACGAACACAAGTCTAGTATCTCTATCAGTATCCAGAGTGAAGAGAGTCTACGTGATCCATGACACGTGTGCCAAGGCCGACCCTAGCTGGCTCACTGATGGCGGCCGTCCACAATAGTTTAAACAGTGCTACGAACACAAGTCTAGTATCTCTATCAGTATCCAGAGTGAAGAGAGACTACGTGATCCAAGACACGTGTGCCAAGGCCGACCTTCGCTGGCTTACTGATGGCGGCCGTCCACAATAGTTTAAACAGTGCTACGAACACAAGTCTAGTATCTCTATCAGTATCCAGAGTGAAGAGAGACTACGTGATCCAAGACAGGCGTGCCAGGGCCGCTCCTAGCTGGCTCACTGATGGCGGTCACCCGCATCAATTTATAAAGCGCTGCATGCACTAGTCTAGTAGCTCTATCAGTATCCAGAGTGAAGAGAGACTACGTGATCCAAGACACGTGTGCCAAGGCCGACCTTCGCTGGCTTACTGATGGCGGCCGTCAACACTAGTTTAAACAGTGCTACGAACACAAGTCTAGTATCTCTATCAGTATCCAGAGTGAAGAGAGACTACGTGATCCAAGACACGTGTGCCAAGGCCGACCTTTGCTGGCTTACTGATGGCGGCCGTCAACACTAGTTTAAACAGAGCTACGAACACAAGTCTAGTATCTCTATCAGTATCCAGAGTGAAGAGAGACTACGTGATCCAAGACACGCGTGCCAGGCCGACCCTAGCTGGCTCACTGATGTCGGCCACCCGCATCAATCTATACAGCGCTGCATGCACTAGTCTAGTAGCTCTATCAGTATCCAGAGTGAAGAGAGACTACGTGATCCAAGACACGTGTGCCAAGGCCGACCTTCGCTGGCTTACTGATGGCGGCCGTCCACAATAGTTTAAACAGAGCTACGAACACAAGTCTAGTATCTCTATCAGTATCCAGAGTGAAGAGAGACTACGTGATCCAAGACACGTGTGCCAAGGCCGACCTTCGCCGGCTTACTGATGGCGGCCGTCCACAATAGTTTAAACAGAGCTACGAACACAAGTCTAGTATCTCTATCAGTATCCAGAGTGAAGAGAGACTACGTGATCCAAGACACGTGTGCCAAGGCCGACCCTAGCTGGCTCACTGATGGCGGCCGTCAACACTAGTTTAAACAGTGCTACGAACACAAGTCTAGTATCTCTATCAGTATCCAGAGTGAAGAGAGACTACGTGATCCAAGACACGTGTGCCAAGGCCGACATTCGCTGGCCTACTGATGGCGGCCGTCAACACTAGTTTAAACAGTGCTACGAACACAAGTCTAGTATCTCTATCAGTATCCAGAGTGAAGAGAGTCTACGTGATCCATGACACGTGTGCCAAGGCCGACCCTAGCTGGCTCACTGATGGCGGCCGTCCACAATAGTTTAAACAGTGCTACGAACACAAGTCTAGTATCTCTATCAGTATCCAGAGTGAAGAGAGACTACGTGATCCAAGACACGCGTGCCAGGCCGACCCTAGCTGGCTCACTGATGTCGGCCACCCGCATCAATCTATACAGCGCTGCATGCACTAGTCTAGTAGCTCTATCAGTATCCAGAGTGAAGAGAGACTACGTGATCCAAGACACGTGTGCTAAGGCCGACCTTCGCTGGCTCACTGATGGCGGCCGCACAATCTAGTTTAAACAGTGCTACGAACACAAGTCTAGTATCTCTATCAGTATCCAGAGTGAAGAGAGACTACGTGATCCAAGACACGTGTGCCAAGGCCGACCTTCGCTGGCTTACTGATGGCGGCCGTCAACACTAGTTTAAACAGTGCTACGAACACAAGTCTAGTATCTCTATCAGTATCCAGAGTGAAGAGAGACTACGTGATCCAAGACACGCGTGCCAGGGCCGACCCTAGCTGGCTCACTGATGGCGGCCACCCGCATCAATCTATACAGCGCTGCATGCACTAGTCTAGTAGCTCTATCAGTATCCAGAGTGAAGAGAGACTACGTGATCCAAGACACGCGTGCCAAGGCCGACCTTCGCTGGCTCACTGATGGCGGCCACCCGCATCAATCTATACAGCGCTGCATGCACTAGTCTAGTAGCTCTATCAGTATCCAGAGTGAAGAGAGACTACGTGATCCAAGACACGTGTGCTAAGGCCGACCCTAGCTGGCTCACTGATGGCGGCCACCCGCATCAATCTATACAGCGCTGCATGCACTAGTCTAGTAGCTCTATCAGTATCCAGAGTGAAGAGAGACTACGTGATCCAAGACACGCGTGCCAGGGCCGACCCTAGCTGGCTCACTGATGGCGGCCACCCGCATCAATCTATACAGCGCTGCATGCACTAGTCTAGTAGCTCTATCAGTATCCAGAGTGAAGAGAGACTACGTGATCCAAGACACGCGTGCCAAGGCCGACCTTCGCTGGCTCACTGATGGCGGCCACCCGCATCAATCTATACAGCGTTGCAAACAGTAGTATAGAAGCTCAATCAGAATATGAAATGAAACGATGTTATAGGATTTACACAGACACATGCACGAGGTCGCAATCGTTTCAAATGTGACAAGATTTAACTTTCGAGTTTATTATACAGTAGGCCTATATGTAAACCTATTTAAATATGTTAGTTGAGTATAATTACTGTATTCACAGTATAATGTCAAAATACATCTGTAATAAGATCAAAATCATTTTTTAAATTATAAATAAAATAAATAATGAAAAAATTAATTTAATAATACAATTATTAATAAATGTGTATTTCATTAATTTAAAATGTATTTTTTAGTTTAATAAAACTTTATACTAAAAGTAAAAACTAAGATTGATTATAAATAAAAATGTACGTTACTCTGTTTAAGTTTACGTTTTTTTAATTAGATTTTTTAAAGTTCAAATAGCATGTAAAGTTTGAAATGTCACTAAAACATCAGTCTGAAACAAATATTCGACTTTGTCTTTTTTTACTGATATTGGTTCTTTTCGAACTACAGACGTTTCCCTCGGGAAGCGGAAACGGGACAAATGCACGTGGTGGTAGTAGTGGGACAACAGTCAACAGGTAAGCGGTGTACTGAGTTAAAAATTAATTGTCTGTTGGCGGGTTTTATGTTGCTGTGACGGCTGGGGGGAAGGTTCCGCCCTTCGCCTGTCGGGTGGTTCGTTATGGCTCAGGTTCAAAAACAACTAATTACTCTATTCCACCGATTGGTTCTATTTGGCCAAATTCAGAAGGACTCTGGCATTGGAGTGAGTTGGTTGGATTTTATGTGCATTGGAAATGATATCGTATGTTGTTAGATCGTGTTTTCCGACCGGTTATATCTGCTTGCCTTTTTATTAGCAGTTTCATACAACTTAAGTTTCTGAATGGTTGAAAGTTCTAAGTTAACCGTTAAAGTCCATATTTGTTTGCTCCTCTGTATTAAATATTATCATAAATATAAAATATACACCAGTTAATCTAAAAAATCCTTTGAAATAGTAAAGTAGGTTAAGTAGATAAAAGGTTAGTAACCATATCTTATTGTCTTTTAAGATTTCTTATTATAAAATATGAAATGCTGGATAGTAATTATTTAATTTTTTTAAGAAACTGTTTACTAGGCCTACCTATAGAGAGACTAGAATTACTGTGGAAATTATTTTTATAAAAAGCTATTAACAAATTTCCCATAGGGAAGAAGCTAGTACTATAGGACTCATGGCAAAACTGGAACCATGTTATTTTGTTCGTTTTGAGGTGCCCAGAGGCCGAAAACAATAGTCGTATGTAAAAAATTGTACATATATATATATATATATATATATATATATATATATATGTGTGTGTGTGTGTGTGTGTATGTGTGTGTGTGTGTGTATGTATGTATGTGATAACACGATAACTCGTAAAAATGGTCCGTTCGAAGCAAAATTTGTTAGAGATGTGTAAAATAACATTACATCTACATTTACTCGGACGAGTTCGTAATCCAGACATATCGGTTAATTGGAACGTGTAGTGTAGGGAATTTTATACAAAAAATTAGGTTTTTGGGGATTTTCTTATGAAATTTTAAAATTTTAAAAATGTTCTACTTTTACCATTTGAATTAACCAAAAAAATTACACGATTTCGCTTTTGCTCCATCTCCAACGGTTATTGAGATATTAAAAAATATAATCACAGTGCGTTGTATTTTGGGTCTACAATGTTAATCTTATGGAGGATAATGAAAAATTAATATTCTTTTATCAATCAATATTTTGGAGGAAATGGGTACCCTTATTCTCTGTGGTGCTGACTGCATAAAATAAGAGGGTCACGTATTTTTATTTGCGATATCAATAATCCTTGTCTAAAATGTGTTACTTTAATATAATTGTACTGGAATTAGTTTTTATCGGTTGAAACAAGGACGACTCGTATGTTAAGCTTACCTATTGCAGCGCTCAGGACATAGATTCATCCTTAGGTGGGTCAGGGTGTTTAGCAACAGGGAACAGTCAGGAAATTTCTACATTGGTCAGGGAAACCACCCAGGTAAAGGATATTTTGTAAAGGTTTCAGAACTTATAAATTTGGTAAAACTGGCAGCATTGAAAACCTGAGTTTGTGAACGTGTTTGTATAGATGGTGGCCGCCATTCTTTCTTCTTTGTACTCATCAGCAAGCCAGTTTGGAAGTGAATGAATAGTGATTGTCGACGTATATCGGGTATTTTTTAGTTCACTCTGCAATTAATATGATTCTGTTTATTTGTACTTTTAATTTAACAATTTGATTCTGTGTGTGAATACGTTCATTGAATAGATACTGATTTTGTGTTTATTTTTTAATGGTTTCTTCATGTTGTATTGAAAATAAATCCGATAGTTACACATGTTTTAGTCAGGGAAAATGCTGCATCTAGTATGATAAGGTCAGGGGAAAACCAGGGAATTTCCTTATGATGACTTGCTAGACACCCTGTGGGTATTCACAAATTATGATTTCATTATTGGAGTGGATAACGGATTTCAATAGATTTCCATGATAGAATATGAACAATGTTGTTCCTGTTATTGCTTGCCCGTATCAATGCTACAAGGATGTACATTTACATAGACACAATTTGGAAATGCGGACCAAATCCTGAAGGCATTCCGGGATTTTATCCCGTGACCTCTTGGTCTAAAGTGTGATGGTGAACCAGTCACCCAACCAAGCAATCTTGCTTTTTATTAATTATTGGCTATTTTAAAATACATTTCTTAAAGGCAGTTAGACAGCTTTAGAAATGGGCGCCATCATTGTAAATGCAACCAATTAATCTAAGGTTGTAATAACACCGCCCCTAACGACAGTCATCACAGAGTTTCCACGCTTAAATTAAACACCAGCTACTATGCCTATCTCTCAAATTAGAATAAAAAATTAAAATTTATTTTATAAACGACGACTGGAATACGTAAGAGCCGATGCTGATACCGATTACAGGTGTTGTACCCGTCGGCCTTATGTGATATTCTACCGGAAACATATCATATAACGGATCAATATATAAATGTGTGTGTGTAATTTTTGGTAGAAGGGCCTATAAAGCCGACCTAAAAACAACACATGACACCGGCTTACGCTGATAAATAGGGGTATTTTAGAGTTTTAAATAACAACAACTTGTTGATTACTACCAGTTGAAATATTCTAATACTGGGTCAGAACATTATACTGCTACCATCTCAATTGACTGTTGAAAATTATATTTAAAGTAAGTTTTTTTCACAACATAGAGTAAAAAAACCATCTGTAGAACGAATATCTTGGTCTTTTTTAAATCTTTTGTGATACGCCTAACACTAGTACGACTTTCCCTTTATAGTAAAAGTAAAAAGTCAAATAAAACCATTATACATGAAGGCCTACTACATCTATTATTGGTAATAATAATAAGTATAATATGCCTACAACTTATATGGAGATTTTTAAACCTACGAAAATAAGTATTGTACAAGGAAAAGAGTAATTTAAGGAATGTCTTAAATTGTATAATCTCATAAAACATTAGACAAGTCATACTCTTGTAAGACATACTCTTTAACATGTATATTTCCAGTTGAGGAACATTTCTTTTTTTAAATTATTAGTGTATTTAGGCTACATCTATAATTCTTGAGAGCTATAATTTCCTGTAACTCCTTCGTCCTGAGATTGACTCCTAAAGGTTTACACTTGATACTTATTTGGATATAGACTCCTGTATTGTGACACTTAATACCTATAATATAACTTAATGCAAAATAAAAGAATACATTATTTTACCATACAATCTTTGCTATTTCTTTACAGTATTTATAAGCCAGTTATGTCGTGATTATTTGGTTTCAAATAATTATAAGCAAGCTTAATATTTTGTTATTTTATGTAGGATTTCATTGTACAACTTTTATTTAATTCGCCTATAGTTAATATCCTAAACTCAAGTATTGCCAAATGCCTGGATATATTTTTAAGCTAATTTTCCATTGGGAAGAAGCTATTACCGTCGGGACTATGTTATTTTTTCGTTTTTATATGGCAAGAGTCCAATTTATATCCGTATTTAGTCCAAATATATATATATATATATATATATATATATATATATATATATATATATTAAGTAAAGTTAAAATAATTAACTGAGTATCCTTGATAAACATTATTTTATTTAAACAACATGTTTCAACCTTTAAAGGCCATTTTCAAGTCAAATATATATATATATATATATAGATCAAATATATATATACAGGGTGTTCATTAAAGTCGGGCACAAACTTTGAGGGATGATAGTACTCATCAAAATAAACAATAAACTTCCTATAAACATATGTCGAAAAATCCTTCGTTTAGCCGCCAGCCGCCATTTTGTATTTTACACAAAAAACGTTATATATAAAGAACTATTTAAGATACAAAAACAAAGCTTTGCACACATATTTATTGGTTAAAGAGAAAAATATTTACAAAGTATCATTTAATTTTATTTTGTATTTTCAAAATGGCGGCGGTTAAAATTATTTTAATTAAAATTAAAAAAAACTATTAACTTACAAGATACAAAAAAGATTGGAATTTTAATTTCAAATCGAACGGTACTTTAGTGAACGAAATTCGTCCAGGGATAACCGAGAAAATGCATTTTTAAAGTTAAAATACAGGGCCCGTGCGCCACCGCGGAGCGGCCGTGGCCGTGGTTATCCGTGGATACACATAACATTTTATAAAGTTAATGGATTTTTTGTTATTTTAATTATATACGTAAGGTAATAAGTTGTTCACTTCTATTATTAAGTGGTAAAATAGTAAGTCGGAATCATGTTGACGTAACATCAGGATCACTCAACTCCCCAAGTTGTTCACTTCTATTCTAGTTAAGTAACGGTAAGAAGTTAAGTCGGAATCATGTTGACGTAACATCAGGATCACTCAATCCCCAAGTTGTTCACTTCTAGTTAGTATAATGGTAAGAAGTCGGAGTAAGTCGGAATCATGTTGACGTAACATCAGGATCACTCAACTCCCCAAGTTGTTCACTTCTATTCTAGTTAAGTAACGGTAAGAAGTCGGAGTAAGTCGGAATCATGTTGACGTAACATCAGGATCACTCAACTCCCCAAGTTGTTCACTTCTATTCTAGTTAAGTAACGGTAAGAAGTAAACAGTCGGAATCATGTTGACGTAACATCAGGATCACTCAACTCCCCAAGTTGTTCACTTCTATTCTAGTTAAGTAACGGTAAGAAGTAAACAGTCGGAATCATGTTGACGTAACATCAGGATCACTCAACTCCCCAAGTTGTTCACTTCTATTCTAGTTAAGTAACGGTAAGAAGTCGGAGTAAGTCGGAATCATGTTGACGTAACATCAGGATCACTCAACTCCCCAAGTTGTTCACTTCTATTCTAGTTAAGTAACGGTAAGAAGTCGGAGTAAGTCGGAATCATGTTGACGTAACATCAGGATCACTCAACTCCCCAAGTTGTTCACTTCTATTCTAGTTAAGTAACGGTAAGAAGTCGGAGTAAGTCGGAATCATGTTGACGTAACATCAGGATCACTCAACTCCCCAAGTTGTTCACTTCTATTCTAGTTAAGTAACGGTAAGAAGTCGGAGTAAGTCGGAATCATGTTGACGTAACATCAGGATCACTCAACTCCCCAAGTTGTTCACTTCTATTCTAGTTAAGTAACGGTAAGAAGTCGGAGTAAGTCGGAATCATGTTGACGTAACATCAGGATCACTCAACTCCCCAAGTTGTTCACTTCTATTCTAGTTAAGTAACAGTAAGAAGTAAACAGTCGGAATCATGTTGACGTAACATCAGGATCACTCAACTCCCCAAGTTGTTCACTTCTATTCTAGTTAAGTAACAGTAAGAAGTAAACAGTCGGAATCATGTTGACGTAACATCAGGATCACTCAACTCCCCAAGTTGTTCACTTCTATTCTAGTTAAGTAATGGTAAGAAGTCGGAGTAAGTCGGAATCATGTTGACGTAACATCAGGATCACTCAACTCCCCAAGTTGTTCACTTCTATTCTAGTTAAGTAATGGTAAGAAGTCGGAGTAAGTCGGAATCATGTTGACGTAACATCAGGATCACTCAACTCCCCAAGTTGTTCACTTCTATTCTAGTTAAGTAACAGTAAGAAGTAAACAGTCGGAATCATGTTGACGTAACATCAGGATCACTCAACTCCCCAAGTTGTTCACTTCTATTCTAGTTAAGTAATGGTAAGAAGTCGGAGTAAGTCGGAATCATGTTGACGTAACATCAGGATCACTCAACTCCCCAAGTTGTTCACTTCTATTCTAGTTAAGTAACGGTAAGAAGTAAACAGTCGGAATCATGTTGACGTAACATCAGGATCACTCAACTCCCCAAGTTGTTCACTTCTATTCTAGTTAAGTAACGGTAAGAAGTAAACAGTCGGAATCATGTTGACGTAACATCAGGATCACTCAACTACCCAAGTTGTTCACTTCTATTCTAGTTAAGTAACGGTAAGAAGTAAACAGTCGGAATCATGTTGACGTAACATCAGGATCACTCAACTCCCCAAGTTGTTCACTTCTATTCTAGTTAAGTAACGGTAAGAAGTAAACAGTCGGAATCATGTTGACGTAACATCAGGATCACTCAACTCCCCAAGTTGTTCACTTCTATTCTAGTTAAGTAATGGTAAGAAGTAAACAGTCGGAATCATGTTGACGTAACATCAGGATCACTCAACTCCCCAAGTTGTTCACTTCTATTCTAGTTAAGTAACGGTAAGAAGTAAACAGTCGGAATCATGTTGACGTAACATCAGGATCACTCAACTCCCCAAGTTGTTCACTTCTATTCTAGTTAAGTAACGGTAAGAAGTAAACAGTCGGAATCATGTTGACGTAACATCAGGATCACTCAACTCCCCAAGTTGTTCACTTCTATTCTAGTTAAGTAACGGTAAGAAGTAAACAGTCGGAATCATGTTGACGTAACATCAGGATCACTCAACTCCCCAAGTTGTTCACTTCTATTCGGAAGTTCAAAGTTGTTAAGGAGTCCCAAATTGTGGCACCCCCGAGTCTGCTTGTTTAATCTTTAACGCGGAAACTTGAGCTTCAGTTGCCATTCAACTTGATCTCATCATGTACAAACTCGTGTAACTTGCAACTTAACTTTTGTTATTTTAAAAGTTTCTTTAAGTTTAACTAAGTTTTATATCTACCATATAGCTCTAGAAATTCCTATGTATTGTACCTTAAACAATAAAACCTATTCATAGTTCTAAAATGATTTAAATCGGTGTGTATCTCACTATTTTATTTAATTGTTTAAAACAAGTCAGTATATAAGTGATATTAAATGCAGCACATCTCCTCTCACTGTTTATTCAATGACTCTACAACGCATGACTCATTTTAGATTCTGTAACCGTAATTGTATACTGAAATAGAATACACTTTTATGTTTCAAAATAGGTATTGTCTTGTGTGAGCGTAAGAGATTTTTATAATATTTATTGTTGGATAATATGTAGTATATGTGTTTTGTGATATCATCAGTGGGGGTTATTTTACGGGGTATATATTTCCCTTCTAGCCAATACATTAAATAGATACCACACTATTAAATTGCTTTTATACTTGGCATAACTGCATCCAGAAATAGCTATGTATCATAGATGCAATTTTTCAAAATAAATTTTAGAGCTAAATTTTTCGTAAATAAAAATTCAAAAATAGGCTATTATTATAACCTAATTTAAACCATTTAGTTAGATATTTGCTTGTATACGAACCAATTGAACACAACAATAATACATGTTCTTCTTAGATTATTAAAGTATGTGTGAAACGTGAAGGTTACCCACAAGTAAACCTGCCAAAGTGTATCCTTCTAATAGACCGGAAGTGGGTCGACCGGATGTTAGAGATCACATCCATTTTATAACACCGCCAAACCTGTTAGTTCCGCCATTGACACTCTAGGTTCTTACAGCTTTATTAGGATCTTTTAACGTATCATGCTTTAGTATTTTTTATGCAGTTATTACCTATTATTGCATTATCTACGTTTATCAATAGCAAGTAAAATTCTATAACCGATTTTATTAAGCCATCTTAATTGTTTTAAATAAGATTAAGGATTTTCGTAGTTTTCGCTTTTATTAATGAGTTAAAATGTTAACTAGGTTCTCAAGCCGTTTGGATAGCCGATTTGGAAGGAATGCGAAATCCCTTTGTGTTAACGGATCTCCTCCACATAACCGCAAATCTAAGACACTCGTTTTGTTATGAAATATACAGTACGATGTTCAACAGTTTTAAAATTGTAAGGTTACATTTTAAAATGTTCAATCTATGAGGTAGACAAGTTGTTTAACAAAGCACTGCGTTTATCGCCCCTAACTTGTTGAGCGCGAGCCCCTAGCTCAGCCCCTTTGTACTGTTAACCATTTAATTGCCTACATTTCCTGTTCCCCGTCCTCTTACTGCTATTCATTTTAAAGGCTGTAATATATTAGTGTCTCTATTGTAACAATAGAAATATAAACTTCTAAAGACAAAAGCAATTTAAATCTTCAATTTCGATTCTGGTTTTTTTCGGTATAATTACAGTGTTATTTGTAGTAAGAATCATTACTAGTGAAAAAATTATGAACTTTCGTTATTTTTATGTTTGAGAACTTTGTGTTATATTTAACACATGTTACCATTTAACTCTTATGTAAATATGTTTAATCGTCAGTTCGTATCAGCAAGCTCGTCTAGCTGGGGCTTTATTATAAATTTCATTATATTACTTATACAATTTATTATTACTTGATTAAACTTATTAAATAGTATAACCGCTCCATGCAACGCTTCTGGCTATTCAAACCAAAGAAATTCAAAATGCTCCCGTAGAATGATCATCTTTGCTTTGATTTTGATGACTGACCTTCGGGGTTTCAGTCAAATCAAATGATTAAAATATCGTTTGTAATAAAAACTAAAAGTTTTAGTTTTTTTAACTATTGAATTAATTTCCTCACTGAATTTATGCTTTTTTGTAAATACGACGAACATTAACACTATAAACATTTTAATTAGATTAGATTAGATTACCATTTGAAATGGCGACCTACCCAGGTAGGTATTTTAAGCCAAGTATGAATGAGAAATGATTGTGGGATGATTGTGGCGCGATCTTGTAGTCTTGTTACTGACTGAGGCTGACATGTTCCTTAGACAGGACTGTTAATTAATAGCCCAACAGCCGATGGCAACTAAGGGACCTTCAGTTTAACGTGGGATCCGAACCACGACCTCTGAATTACGAACTGGTCTAATTATGAGGATTGTATTTGTGGATTAACGCAGTATTCAATAGTGCGGACGTTAATCCACACGATAGAACACCACACCCAAACGACGTTTTTGCTTGCTACATATCAGCCTTGTTGAATGAAACTGTCATATTCTGACAATTGATAGAATATAAACTTACATGTTTAGCATTTCTGTAAATTTAGTTAGACTTTGATTGGAGACAACAATCGAATACCTTTAAAAATCTCAACTTTTATTAATTAATTTATTTTCAGACATATTTATAACCATCATAGCATGCGTTAGTGGTTAAGATCTACTCGAATGGAATTGATTTTCACTAACTAGTGGTATAAGTAGTTTACTAGGTAATTCGGAAATAATATTATTAGTTGGCTAAGCAATTAAAGTAATGATAAACGCATCACAGAAGAGAAGTGTAAATGCGAATTTGCCCCCTCCCTCTCCCCCCCTCGTCAACTCCGTTGGTGCCGGTGCCGACGGGACGGTAATCCACAAACGGATCACTGGCTTGCCTACATGAACCCCTCATCTCGTGTTTAACGGGTCACTGCAACTTGTAAGTTCTTACCTTCAGCTAAACACCAGTCCAATTGGCCCAACTAGGTCTGTAAAAGTAATAAAATGCACTAAAGTTACTGTAGGTTTTCCAACGAATTGTATTTAATTGATGTGTTTCTATTTTAGGTAAGCTTGATTTGGTCTCCGTGTTCAGACTGTTTCCTTTGTGGTAAGCGTTGCATTGCTACATTAGACTGAATTGCATGTTAAAATGAGAACTATAACTACTTTGGTGCAGGGTATTTAAAAACAACTTGGATGTGTTGTGTTTACACAACGTCAATAAGGTGTCAAGTAGTTACTCAGACATAGAACACAAAACATGCTAAATAGTATGTTTTAAACTTTCTTCGTCCTTTTATGTTTTTCAAGTGAGAGACACAGATATGGAAAACGTTTTATTCTGAAACATAACTTAAATGAACTTTTAATAATACTTAAAAACATACAACTAAGACATAAAACTAACGCTATATCATTCAAAACTGGTTGCATATAATTATTGTTATTTCAAATATAAAAAAAATGAATCCATTACATTGGAAAAAAGACCTTTGAATAAGAAACTACTTATTAAATGATATTTGTGTCGTTTTCCTGTGAGAAATAGGTTAGATATAGATATGTCCTATGTCTAAAGGGGGGGTTCCAATTCATCTAAACAGCTGTACTTATAACCAAACTATGACGTCAATAACCATATGACGTCATTAACTAAATTATGTTACTGTTTAAAATTTTGGTCGTGCAAATTGCCAACACCTCCCCCCAGAACTAAGATATATCCATTGTTGGCGCATAAAAGCCGCCGCTAAAGTGATGGTTCGTTGAACCAGCCCACGTACATGTCGAGACGTCAACAATATATCGCTAGTTTGTTCCATTCGCTGGAAACCAATAACCTAAATAAAAAGCTCATACACTAAAATATTCAAAATTTGGTTTAAGCCTGCGTATTTTATTCCTCAAGCTACTCATGCGTTTAGTGGGCTTATGTATAAAATAATAAAAAGTTAATAAATTAAGTGTAAAATAAATTTAAATGTAACTTAGCACTTAATTAACTTAATTATTTGGTGATCCTGAGCATTGATTGGGGCAAGTATTAGTTCTACAGTATTGACAAGAGCCGTACATGCCGAGGTCATTCAACAATACGGCCACCGGATGTGCGGATGTCGCTGACCGGATATGAGCCCTGGGCGGGAATGTTAATTGCTAATTGTCTTGGTGAAACTAACTTGTCTTTCATCATACCCATGACTCGGCCTGTGGATACCTAAAACATACAGTCTAATACCGCACTGAATTGGAAATGTCATTTCACACTCATCAGGTAGGCTAATTTATTAAAATTAAATTTGTACAAAACGTCATCATCAAATAAAAATGGAATAAAATTAAAAAAAATATTTTTACCTAGTATGCATAACTATGTAAAACATATTTCATTTTAGAAATTAACAATGTAGAATGATTAGAGTTAAAAAATATCTCATGACAATACCATGAATTTAATTAACTTTTACAGGTTGAAAGTAGTATGAGATAAACCTGAAAACTATAATGTATCTGGTATTGTATAATCGTGTCAGTTTTCCGAGCGTGCGTGCGTGTGTTTGTGTCTGTCTGTAAACACCACAACTCTCGTTGAAAATACAGATGTGGAAATGTACAATTGACTTAAAAATCCTGTCTGTTTAGTTTATTCGAAGAGGGGTTTAGGGGAGAGGGGTTTACCACCAAATGTTTGAAATATTTACATATTATAAAACTGAATTTTTACTAGCACCATTGCAACTGGCCAAAAAAGCTATTTTCGTTGAGTCTTTGATTGATCCAGAGTGGTTACTAAGACAGAAACTGGTTGACACAGTTTGTTGAAGCTTTGAAGCTCCAATGTTACCTTATAACCTTATGATACGCTGAAAAATTTATATCTCTTTTTTTAGTATTGTGATAAAACGTTGTATTATTCAGCTTCATACAGTGTTAAGATCTAAAATGTTTGATACTTATTCTCCATGTTTTTCATGGACAGTAAGCAAATTGATATAGACTTAACATCCTTCATTATTTTTACTATTATGATCAAAATTGTTAGACAGTTTTATTTAGTTAATATCTATTAATTTATGTCTAAAAATATAATCATCATATATATTTGTTATGGAGTAGGCTATACCTAGATTTATATAGCTTCCTTATTAATAAATGTTTATATTTACAGTACTCCCTCTGGGAAAAGGGTTGGTTGGATCATGGATATGCCTAAAGGGAATGTTTTCAAGTCATCCAAACAACTGTTCTTATAAACAAACTATGACGCACTAACCAAATAAAGGCACTGTTTTAAATTTTCGTGGCGCAAATTCAACTTCCCCCAGAGCTAAGGCATATCAATGTCTAAAATGATTGTATTTACTTCCCTGTGGGAAATAGGTAAGATCATGGATATGTCTAGGGTCTAGAGGGAATGTTTTCAATTCCTCTAACAGCTATCTATACAAACATTTGACGTCACTAACCAAATGACGTCACTGTTTCAAATTTTGGTCTCGCAAATAGCCAATACCCGTCCAGAGCTAAGACGACACCCATACCAAAACATGCCGTGATTGTATTTCACATGTAGCTTAATATATCATTAATATTTGCTTGAATCATCTCAAGTAATTTATGAATAGATAGATATTTCTGAGTATGCAGGTCTGCTGTTAAGGGGGTATTTTAAATTCTTTTAAATTTTTAATTCTTTTCTGTAGAAAAGTTAAACGTTAAACTAATTAAAACTGTGTTATAAAAATATAATCATAAAACTGTAACCTCTCCATTACATCTCAGTGAAGAGGTCTCGCGTAGAAAATCAGTGTGTTATAAGAAACATCTGGAGCGATAAAGTGGGTTAAATATCGGCGCTGCAACGCGACAAAAACTTGCAAACACGCTTTTCTACTTCAACTACAGTTGTCGAGGAACTGTTGGACTAGGCTGATATGTCTCTACGACACCATCGAATACCTATTTTACATTTACTGATTGGTAATACACATAAACATTTGTTGTCATACAATAAGACTGCATTAAACCAAAGAATTAAAATTATTTGATATGAAAATAATCTAAGGCTAAGGAGCTAGGGCGGTGTGTTTAGTGCTCAACAATATAGCAATGGTTATAGTGAAATGTTGCATGTAGTTCGACATCATACCTGTTTGTGTAGAGTATTGTCGAACTTGTAGAGTAAAGTGACAGATCACTTCACACATTTATCACTCCGGCTGGTTTTGATCAAACATTGTTCATTCAATGTTGTGGTTCAAGAACCTAAATATTCATATTCTTGATATTTGTTTAAAAACCTTGAAATCCTGAGACCAAACATGGTATATTGAGTTTAAATACATAAAAAGTATAACTATTTGCCTCATTATTGACCAGGAAATATATAAACACTTCATTTTTATCAGAACTTTTAATCGCTTAAATGTACATTAGTACCAATACCACGAAAACTAAAATACCCAAATTTTACCTCAGCAGGCAAAACAATATTTAGATTTAATCCAAATTTCTTCAGTACTTGTATATAATTTTGTGTTTTAAAAGTTGTATTTAATGTTAATAAATTCCAATACGTTTAGAGAGCATTCAATCATTCATACTATACTACAATAACCTAAAAACGTCAACCTAAAACGTATTTCTGTGTTTAACTATATATTAAAATAAATTACGGATCATGTGTGTCAAACCAACGGCATTGACAAAATTAAACCGACTTTAAACTGTTTATTTTGTAAATATTAACTCCCACAAAAATAATATAATTTTCAATTAAAATATCAGTAATAATAAACTGCCAAAAAGGATATTTAATTATTTATATATTTTAGTTATTATGTCTGTACAAAATAGGAAATAAGCAGATTAGTTATGCATAATTGTACACAGTTATCAAATTAAATTAATAAAATTCCCTCAGAGATTTAGTCTTACTTAATCAATCAGTGAACTGTTGAACATAAACCTATCAATATGTATTTACATTAGTTGAGAATCGTGTCAAGATCATTATTATGATCTCCTAATCAGCTGTTGATGCATTGATGATCTCATAAATAATAAACACCTGTCAGCGGGGTTGGGGTTGTTGTGCCGAGGGCGGTGGGTGATGATGGGCGGTGGGGTGGAGGGGGGGAGCCACCCTCATCAAGCCCCATTCGGTTTATTACAGCATTCAACTGCTCTGTGGCTTATATAATTTTAGGGTTGGTCGAGTACTGGCGTGACGAGTCGACGGTGGATTAAAAGTCACTGCGGGAGGGAAGACCCACCTGACTATCGCTCTGGTTACTATCTATCTTAGTGATGTATTGGATGTGTAACAATAATAGTAGTCTCCTAACTTATCTACGAGAAGAAATGACACAATATACAGATAATATCATCTGTTTAGAAGAAACCTTTTATATCATTTGGTCCCCCAGTGTATCAGCAAAAATTTTAATTCAAGAACCGTTCTAGATATTTAGATATTATAAATAAACACTACCTCTAATTTCGTGACGACTCAATAGATAACATAAAACAGACATATCGTCTAGGAGGCGTATGATATCTCGGTCAAGGTCCGGTCAAGTTGAGAGAGCCGCGAGGTTTGGCACGTGCACTACTCTACTGCACCACCACTAGATTGTGCCGCCGTCTCTATTGATTATTGACTCTATGTTGCCCGTTCCATCGCCAGAGTGGCTGACCCACGACAGATCGTCTAGGAGGCGTATGATATCTCGGTCAAGGTCCGGTCAAGTTGAGAGAGCCGCGAGGTTTGGCACGTGCACTACTCTACTGCACCACCACTAGATTGTGCCGCCGTCTCTATTGATTATTGACTCTATGTTGCCCGTTCCATCGCCAGAGTGGCTGACCCACGACAGATCGTCTAGGAGGCGTATGATATCTCGGTCAAGGTCCGGTCAAGTTGAGAGAGCCGCGAGGTTTGGCACGTGCACTACTCTACTGCACCACCACTAGATTGTGCCGCCGTCTCTATTGATTATTGACTCTATGTTGCCCGTTCCATCGCCAGAGTGGCTGACCCACGACAGATCGTCTAGGAGGCGTATGATATCTCGGTCAAGGTCCGGTCAAGTTGAGAGAGCCGCGAGGTTTGGCACGTGCACTACTCTACTGCACCACCACTAGATTGTGCCGCCGTCTCTATTGATTATTGACTCTATGTTGCCCGTTCCATCGCCAGAGTGGCTGACCCACGACAGATCGTCTAGGAGGCGTATGATATCTCGGTCAAGGTCCGGTCAAGTTGAGAGAGCCGCGAGGTTTGGCACGTGCACTACTCTACTGCACCACCACTAGATTGTGCCGCCGTCTCTATTGATTATTGACTCTATGTTGCCCGTTCCATCGCCAGAGTGGCTGACCCACGACAGATCGTCTAGGAGGCGTATGATATCTCGGTCAAGGTCCGGTCAAGTTGAGAGAGCCGCGAGGTTTGGCACGTGCACTACTCTACTGCACCACCACTAGATTGTGCCGCCGTCTCTATTGATTATTGACTCTATGTTGCCCGTTCCATCGCCAGAGTGGCTGACCCACGACAGATCGTCTAGGAGGCGTATGATATCTCGGTCAAGGTCCGGTCAAGTTGAGAGAGCCGCGAGGTTTGGCACGTGCACTACTCTACTGCACCACCACTAGATTGTGCCGCCGTCTCTATTGATTGTTGACTCTATATTGCCCATCGCCAGAGTGGCTGACCCACGACAGATCCTTTTCTAACATCATTTGAAATCTTTCGATTACAATTTTACACAAGATGTTTGGATATATTCGGTATAAACATTATGAGGTTGCTAATTTACCATTTTAATCATTATTTTAAGCTCATAGTGAAAAAAAACTTTTGAGTGGGGCCTACGCTAAGAATTTACCATCTAAAACTGCAAAAGTACAAAGATTTTTTTGACACGTCAAACAATAAAATCATTTAAGATATGGAGGAGGAGTGTTTATTTTGTTTATATACGACCATTGCAAAAAGTACTAATAAAGATACTGAAAGTACCATCATTAAAAAGCTCATTATTAAACGGAAATTGAAAGCCGTAGCATTTTGATTTCACAACGATACAGATATTTCATAACGATACAGGTTCAAGACCAATCATAGCTCAGCATTTAACGAAAGTAATATCATCGTAGATACAATGAAATGCAAAATCAGCTGATTTATCTATACAGACAGTGCGTTTCAGTGGCTAACCTTAAACTGTGAGGTTTGAACCAATAAAAACAACGTAATTCGCATATCAGCTGATTACTCCAGTAACGAAATACACACCAATTATTTTTTGATGTCCAATATATTGCAATGGTCGTATAGAAATGAAATATACAACTCTTGTTTTTAAAAGTCTGAAAGCTGTTGGTCGTAAATAAAATAGCGTATGCAACGATTGTATTATGCCTTCAAGCCACTTGTAAGATATTTAGTATACTTGTCTCGCTCGTGTTCTAACATACATCTCACTTGAGGCTTTAAGACATTCATAATACAATCGCTGAATAGACTACTATTAAAATTGTTTCATGTATCAAATTAAGATGTCTAACACTTAATATGTTTGCTCAATCCTAGTTTTCATCGAGTGTAATATCGAAACAATAATAATCACTTTACATTATTGTTATATTTATTCATGCTTATAAATAGTTAAAAAATTCTAATTTACATTGTTTTGCTGTACAATGATTTAATACATTGCATTGGATTGTATTTTGTAAACAAGCTAAATAAACTTCTTTAAACACCTTTTTCCGTCCTCACTACACAGTACAGGATATTGTTTTCGTCACGTCAGTAAGCTACAAATTGATCTCGTGCGTCTGTCTCAGCCAATCACCGCCGTTTAGCCGCCATTTTCTAATTTCCTGGTCATCTCCAAGGTAAACAGGCGGAGACCTTGTCAGGACTAATTGTAGAATATTGAGGCGCCTGCACATGACGGTAGGCAAAACACGCTTCACCCCGGTGCGGCTCGCTGTCGAGTCATAGAACACGGCGAGGCACCTGACAAAAATTTAACACTTGTTTCGAGAAATATGCATGATATGACAGGAGAGTTTGTAATATTTATTTTAATTGTTGTTTCAATTTAATTATTATTGGCTATTTTACCGCAAAGGTAATTTTAACGGAATGTAAAATAAATGTTAAAAAGTAATTATTTTTATTTCGCTTGCGCATCTGATTGATAATGAACAACGTTTGGAACGTGCGATTGTATGAACTTTTTAACTATGACTTGGTTGACAACTGGCAACTTAACAACTTGATTTTGAAGTTTACCTTTTAAAGAAATAGTAATACCTAATAACTATGAATTTAAATATTTATCAGTTTAATTATATTAACTGCGAAAGAGCAAAATCATCATCATATCATATCATAGAATGTTTATTAGAAATACCACCGTCGTAGAAGATCTACGTGCTGGAAAAATTTCCAAATCAATAATATTACAATTATAATATAAGTTATGGCAAGTTTGATCAATATCCGTAATAAAAATAAATAAATAAATTCTTTATTCATCAAAACTTCACAACTACACAAGATACAGGTTATACATAAAGAATCATCACAACAATTGCATCAAACTGAAAAAATACACATAAATGATTATCTATGAGAGAGTTTGCCTATCCTCCTCCATAAGATTAACAAGGGAAGGAATATGCAGGTTTTCTGCTTTGAGGAACACTGTAAGTAGACATTTTTAACATATAACATTTTTATTCTGATCGTATACCAAGTTTTATTATTATCTACCCATTAATACAGGAATTTGCCTCTTTATGTGATAAATGAGAGAAAAAAAGTATGCAGTTTCGCTGCAATGATAAACACATAAACTATTATTTTTAGCATAAATAGATGGATCTCAACTACATGAAACTAAATACCAAGTTTCATTAAAAATATAGGTTAATAAGCGAAATATTAGTTTGTCTTTTTACTCCATAAGATTAACTTAACTAACATTGGAACCCAAAAATACAACGTACTGTTTTTTGACTTTTAATATCTCGGTTACCATTGAAAATAGAGAAAAGAAAGTACTAAATTGTGTAATTTTTGAGATGATTCTAATGGTTAAAGATAAAATTTAAAATTTTGAAAAATTACATATTAAAAAGGCAACAAACCCATTTTGGGGTAAAAAACCCCAAACTGGATATCTCCTAATTATATTCATAATTTTTTTAATGTGTTAATATGTCATATTACCAACGGTACAGAATTTCTTTTGTCAGTTCTTGGGGATCAAGGATAAACCTGATATACGTAAGGAGGTGTTGTAGTATGATGAAGATAGAGAAACCTCTCCAGCCGAGTCGTGCGTCTGCATGCAATACGGACCACTTGAATAAAAATGTAGCAGTTGCTCAATTTGCGAACACCGCCCCCCCCAACCCCATCCACCCCTCTGGCGTTGTCGTCTTGATTTACATCTTCTTTTATATTCATTCTATTTTTGTACGCCTATTTTAAATATCACATTCAGCTTTCAAAAACACATTTTAGCGCGATGTTTTCGTTCTGTAGATGTCTTACTGGAATGAGTTGATTTATTAGGTGGTATTAGGTTTCTTTTTAACGCTATTATTTATTTGTGTTTTTACAATCTTAAGACTTTTAAAATCATAAATGTGCTGCGAAGTTACTTGAGTAAAACAATGGAGTACGTAGGAGGCCTGAACTGAATAAACTAGCAATTGACTATAGATCACGTCGATTAAAATGAGGCCTTTAGGTTTTACCTCTAATTTGACTATGTCAATTTGTAGTTTTCAAACCTTACTTAAGAAACGTTATCATACTTTTCGAGGTTACCTAAGGACCATATGTGAGTAGTTTAGCCGAGGAATCCCTCTACGGAAACTCCCCTCAGGATCCACCCCAAACGAGGCTTCTCCAGGCCACTGACTGAAAATCCATTATACACAGCTCGCACTGTGAAAATTGGCCACATTATATTTTTCTTCTGTTCTCTCCGGGAATGTTAAGGCCAGAAGAAAATCCTTGTAGTTGTGAAACTAATCTTTAATTTCCTTTCCATGGGTTTGGAACAATGAAGATCATATCCAAGTACAGTACCTCTTGCTTTCCCATCGTGTCTGGACACAGTATAGTAGAGGGTCAATATTTTGTGCTGAGGAACCTCGTGAGTCAAATGAAACTGTTAATATTTTTACTGTTTTATCATTTATAAAATAACAGTAAAGTAATATATTATGTAGTTAGTAACGAATATAGGTTAGAATTATTAAGTTCTTTATCGGTTTTTGACGTGTCTAGCTGTCTTGTTGTTCTCGGGTTTGATTCGTGGTGGGACACTCATGTTTCGGGATGTAGCAGATCCGGTAGAATATTTATTGACATTAATCCGCATACTTATTCTTATTCTTTTTTGTGAAACACCGCCCGAATTAGGTGGGTGTTTAAGGTGAATGTTAGTTAGGGTGAGTATAATGCGTATGAGGCCGGCCATATACGTTACGATGGACGGAAGAGGCGTACAGTACCTGCATTGGTATACCTATCCAGAATATCAGGAGAGAGCTCGCACTTACAACTGTAAACGGGTCAGTGAAGAAATGGCAAACCGTCAAGATATCGTCATTGCTTTGATGGGTTTTTAGTGGCTAAACAGGGAAAACAAGAAACTGGCGATAAGAAGGAAGTATACTCAAACAAGATTATTGGAAGATCTGTGTTCAGATACTTCAGATTAATGTTATTATTTGCGGTTGATTGAGGAAGTTCATACGAAATTACTCTCGCTTGTGACATCCATTTAGTGATAAGACGACGTGAGAGTATTACGACCACTTCAAGGTTCTCAGTAGCGGATCTTTGTCACAACCCCTCTGAATATTCGCCACGACTATCCCTAAGCCTCCGTAGGTATCACGACAGCGGTTGTTGTTGCCTAATGGCATGTAGCTTTGTCTATCAACTGATCCATTCTCCAGAATAATTAATTAATAGCCAAATAAACCAAGGCAGTTGGGTCCATAACGAACCAACATAAAATATTGTTATGGTATTGCTCAGGATCGAATCGTCTGACCATGAGGCGGGTAAGTATAGCCTACTGAATCGCTATCAGACATGAGAAGTGTGCGCGCTGTGGCTGGAGCGAGAGAGAGAGAACGCGCTGCCAGTTCCGCGCCAGCTCATTAATAAAACACGACGGAGCGCGAATGAAAAACTACGCTCGCGCATTACAGACTTTCTCCCCGGGACTTGCGTGCGGCTGCGGCACCTGCACAAGTCGTCACGTTCAGTGTGACGCATTGCGCAGGTGCGTGGTCGATGAACACTGGCAATAAGCGAATACTTCCGCGGTGTCTAAGATACGAAACATACTTGTCTTTTAATTTAATCAAGGAGTCATGGAAATTATGAAAACCAAAATAATATATCGGCATAATGTACATTTTTCGAAAATAGAAAAGCTTTTTAGCTGTGAATGGATAAACTATAAATTTTAAAATTTCAACGTGTAATCGCTATATCAGACTGTTGACGGAACCCAATGTTTTAGAAGCTATTTACAATATATGCACAGTGTTGATTATAAAGTAATTTTTTTCATTTTAATAACAATAATTCACTATAACAATAAAAACGGCTTTTCGATCGCTATAGACACGCAGATTTGATCACGAAAGCATCACGCTCGATTTATAGAGACGTGATGATCTATCTATCTGAGGTTTAACCGAAAATACGTGTCGTTGTGGCATATCCCCGCATACTACATCGTTACTGCTCGTTCACGGAGCTGTTGTAATCCGTATAACGCCACGTAACAAGTTGTCCTACTTCCAGGCTCTGTCTCTTGATATATCTATTGTTAGTTTATCCAAATGTAGACAATTTTTTATAAATACAGAAAACGATCATCTTACTCTCATCCATAACTTGGCGTGATATACCTGGATAGGTCGTATTTCAGAATGTAACGTAATATTAACGGACAATGGTATATAGAGAATGCGTCTAATTGAGACTCGTAAAGGAAGTAAAGCTGAAGAACGGATGTCGTAACCAGGCATATCAACAAAACAATAAACTGTACGTGAGTAACAGCTAGTCTTGCCAACACAACAACGAGATAACAGCTGATTGTAGTTTCAGAAAAGGCGGTGGACTCCGAATCAATCTGGGAGTTTTTGTAATGGAATGAAATAGATGCTAGACTAGTCGTTTCAAGATTAGGAACACCTATAATTTTCTATAGTTCTAGTCATATGACGGAAAATTGCCCACCTTGCATTGTATATCTTGTAGACTTTGCATTGCATAACTCGGTTAATTAAACTTGTCATCGTACTGTTGTTGGCTGTCATATCTTGGTGTTTATTTTCTTGTAATATGGGTGTTTTAAATTACACCATAATTCGACAACCACTAGTTACCATAAGTAAACAGTGCGTGCTGATCACAGCGATACGCGTTGTCGCAAATTGCAGCCAATCAGGTTGTTAAAGCTCGTTTGGCCCCACTTCTCCGACTTGGACCTTCATTTCACTGTGTTTAAATAGGGTTGCATATTTAGTTGTTGGAAAAATGTAAAAGTAAATTAGTCTACTTCATCTTGGAATTGTCTCGCGAGTTGTCCATCATGACCGTGGCGTGGCTCATCATTGTTAGTCTACTTCATCTTGGAATTGTCTCGCGAGTTGTCCATCATGACCGTGGCGTGGCTGATCATTGTTAGTCTACTTCATCTTGGAATTGTCTCGCGAGTTGTCCATCATGACCGTGGCGTGGCTCATCATTGTTAGTCTACTTCATCTTGGAATTGTCTCGCGAGTTGTCCATCATGACCGTGGCGTGGCTCATCATTGTTAGTCTACTTCATCTTGGAATTGTCTCGCGAGTTGTCCATCATGACCGTGGCGTGGCTGATCATTGTTAGTCTACTTCATCTTGGAATTGTCTCGCGAGTTGTCCATCATGACCGTGGCGTGGCTCATCATTGTTAGTCTACTTCATCTTGGAATTGTCTCGCGAGTTGTCCATCATGACCGTGGCGTGGCTGATCATTGTTAGTCTACTTCATCTTGGAATTGTCTCGCGAGTTGTCCATCATGACCGAGGCGTGGCTGATCATTGTTAGTCTACTTCATCTTGGAATTGTCTCGCGAGTTGTCCATCATGACCGTGGCGTGGCTGATCATTGTTAGTCTACTTCATCTTGGAATTGTCTCGCGAGTTGTCCATCATGACCGTGGCGTGGCTGATCATTGTTAGTCTACTTCATCTTGGAATTGTCTCGCGAGTTGTCCATCATGACCGTGGCGTGGCTGATCATTGTTAGTCTACTTCATCTTGGAATTGTCTCGCGAGTTGTCCATCATGACCGTGGCGTGGCTGATCATTGTTAGTCTACTTCATCTTGGAATTGTCTCGCGAGTTGTCCATCATGACCGTGGCGTGGCTGATCATTGTTAGTCTACTTCATCTTGGAATTGTCTCGCGAGTTGTCCATCATGACCGTGGCGTGGCTGATCATTGTTAGTCTACTTCATCTTGGAATTGTCTCGCGAGTTGTCCATCATGACCGTGGCGTGGCTGATCATTGTTAGTCTACTTCATCTTGGAATTGTCTCGCGAGTTGTCCATCATGACCGTGGCGTGGCTGATCATTGTTAGTCTACTTCATCTTGGAATTGTCTCGCGAGTTGTCCATCATGACCGTGGCGTGGCTGATCATTGTTAGTCTACTTCATCTTGGAATTGTCTCGCGAGTTGTCCATCATGACCGTGGCGTGGCTGATCATTGTTAGTCTACTTCATCTTGGAATTGTCTCGCGAGTTGTCCATCATGACCGTGGCGTGGCTGATCATTGTTAGTCTACTTCATCTTGGAATTGTCTCGCGAGTTGTCCATCATGACCGTGGCGTGGCTGATCATTGTTAGTCTACTTCATCTTGGAATTGTCTCGCGAGTTGTCCATCATGACCGTGGCGTGGCTGATCATTGTTAGTCTACTTCATCTTGGAATTGTCTCGCGAGTTGTCCATCATGACCGTGGCGTGGCTGATCATTGTTAGTCTACTTCATCTTGGAATTGTCTCGCGAGTTGTCCATCATGACCGTGGCGTGGCTGATCATTGTTAGTCTACTTCATCTTGGAATTGTCTCGCGAGTTGTCCATCATGACCGTGGCGTGGCTGATCATTGTTAGTCTACTTCATCTTGGAATTGTCTCGCGAGTTGTCCATCATGACCGTGGCGTGGCTGATCATTGTTAGTCTACTTCATCTTGGAATTGTCTCGCGAGTTGTCCATCATGACCGTGGCGTGGCTCATCATTGTTGCCTGCTTGGTTACAAATCACTTTATGTTTTCAAAACCATAGTGTTCGTTATGTTAATCGTTTTTAAAATATTCCTTTTAATTTTTCAAGTGAAAGTGGTTAGCGAGGTGTTTTCACATATCGCGTTTTCGAATTACAGTAAATTCATATACATAATCAAATCCAAAATATTTTAAAACCGATAGTATAGGAATTTTTTTACTAACTTGAATTTTAAAATGAATATATATACATATTCGCTATAAACTACAAAGTTCTCACGGCTACGAATATAAGTTCAATCAACTTTAACAAGATATATATTTCCAATCCAGTTGAACAGATGTATATCCTTTAACTACGCTGTAAATATATTTTTTAACCAAGTTATGTACCATTTACTGATTCGTACTTCTCTTATATGCTATTGCAGTTAATGCATGTAAAGAAAATAGCCCTAGCTATTACCTGTATTGTACAATAAGCTATATAAAAACCGTTAGTCCGGCTGGTGAAATTACAGGAGCCAAGGTCCTGAGAATGACTGCAAGAACACAGGTGCAGCAGTCGTCAGGGAGACAGTTGATGTTTTTTTTCTTGACCACAGCTCTGGTTTTAATTATATTCACCACCTGTTTCCACCTTTTTGTCTTCTGAAACATTCGTAACACGACAAGAAAACAGTCGTTAATTAATTGGTTAGAAGACAGCCGACTTTCTTATCGCTAACCCAGCCAGATAATTGAGATAGAGGATGGACGGTGGGTTTCCAGCAGCATCCAGCACCCAGGCTGGCGACACGTTGCTGTGTGTGCTGGTGCCACGCCTTGGGCTCCACGTGTTGTGTGGCTGTCAACACGTTACAGCACAGCTTACAGGTTACGTGCCTTGTTAAACTAACTACAAGTCGATCGGTCATTTTAAACTGAAAATCAAATTTATAATTATGTCTTGTGATTGTGTCTTTGTGGTTTCTTCAATAGTGTTTCAAAGGTTAACAATTAATAGTTAATTATTTTTTTTCACATTAAATTCGATTTAAACTACCCTATTTTATTACCGTGTATTTTAGTTTATTTTCAAAACTATACACCTCCTTAAAAGTAGGTAATCAAAATTCACTTTACTACTCTAGAAAGATTATGTCAGACAAAGGATAGTATTTATTTTTGTTATTATATATTATTGTAAGTTTAAATTTAAAATCCTTGGGTGTTGTATCAATAGCACGGGTCGGAAGAGCGGAAGACGTTGGGTCACCTGCCAGTGCACATCTGCCTCCTGACATCTGCCTCAACTTTTGTCTGGAGATCCTCGGGCGCTGTACTGGCCCAACCGTTGCTGTCGGCGCCCACCTGGCTCTATACAATTCGGGGGAAAGGGGTAAACGGTCGCCGTCAAACTGCCGATCTTCCAGATTGCCGCTGCAGTGAAATCGTCGATGATTTGAAACATCAGCCATCTGTAGTGTACGGTCTCATGTACGCATCATTTCGTCCATCCCAGCTGTCCCGATAGTTCGTCCATCCATCAGATCGCCCTGTCAGCGGAGCGTTTCCGTCTGATTGCCGATGTATGAACATTTTGAAACATCGTCAGACTTCAGGAACTTTGACATGCTCCCAAAGTTGATGGTTCGAACACCGAATGTTCAATAAGACATAGACAGACATTCGTTAACATGAAAACCTGATTACTAGACGTTCATACCGTACAATATTATATTACAATAATTTTGTCTACCAGCAAAAGCATTCATTAAATTACAATGGGAAACAGATTGAACAGTTTTATATTTACCCTACACGATTATACTATACTATACAATACCTATACTTAAAAAATAAACCTGTTGATGATATAATACTTCCACTAGGGGAGTTGAGTGTGACCAATGCTCCACGTGAACTGCCGAAGTGAATGGTCGACATGTGAGGAGATGCTTGCATGCATGCTTCGTGTGGGGGAGGCAGAACGACAGGGTGGGTTCAAGTTCACCCCGTCCCTCCAGGAGGATTGCAAACTATCCAAGATTACAACAAACCAATGCACACTTTGAAATGAATTACTATTTAAACTACAATATTATTACAGTAATTTAATGTAGTCCTACAGTATTTTCGCACGTTTTAAATTTATAACTGTGTCATATAAATAAAAAAAATTAAAGTTAAATGTTAGCAATGATTTGAAGAAAATGCACGTTGCAGGCAGATGATTGCGAGCCATAGACTGGTGGCCGAGGTGCGGTTATCTAATAGGCCTAACAAGCAGAATGATCGGATAAGTGGGTGTGGAAAATGCTCCCTGTAAAGCGGCATTGTCCGTGTGAAACACTCCGCACTCGCCACTCGGGTCCGTCCCGGCCGCCGGTCACCAATATACAATACTGTATACCAATGTACAGTACGGTAGATATATTTAACTGTTTAAAGTAATTCATTATGCTTGATGTATTTACTTTTGCATTGTTATGTGAATTTAATACATTTATTAACTCAATTCGTTATTTGTTTTCCTTCCTTTTTTCAATCTTCGCAAAAACTATACTGACAGTCTACTTTCAAATGTTTTAACATTCAGAATAAATAATAGGTTAGATACCTTCTCAGCAGTGTGAATCCTTGCGAAGTCCCTAATGAATGACGCGCGTTTCTAACTAATGATTTATTCTACTGACTGTGATCCGTAAAAACAACATCAGCATGAAATTTTAACACTTCAGTATTTTTATCCTAACTGAAATTACATTACGGCCTTAGATTCCAGTGTTTCTGGTTTTATAAAATGGAACAGTTGGAAGGTCTTTAGCATAGACAAGCTATTTAGCAATAGTCCAAAGGATAGACGACTCAACTTTTGCCAGTTTTCGCGCATTAAAATGTAATGTCGGAAATTTACGTTTGCTGTAAAAGGGTTTCGTGCTATTTAATGTAACGAGCTGACGCGGTGTCCAAGTAGCTTGCTGGCACTGTGAGTCAAAGTTGCCTGGTTCGGATCCAGGTCGCGGCCGCTGTAGTGCGTTTGAGCCCTTACACGGACACGTATCATTATAAATTCATTCAAGTATATAGAAGTAATATGTGTTATATGTTTATGAGGCTTTTACGTTGAATCCGTTCGACATATGTTGTGAACACTGAGGAAAAGTAATATGCTAAAGGAGTCCAGACAGTTGCTAAAATGACAAATGTATGTAGGGTTGACAACATTATTTAAGCTTGCGCGCTGCGGGGGTCTCGGATAAATTTCTAATTTGATTGCAGTTTATTTACAGCTGTAAGCTATAAACTATGCAACGGCTGTAAATACCGGCGGTTGAGCAGTAAAGTGAACCGGCCCCATAGACCGAGGTGCACACTGCACAACGCTGCAGAACTGCGTGCTTTAAGGCACTTCACTTCATGTCAATAGCGCCAAGAATGATATTGTGATAACGAACTCAGAGTTGAGTAGAAGAAACACTACCTAGCGAAACTGTCTGGGGGCAAACAAGAGCTCCCATTAAGACAGATGTAGAGACAGATTATAGCTCGTTTACATTGAGTAACGTGAACTTAATGTAGATTCAAAGTTTTGTTCATATCTAGTGATAAATAAGGAGGTGAATTTTAGTTTTATTTGTATTACTCATAAAATAGCATCTCACGATAAAGGTCAAGTTTGGATATGGATAAACTATTCATCGTAGAAAAATTATTACAAACACATCATTAGACTATATAATATATCTCTGTGAGCCAGTTATAATGATAATAAAGGTAAGCTGACAACAAATTTCGTTATATTCATAGCATGCGGGTTATGTCATGTAGGCCTAAGCGGTATTGTAAATCTCCAAGTCGATGTATATTGACAATAACAAATACCAATGGTTTTCATTCAGGGGACCTCAATACGGATATACATACACAAGTCAAACTCGAAAATGAAGATATCAATGTTCTTACTACGCTTTTCTTTATAGGAAAATAAAGTAAAAGCAATAGTCTTTGGTACAAGATCATAGCTGACGGAGCTGTAACGGTATGTTGTAAACATAAACTCGATGTATCGTTTTACGTTACTCAGTGAGTAAGTGAACAGGCTCTTACAGCGAATATATATATATATATATACATACATATATTTACAATATTATTAGATTAAATAGAGATATGATATGATTGAGAGTATTTCAGTAGGTGCCTGCAGGAAGTTTCCAACGTCCAGTTTTAACCCACCGCCCCACGGGACCCACTCTCGGCAATCAAATTACTCCCTCTCCTAAAACCCTCGTGTATCGAGTTTACAGGTTGTTTCCCTTAGATACTTGAATCGAGTAGTGAATTGAATACCCTTTGAGTGTTGAAATTGATAAATCATTTGTTTCAGTCGAAACGAATCAATATTTGAAACATAGATTTATTGGTGTTTTTATATCACGTACTGCCATCCAAAACCATTATTTAGAGAAACAAACTGTGTAAAATGTCATAGTTTGTGTTTTTAACGTAACCGGACTAAAAAATAGTGAGAGGTCTTTGACTCTATATTTAAATAGAAGCAACGGGATAATAATAGTTGGATGTTATTTCTGTTGTTGGTTGTAGGTGTATGAGTGGTCATGACACTGTACTTGCATCGTAAACTATTCCTTGCCACTCTCGCCATTTGTATATCACACTGGGTGCAGACCACCAGGTGTTCCCTACTCCGTTACTGTGTGAAGACTACCAGATATTCACTACTCTATTACTGGTTGTAGTCTACCAGATAATTGCCGCTCCATTATTGGGTGCACAACACCAGATATTCACTGCTCCATTTATTAGTGCAGACCACTATATATTCACTGCTCAATTACTGGACGCAGAAAATCATTTATCACTGCTCCATTACTGGGTTCAGACCACCAGATATTCGCCGCTCCATTACTGGGTGCAGACAATCATATATTCACTGTTCCATTACAGGTTGCAGACCACCAGATATTCGCTGCTATGTTACTAGGGTCATACCGTTATATATTCACTGTTTCGTTACTGTATGTAGACCACCAGATATTAACTGCTCCATTACTGGGTGTAAACCATTAGATATTCACTGCTCCATTACTGGGTGCAGATTACCAGGTATTCGCTGCTCCAGTACTGGGTGCAGACCATCATATATTCACTGCTCCATTACTGGGTGTAGACCACTAGATATTCACTACTCAATTACTCGGGGTAGACCACTAGATATTCATTGCTCTATTACTGGATGCAGGCCAACAGATATTCACTGCTCTATTACGTAATGATGACGACAAGTAAACAAAAGAAGCATATATCTTTCTAAATCCATCATACTTAACCTTAAAAAAATTAAATTTGTTTTCTCATATAGGCTTTTTATTGTTAATTTTTTGCTATTCTTAGGTTAGTTGTAAGTTTTTACATGTATGTATTTTGACAATTGACGATGAATTATTGTAACATTTTTACGGCAAATAAAGAACTTTGACCAACCTGTTTAACTTTTACACTTACTAAAAATTTAGTACATGCAGTTTGATCAGAACTGTTTATTTATATATTTAAGTAACTAATGCGAATATTTTCGCTCGTATAATTTGTGTTTTGTATTTATTGTATATTAGGTAAGTAGTAAGCTAAAATTTGTTATCAGGATTTCAGGGGTTTTATTAATAAAATGAATTACTGTTACTTTATGAAAATCTATAAATTTGTACATTTTTAATGAGGCTGACAAATGCTATCTCGTTCGGCAGCATCGTCAATGTGAACCCATTGCTGAACATACAAACTTTATTCTAACCTCTTGACAGTACAGTTTCCCCGTGCCAACAGATTCCGATCCTAGTGCCGTTATTGGATGGCCAATCAAGATCAAACGCTCGTAGGAGGCCTCAAGGCCGATATAATTAATCATTTGTGGAACATCGGGCAAATTAATCAGTCTGTGCGGCAGACACAGACAAGCCATCTCGCCCCATACTAGGTAGTGTTAGACAAGCCATCTCATCATCTCGTCCCATGCTAGGCTATCATAGACAAGCCATCTCGCCCCATACTAGGTAGTGTTAGACAAGCCATCTCATCATCTCGTCCCATGCTAGGCTATCATAGACAAGCCATCTCGCCCCATACTAGGTAGTGTTAGACAAGCCATCTCATCATCTCGTCCCATGCTAGGCTATCATAGACAAGCCATCTCGCCCCATACTAGGTAGTGTTAGACAAGCCATCTCATCATCTCGTCCCATGCTAGGCTATCATAGACAAGCCATCTCGCCCCATACTAGGTAGTGTTAGACAAGCCATCTCATCATCTCGTCCCATGCTAGGCTATCATAGACAAGCCATCTCGCCCCATACTAGGTAGTGTTAGACAAGCCATCTCGCCCCATACTAGGTAGTGTTAGACAAGCCATCTCATCATCTCGTCCCATGCTAGGCTATCATAGACAAGCCATCTCGCCCCATACTAGGTAGTGTTAGACAAGCCATCTCATCATCTCGTCCCATGCTAGGCTATCATAGACAAGCCATCTCGCCCCATACTAGGTAGTGTTAGACAAGCCATCTCATCATCTCGTCCCATGCTAGGCTATCATAGACAAGCCATCTCGCCCCATACTAGGTAGTGTTAGACAAGCCATCTCATCATCTCGTCCCATGCTAGGCTATCATAGACAAGCCATCTCGCCCCATACTAGGTAGTGTTAGACAAGCCATCTCATCATCTCGTCCCATGCTAGGCTATCATAGACAAGCCATCTCGCCCCATACTAGGTAGTGTTAGACAAGCCATCTCATCATCTCGTCCCATGCTAGGCTATCATAGACAAGCCATCTCGCCCCATACTAGGTAGTGTTAGACAAGCCATCTCATCATCTCGTCCCATGCTAGGCTATCATAGACAAGCCATCTCGCCCCATACTAGGTAGCGTTAGACAAGCCATCTCATCATCTCGTCCCATGCTAGGCTATCATAGACAAGCCATCTCGCCCCATACTAGGTAGTGTTAGACAAGCCATCTCATCATCTCGTCCCATGCTAGGCTATCATAGACAAGCCATCTCGCCCCATACTAGGTAGTGTTAGACAAGCCATCTCATCATCTCGTCCCATGCTAGGCTATCATAGACAAGCCATCTCGCCCCATACTAGGTAGTGTTAGACAAGCCATCTCATCATCATCTCGTCCCATGCTAGGCTATCATAGACAAGCCATCTCGCCCCATACTAGGTAGTGTTAGACAAGCCATCTCATCATCTCGTCCCATGCTAGGCTATCATAGACAAGCCATCTCGCCCCATACTAGGTAGTGTTAGACAAGCCATCTCATCATCTCGTCCCATGCTAGGCTATCATAGACAAGCCATCTCGCCCCATACTAGGTAGTGTTAGACAAGCCATCTCATCATCTCGTCCCATGCTAGGCTATCATAGACAAGCCATCTCGCCCCATACTAGGTAGCGTTAGACAAGCCATCTCATCATCTCGTCCCATGCTAGGCTATCATAGACAAAGCCATCTCGCCCCATACTAGGTAGTTAGACAAGCCATCTCATCATCTCGTCCCATGCTAGGTATCATAGACAAGCCATCTCCCAGCTAGGTCATACAGACAACATATCATCTCGAGCTAGGACCAACAAGCCATCTCATCATGTCATGCTAGGCATCATACATAATCTCGTATCTATAGTGTTAGACCAATTCTCGTCCCACAGCTACTAAACATAGACAAGCCATCTCCTTAATACTAGTGTTAGACATATATTATCTGACATGCTATATTTTAAAAGTATCATCAAGTACTAATAGAGAGATCATAGACTGCTAGGCCATACTATAGACACTCGCTATACTGCAGGTCAGTCATCTCATCATCTCGTCCCATGCTAGGCTATCATAGATCTCCATAGTGGTAATGTTAGAGACAAGCCATCTCATCACATACTATGACTATCATAGCCATATAATTAACAGACAATCATCAACATCAGTTATCATAGCTGAATATAAAGCAATCTAGTAGTGTTAAAAACATCTAATCTTATCATCTTATATCATACTATAGACAAGCCATGATGCTATATTATAGTGTTAGATCATCATCATATCATCTCATACATCTCCGTAGGTAGTGTTAGAGCCATCTCACCATGCTACTATACATAGCAAGCCATCTCATCATATATAGACAAGCCATCTCGCCATACTAGGTAGTGTTAGGTCAGACATCTCATCATAGACAAGCCATCTCCCCATACTAGGTAGTGTTAGCAAGCCATCTCATCATCTCGCTATGCTAGGCTATCATAGACAAGCCATCTCGCCCATATTAGACATCATCTAGGTATACATCATTACCCATTAGACAAGCCAAATCTCGTCCCATGCTAGGCTATCATAGACAAGCCATCTCGTGTTAGACAGCCATCTCATCATCTCGTCCCATGCTAGGCAAGCCATCTCGTAGGTATGACAAGCCATCCATAGACAAGCCATCATCATAATGCTAGGTAGACAAGCCATCCATACATAGACAAGCCATTCGTCCCATGCTAGGCTATCATAGACAAGCCATCTCGCCAAACATCATCTCGTCCCATTACATAGACATCATTCTCATCATTCATAGTGCTATACAAGCCATCTCATATCATAGACAAGCCATCCATCACATCATCATTCTAGACATCATAGTATATAGACAAGCCATTTTCATCATCATCTATCATCATCTTACAAGGTAGGCAAGCCATCTCATCATCATCGCCATACATCATAGACAAGCCATCTCATCATCTCGTCCCATGCTAATATCATAGACAAGCCATCTCGCCCCATACTAGGTAGTGTTAGACAAGCCATCTCATCATCTCGTCCCATGCTAGGCTATCATAGACAAGCCATCTCGCCCCATACTAGGTAGTGTTAGACAAGCCATCTCATCATCTCGTCCCATGCTAGGCTATCATAGACAAGCCATCTCGCCCCATACTAGGTAGTGTTAGACAAGCCATCTCATCATCTCGTCCCATGCTAGGCTATCATAGACAAGCCATCTCGCCCCATACTAGGTAGTCACAGACAAGCCATCTCGCCCCATACTAGGTAGTGTTAGACAAGCCATCTCATCATCTCGTCCCATGCTAGGCTATCATAGACAAGCCATCTCGCCCCATACTAGGTAGTGTTAGACAAGCCATCTCATCATCTCGTCCCATGCTAGGCTATCATAGACAAGCCATCTCGCCCCATACTAGGTAGTGTTAGACAAGCCATCTCATCATCTCGTCCCATGCTAGGCTATCATAGACAAGCCATCTCGCCCCATACTAGGTAGTCACAGACAAGCCATCTCATCATCTCGTCCCATGCTAGGCTATCATAGACAAGCCATCTCGCCCCATACTAGGTAGTGTTAGACAAGCCATCTCATCATCTCGTCCCATGCTAGGCTATCATAGACAAGCCATCTCGCCCCATACTAGGTAGTCACAGACAAGCCATCTCATCATCTCGTCCCATGCTAGGCTATCATAGATAAGGCATCTCGCCCCATACTAGGTAGTCACAGACAAGGCATCTCGCTATCATGCGTAAAAATGGTCCGATTGAGACTGAATTTGGTAGAGATGTATATTCCTACATTTGCTCGGACGAGTACGTAATCCAGACATAAATATCGGTTAATCGGAAGGGGTATTTTGTGGTGATTTGTTTTTGGTTTTTCAGAAGTATTGTTTAAAAATTTCAAATTTTATCCTATACTATTAGAATCAGCTAAAAAAAACTACACAATTTAGTTCTTTAGCTTTTTAAGTTTTGCTCTATCTCCAACGGTTACTTCGATATTAAACAATCTAAATACAGTACGTTGTATACAGTATTTTGAGGCTCTAATACCTAATCTTAAGGAGTAGAAGGAAAAATAATATTTCCCTTATTAACCAATATTTTTGGATTAAACTTGGTATTTACTTTAATGTAGTTGGAATCCACGACATTTATTCTTAAAAATCATAATTTATGTGTTTATCATGGCATCTAACCTGCATACTTTTTTCCATGCTAATCATGTAGAGAATAGGCAGACCCTTTATTTATGGGCAGATGCTTATGAAACTTGGTATAAATGGTATAAACTTGGTATAAAAGTAAAAATTGTTTATGCTAGAAATGCCTACTTTCACTGTACCTCACAGCAGCTGCCTGTATACTCTTTCCCATGTTAATCTTATAGAGAATAAGAAAACTCGTTTATTTATGGGAAGACATTGATAAAACTTGGTAACTTGGTAAAATAAAAATAGTTCATTGTAAAAATACCTACTTTCAGTGTTCCACGCAGCAATAAACATGCTCTTTCCTGCATTAATCTTATGGAGAATAGGCAAATTCTCTTATTTATTAGGGATATAGATCGAACCTGTTACATATTGTTATTAATTTGTAAATTCGCTGAGTACGCAAGTCTTCTCCGACGGGAGTATTTGATCTATTTATATAAGTAGTTTACGACGCTAAACTGCGTTATATTTGCTGATTCTCCAGTTGTATAGCGGAAATAACCTGGTTAGGGCCTCCTGGAAAAAAGAATTTCATCCCCATTTCATTTTCTCATCTCCTGTACTGAATTAGCAATAATATTAGATTATACAATGAAGTATTAAACTGTCATTAAATTTAAGAAGAACCCAGAACGCTAATAATAAATCATCGATACCATTCAGTGTCAAAATCAGACAATCGGTAGTTTGGTGGCCATTAATACATGTGTGTTGTGAAACAGCGTGATCGGTTATCAATGAGCCGGGCAGATAGGATCTAAACGACGATGTTTAATCCCCAGATAAGATCGGAGAAGCAAAAACAGTGGTAGCGAGCCTTGACACATTCCCAAAACGTTTTGCGGCCCGGTACAAGACAACTCTCTCTCTAAAGGTCAGCGGCGCCAGACCGTGCGCGGCGTCCGCTGGGAGCCGGCCCGCGCCTCCAACACGCTCAGACACAGACACTCACAACTGGTTCATTTCAACACTTCCTTGTATTCCAACTAACATTTTATAAGAATATTCCGCGATTAAAACTAGAATCAAGTCTGGGTAACCCGGGCCCCGGTCCAATGACAAGTGGATCGGTGGCAGGGATTGAGCAACAGCAACTTGTGTACAAGTATGATAATCACCAATGAGCGAAGTCGCCTTTCACCGCTTATATAAGGCGACCCTCCCATATTATGTCATGTGATAGGCCTACCTCGCCCGGCCCGGCCTAGGCGCGCCTTACTACCATCAACGATGCGTTCTGTAGTTGTAACCATTGTAGCTGTAGCTGTAGCTAGCTAGTCAGCCGCTGTAGCTGTAGCTGAAGCTAGTCAGCCACTGTAGTTGTAGCTAGTCAGCTACATGTTAATCATATCGAGAATATACAAACTCCTTTATCTGTGGACAGATGTTTATGATACTTTGTATAAATGTTTAAAATAAAAGTTTTTTACTTAGAAATGCCTACTTTCAATGTTCCTCACAGCAGCAAACCTGCATACTCTTACTGTTAATCTAATAGAAAATAGGCAAATAACTCTCATATTTATCGACAGATATTGATAAAACTTGTCATGTATTATTATTATATTAATGATTTGAAAATTCGCTGAGGACGCAGGTCTGCTGCGAAGGGGCCATTTATATTTTATGTTGCCTAAATAAATTGGGTTTATAAAATTTTTAAAATTTAATGTAAAATTAAATTGAATTTTAAAATGTAATTTAAGTAATAATAAATAAATGAATAAATAAAAACGCCTTTATTTTCAAGCGAATCTCAAACTCTTGTCATAATACACTAACACACTTTCAATAAAAATCTATAACAAAAAAACAACAACAATAGTTTGAGCGATAATAAATAATAAAAATAACAAACGTTAATTTCAAAAAAACAATTTAGTTTTTTCCTTAAATGTACTGATTGACAGGGACGAAAATCCCTTCCTCCCAACCTCTCGATTGACCTTCTTAAATGGAGGCGTCTGACCTGCCGAGTACTCCGCAGAGAGACATCCCGCCGAAGGGAGAGTTTCTCACTTAGGTACTGAGGCTCTCTAGCAAGGAGAGCTTTGTGGACCAAACAACAGGTTAGCACACTACATACGGCATCCATGGGGAGTAAATGTAAAGCCTCTCTAAAAGGTGATACATGGTTACGGCGGCTTAGACAGAACACAAATCGTACTGCACTGTTCTGCACTTCTTGTATCTTCCCCATATTCTCCTTTGATATACTATTGCCGTATGCAGGAAAACAATATTGAAATAATGATAGAATAAGAGATTGCACCTTTGCTGCTTCTGGTAACATATTTCAGAATCTGTACAGAGCCCTCAACCTACCAAGGGCACGCTGAGTTGTCTGACTGACATGGTCAGAAGAAGAGAGATCACCGTCTAAGATGACGCCAAGTGTTTTATTTTGCCACTGATTAAGAGTTGTTCACCACCTAATAAGCGGTAATCCAATACTATAATACGAGCAAGGTTTGTATATATATATATATATATATATATATATATATATATATATATATATATATATATATATATTTGCACACGGATCTCGAAAACGGCACCAAGGAATTTCTTTAAATTTTGGAAATAACTAATTTCCGAGTAGAAAATAAGTTCTAGATAGGTCTAATGTCCAGGAAAATTCGTGTTTTCTTGTAATATTAAGTTTAAAATCTAAAAATTTAACATTACGCTTATAGAGAATAAAATGTAAAAAAACAATACAAACCAAAACAGCTGTTTATAACCGTTTGACAGTTCTTGATTGAAGACGGCAAAGAACAATAATGAATAAAGGTTTTTCATAAATATTTATTTTATGTATGTAATAAATGTAAAATTATCAGGTTACTAAACAATTTGTAAAAACTTAAGGGTAACATAACTGTGCGAAATAAAAGCAGGAAAGAGTATTTCCAAAATCCTCCGTGTTTTGATAGAAAACGTATTTGTTGTATTGCTTGAAGCTACTGTAACAAACCAAATAATTGGTGTAAATTAAATTTCTCTTTTGCTTTTCAATCCTCATTCCATTTCTAACAAAATCAGTTGATCACAGGATAATAATAACAAACTGTATGGACATTTAAATTCAGTATAAGATTAGCTTGTTTTAGCTAATCAGTTGTTGCCATTGAGGTTGGCCAAAAACTCTTAAACGACGACGTGAACATGTCCGACGCCGTAGTTCAGTTTGTAGCGCTCAAATCTCACGTATGCAAGGTCGCGTGATCGATCCCCTACCCGAGGGCTATATTTTTTCAGTATTTATGCCATATTAATTAAGGGGTATTAAAACGATTTTATTTAAACCACATAAATGTTTTCATTGAGCAGTAAATTTGTTTTAATTTTGCTAATTAACTTGTAAAATACATGTCTTATTCTATCCGAGCAAAGCTCGGTCACCAGGTACTCACATATAAAACATTATATTCTGGCAATTTTATGTCTTGTCTCATGACAAGTGATATTGTTTGAGAGATTTTGTTCTGCATGTTACAAGGTATGGTTTAGTACTTTACAGTACTTATTTTGATGTATAACATGCATTTTCAAGTGCATACAATGTTATTGATAATTACCTGGATATTTAGAATTTTCTAACCAATATAATTCTGAATTAAAGTCTGATTACATGAAGCAATTCAATAAACAGTGATAGTAATTTCTAACTACTTAACCAAGATTTATATTTTATTTAATGAATAACGGGCATACTTTTATCTAATAGTATAAACTACAAGGTATTAAAGAAAAATATTTGCCAAATTTGTGGGACGTACTATTTCTAAACTCATTATCCATGTTTTAATATTTTATGATTTATTGATAATCTTAGACCGTGACAGGTGCGTCGCTAAAATGGGGCATATAAGGCAGATAAGAGAATGTCATATTTAGCAGTTACAGTTACGAAAGTCTGCTGTTTATATGAGAGTAGCAATATATTTTTGTACATTTAATAATTTTCCGTCGATTACCAGTGTTAGTTGTAAAACATGTTAAATATAATTATTGCACTATGAGAGAAATGCGAGAAATGTGTTTAATAATGCGGGATGTTTGAAATTACTATAAAAATATGAAATTATGCTGACAAAGAAATACCTAACAAATTTAAAATGTTTTTTGTTAAATTTCAAATGTTTTTTGTTTACAAATCACCGATTGTTATCTATGATAGTGGCACAAGCCACTAAAAGTAGCATAAGAGGGGTTTTGATTTTCACGAATTAAAATGATATAATGACCATAAAATATTATTTATTATAGATTAAATGTATGAATTTATACATTGCAAAACTCATTTCTGTGCCTAAACTATTTTAGAATTTCCTCCCTGTCTGATCGACAATCGTGCACTGTACCAATATCGTTGTACTTAGAGGCTAGTAAGTGAACCTTTAAAATTCTTCAAGTGATAGGCCTAAATTGGTGTACTCGGTAATAATATTTATCCCTGAAATTATAGTAATTGAAACAGTTGGGTTGACGGCGTGTTGTGACAGTTACAGCACTGACGGCGGTGAAACCCGAACCCTAAATTATCATAAAACCGCCGCACCGAAACAGGACCGGTTGTCCGCGCAACGGGTTACAGATACATCACTGTTCGATTTGTTGAATTGCAGTCAACTACTGGTTAATTTGATTCAAAATACTTTCCTGGAATGTCTGTAGAGTTATTGTTCAAGGCAGTTTGACCATTGGCCGCATGCTACTTCAGTAGTTACTCAAAACACCATGCATAAGTTAATTCCATTATATTTTTTCATGTTCATTAGCGAGTTCCTATGAAAAAGTGGACTATTCATGTGGACCGCATGGGGACAGTTAACTTTTATATGAATATCTTTATGCATTGTAGTATTAGTACGTGTATGTATTCTGAAACAAAATATATCCTCTAATATATTAATTTAATGTTTTTTCAAGAGTATTCCGTCTGCATTTATGTTTGTGTGGGGTTGGTGTGGCTGTCTACCCTGCAAAAGAATGTTGCAACTTGACGTTAAAGGTGAATAAACATTACGAGGCACATTAAGACAGCTATGTTCGATGACATATTGTAGCTGATTTTCTTCCAAACTTATCGTTGACCGGTACAAAAAATTGGGTTTTGGTATTATTAATTATCTGGAGTACGACGTCCTTATTAAATTCCCGAGAATTTCTTTATTTTATTGTGTTTTTTATCTCCACGTAAAGGAAATTACGTAATCACTAGGTATAACGATGCATTATCTATCCATATATATATATATATATGGATAGATAATGCTGTTTTTTATCTCCACGTAAACTAAATTACGTAATCACTAGTTATAACGTTGCATTATCTATCCATATATATATGGATAGATAATGTTATAAATGAATATCATAATATAATAATGAATATCAAGATGCCAAGTATGTAAATTAATTAAATGCATATCAACATTTACAAGTAACATAAAAATAAAACATACCCCATCAAAAATAACTTAACCTGTGACTCATCAATCATAGTTTACCAAATTAAATGTAACAAATGTCCTAAAGAATACATTGGTTCCACAATTAACACAGTAAGAACAAGGATCACAGGACACAGATTTGCTTATAAACAAAACAAAATAGAACAACCGCTAGTAAAACATGCAAATGAACACAAGGAGAGTTTCGTAAAATTATACCAAGTCAAACCTATACGCCAATTAAAAGAATATTTCACAACACAAGAATCAAGATACATGGAATTAGCACACCAATTGGTTTTGTAATCAAAAGTTCCTCTTGGCCTAAATTTAGGATAAGTCAGTGATAACCACAGCTGGGGAAATATATATATATATATATATATTGTTTTATGAATGTTCAATATTAGGGCTACTATTATTATTATTTTGTAAATGAACACCATAGTACCCTTGCATTATTTCATTTTATTTAACACAAAATGTTTTGAGGATTATCCCATTTAATCCTCCAATCCTGCACACAAAATGTGCAACTGAGTTTTATTTATTCCAATTGAATTCTACCTAGCCATAGCTTACTATTAAATACAGGTAAAATTTACTATCGCTTTTACTTAATCTTATTTTGTAGTCACACATTTGGGGGTTTCGATATTTTTAGTTAAAGGTTACTGTGTGCTCAAAATTATTCGACCAAAGTTATAGTAATTTCTCTTCAAGCTTTCGAACTATTCCTACATGTTCCTTAATCGGTCCGAATCGATAAATGCTAGCTAGTATGTTTCTCTTTATTGCTCTCAATTTTTACCAACTTAAAATTTGGTTGAAGATCTCTGGCAGAATATAGTTAATCTTAATATTTAAGCTGTTAATCGAGAAAATGTACTACGCACTTTTTCAACATATGATGTTACACTAGTAAGACCATTTGAAGAACGATTTGACACATTTTTAATATTTTTCTAAGTTAAAAAAATAAAATGAAACATTATAACTATTTAAAATTAGTTAAATGACCACTTCAAACACAGGGAAACGTGAATTACATCACTGTCGTTGCTGAGATGATGTTCCAAAACCATTTCCAGAACACTGCGTACGCTGTGCTACGCACTATTAGCAAAGCATAGCCGTATGAATCACATCATGACAATCAATAAAAACTATTCGCCCCTGATCCTTTGAACAATCTGCAGCCGACACGACTCATGGTCTACACTGGTTTGGCAAATGATTTGTGACTCTTTGAGATTCGTGAAAGGTACGAATATATATATATATATATATATATATATATATATATATATATATATATATATCGACTATGGTTTTTGGTCTCTGGGGACCGGCTTAAGTCTTACCATGAGACCTACGGTAATAGCTTCTTCCCTTTGGGAAACTCGCTAAAATGAGCATTTTTTAAATTAGTTTTTCAGATTAATCAAATAATCATGAACTTGTATAAAATTCATGGTTAAATAATTAATTATCATGAATAATTTATTTTCTTTTTAATTTTAATGTGGCCTTTAAAAATAACTTAGCATATTATTCTCATGAAATATGTTTTAATATTAACACTACCCACTTGGTTGTGGGTAGAGTTCAGTACACCTATCACATTGCCATGTGAACGAGAAGGCAGGAGTAAACGTGTCATTGAAACTGACGACATCTAACTTGGTTGTGGGTACAGTTCAGTACACCTATCACATTGCCAAGTGAACGAGAAGGCAGGAGTAAACGTGTCGTTGAAACTGACGACTTCTCACTTGGTTGTGGGTACAGTTCAGTACACCTATCACATTGCCAAGTGAACGAGAAGGCAGGAGTAAACGTGTCGTTGAAACTGACGACTTCTCACTTGGTTGTGGGTACAGTTCAGTACACCTATCACATTGCCAAGTGAACGAGAAGGCAGGAGTAAACGTGTCGTTGAAACTGACGACATCTAACTTGGTTGTGGGTACAGTTCAGTACACCTATCACATTGCCAAGTGAACGAGAAGGCAGGAGTAAACGTGTCGTTGAAACTGACGACTTCTCACTTGGTTGTGGGTACAGTTCAGTACACCTATCACATTGCCAAGTGAACGAGAAGGCAGGAGTAAACGTGTCGTTGAAACTGACGACTTCTCACTTGGTTGTGGGTACAGTTCAGTACACCTATCACATTGCCATGTGAACGAGAAGGCAGGAGTAAACGTGTCGTTGAAACTGACGACATCTAACTTGGTTGTGGGTACAGTTCAGTACACCTATCACATTGCCAAGTGAACGAGAAGGCAGGAGTAAACGTGTCGTTGAAACTGACGACTTCTCACTTGGTTGTGGGTACAGTTCAGTACACCTATCACATTGCCATGTGAACGAGAAGGCAGGAGTAAACGTGTCGTTGAAACTGACGACTTCTCACTTGGTTGTGGGTACAGTTCAGTACACCTATCACATTGCCATGTGAACGAGAAGGCAGGAGTAAACGTGTCATTGAAACTGACGACTTCTCACTTGGTTGTGGGTACAGTTCAGTACACCTATCACATTGCCATGTGAACGAGAAGGCAGGAGTAAACGTGTCGTTGAAACTGACGACTTCTCACTTGGTTGTGGGTACAGTTCAGTACACCTATCACATTGCCATGTGAACGAGAAGGCAGGAGTAAACGTGTCATTGAAACTGACGACATCTAACTTGGTTGTGGGTACAGTTCAGTACACCTATCACATTGCCATGTGAACGAGAAGGCAGGAGTAAACGTGTCGTTGAAACTGACGACTTCTCACTTGGTTGTGGGTACAGTTCAGTACACCTATCACATTGCCATGTGAACGAGAAGGCAGGAGTAAACGTGTCGTTGAAACTGACGACTTCTCACTTGGTTGTGGGTACAGTTCAGTACACCTATCACATTGCCATGTGAACGAGTAGGCAGGAGTAGAAGTTTCGTTGCCCTAGAAAGTTAGCGGTGGTGTAGGAGAGGGGAATGACCCTAATTCAGCCAAAACCGCATCATCTTGACAACGTTTTCCCTGGGCGAAGCTCGATTAAAACTATTTTAGTATACTTTTTAGGTATTGTGAAAAAACTTTGTTCCCGAAACCTGTTACGATTTTTTTAAACGAAAATTTCATTCTACTGTATTTTGTTATTCAATTCAGGAAATGAAAATTATTACTTCCTACTGCATCAGAATCTCTAAAGTTTTTTTTTAATGTATGAAAGTCTAGGATTATACTGAGTTATGCGTGTAGTAGCATGCCACAAGTGAGCCGGGCGCCACATAGCAGGTGGTAGCATAACGTTAACCTGATTGTGACCGGTGCCTGAGGTGTCATGTGCTAGGCGGAGGGGAGGGGTAATGAGGTACTCAATATGCTCCTAATATCCCCCTCCTCGCCCCTCCCCCGGCGACGGCAGCTTGACCATGCCGCAACTATCATGTCTTTATCGGCGCGGCGGCCTGTTGCCAGCGATAACGCCATGTGAGATCACCGCCTGGCCGGTGGAGTCATTGACTGTGCAATAATGTAAATTACGTTTGCGAAAACCCGCGGCCGTAGGCCCGACATGTGCTTCAATCCTAATAATAGTTGTAGACGAATCCCATCTCGGTTAGTATGAAGTAGTGAAATTGACCTGAAATGCGTGAAAGACTTTGTATTTGAATCAATTCACCTTTACTAGTTCCCATCACCTTTTTTTACTTTAAATCAAATTGCTGTAGGATTAGGAACCCAATTGATATAAGATAGAAAAGTCTCTGAGCCTGGCAGTTTTGTATACAATGGTTGTTCTATGTAAAATTATTTTTACAATGTTATTTGTCTACACAATACTACTAATTAGTGGTAACAAAAATAGCCTATCAGTGTACATTTATTTTTATTCTTGTGTTTTTTAACAATCGTTTTTCTGTAATATAATATATGAGTCAGATTTTTTTGACTGATTGTAATAAAACAATGGCTTACTCCAAACAATAAAACAAGTATATAATATAGTAAGGTTGCTTCCTTTTTGGGACAATGAGCTACTCCCAACACACAATAAAACATATAATGTAGTAAGGTCGCTTGCTTCTTCTGACAATGGCTTACTACCAACACACAATAAAACATATATAATATAGTAAGGACGTTTCCTTCTTTTGAGAAGTAATATATAATAGAAATCCGGCTGGACGTTCAACTCACATCCACACCATACGCCATCTCTCAACATACAAATAGTTCATCAAGTAAAATCGTCTGAATTTTAATGCCCTGTTTTAGTACAGTATCCGTTAAGGTATATTATTCAATCAAAGGTATAGTATACCCACACGTTTAATTTTTAAGAATGCGATCCCGTGCTTTGGCTGTTAAAAGCCCATGGTATAACTTGTAGGCCTAGTTCTCGTCCAGTTTGTTGTTTTTCTATGTTTTTTAAGTAAACTTGGTTTCATTTCAAATTTTTATTTACTTTATTATTTAACCATAGTATAAATATTATCTACTTTGGCTTAGCTTTGTTTATAAAATTTAGAATTTGTTGAGAATTTGTCTATAATTGTCTTATTTTAATAGGTATTAATAATAGCATATTATATTAATATTAGATGATTAAATGTTTATCTTTTAATGTCAATTGTTACATATTAATATAATAGAAATTATTTTAACAAGCCCATTTCCCATTTCGTGGAATATTGGTACTTTATTTTAAATACAGTGATTATTCTTATTCACAATTCCTCGTACCAGTCTATGCAACCTGACACGTCTATTGTATGTCCTGACTATTGTATGTATGCGACCCCGAATATCGATCCGGGAATGTTCTCAATGTGACGCAATGCTCATACTTCCTAATGACGTCATCGTTGCATTGCATCACCAATGCTCACCCAGGTCTCAGCTATACCATGAGTGCTATGAGTTGTACTACGCTCTTTGGATCTTCCTTTCATCTACGCCAACCTAGTTTTACAATACTTCGTAGTCCGTTATTGCAGTTTCCTATCAACTATACAGAATGAACTGAAATCCCTTTAGTTTTTTAAATAAATATATGGAATTTATAAACGATTTACATAATTTAAAATTTATTGGCATTATAATAATACTTTACTATTAGGCCTAAATAAAACCTAATTGAGGATTTCGATCAATTAGGATTAGAAGAAGGACGTTGTCTCTCGCAAAGTGGCGAGTAGCCGAGACCATCAGTGCTCCGACCAAAGACAATTTAATTATAATATTGAAATTTAATTGAAATATAAATAGTCTTTGCTCCGATGCATCAATTGCTAACTTGAACATTGAGGCAATCGTTTGATTCAACGAGGTTTACATCTGCAGTGTCCTGAAATATTACATGTTAACGAAAAGTGACAGCCCAATTTACCCTTAAGTTAAAACCTTTTTTAAGCCTTATCACTGTTGTACATCCTTCACTAAGGAAACTACTTGATTGAGATTTTATTGTGTTTAAATTGGCATTATTGACGTCGTTGTTTAGTAGCTGATGCATTAATTACCATATTACAAATGGCGACCATCTCGGGTTACGCAGTAAGCACGCAAACACTGAGCCACTCAGCCAATTGTGGATCAACTTTGCAAGTTGTTAATTATTATGTTCATTACGAAATTTCATAAAACAACCACAATGGTCAGATATCAAATCCAGGCCATTTTATCATTATTCAAATTGATAGCCTGGTTAAGTTGGAATCCATTGGGACAAAATTTGGAACAAAACTAAACAAAGCAAAAAAGTGAGCTTTCATTTTGTTCATGTTTGTCTAAAATTCAGAGGTAAAGCCGTCAGTATTGAAAGCATAAATTAGCTGAGAGAATGAATCCGCCGGACTGATAATAGAACAAGAGCTATCAGACAACAAGACCTACTACTGTTGCGCCATCGGATATTGGCATTGCTCATGATGACACGACACACAAGAGATCAATGTGCGAGTCAAGGAAAGTAGATCTACTGAATGGTATTAATATACCGTATTATCGATACGATGCAATATATGAGCTCGATGGCTCGATGAGTAGATGTCGAGTGTCGAGTCATGATTGATCACTCGTCTCATCTAGATGTTAACGCGCTTACATATGGCACTTGTATGTTATCAGAGTATATGGGATATTTGAGCTCGCTGACAGGACGATTTCTACTTGGTATCGCATCGCATATAAGTGCTGTTAACTCATAATAAGCTACAGAACAATTTAACAATTATAGGGAAAATATATTGTGATTATTAACATTAAAACAATATTATGAATAAGTTCATTATTTAATAAATAGGTAGTTAGTTTCCGGCGTGCATTAGACAGTTTAATTAATTCCAAGAATTATTGTTGATTAATTATCGTTAAGCTTGACAGTTTTACTTTACATTTAGCTTTAGGATATCGCTGTCGTAAGTTAACAAATTGTTTTTGTAGTGACTGCCTTTCTATACCTTTTCTCATCCAACTCGAAGCTATAACTCGTACCGGAGTATCAGTAGCCTATATTTATTTATTGTTTAAAATCTCTTTAAATTATAAAGAAAAAAGATGACAAATCGTGATTGAAGTTTTCATTTTAATAATATTATTTTTTTACAAATTTGACAGTACACGTTTTTTAATCTATAAGTTTAAAATGTTTTCTTTTATTGGTTGAGCCTAGAGAGAATGTCCTTTTTAAAGGGCTGACTACTCTCGCAATCTGTTTGCAAGGGGTTTGTAGTGCCCTACCTCTTGAATTAAGCATCTGCAATCTTGACCATAGTTTATCTGTGAACATCTGTCAAAGCCACCTACCATTTATCTGAATTTCTCTTTGTTGGAATTTACCCAAGAGCTACTCCAGCCATAGCCATAGGTCGGAGTATGAGAATGCGTTGCAGTGTTGTTATAGCTTGATCTGTGACTTGCTCGTTCCCGTCCCAACTACAGTAATACAACAATCTACCTGACACTTTGAACCGACGTGCCACATCGTTCAGCGCTCTTGTTTATTCTAAGAGCTGAATAGTTGTCATCAAAATTATAATTTCATTCCGTATATAGATTCTTAATTTACGCTTCACGTATTTTAAATTCATATTTTATCATGATGTATGGAATAAAATTGTATCTTGAATGTACAAACACGTTAACACATTCGTATTACTATTTATTTGTACAATTTTCAAAATTTAATTCCCGTATGCGTATCAACTGTAGATTATGTATTATTAATGTTTGTATTCCAACCATCATTGTAATCAATAAGAATCAGTCTATCTTTAGCAAAATTACGAATGGGTCAATAGGCAATGTTATCCTACGTTCATTTCTCATTCATACTTGGCTTAAAATACTGTACCTACCTAGGTTGGTCGCCATTAAAGTTAAAAAATAAAGTATAAAGTAAGTATAATGAAAAGCTCGATAATTGTACATTAATGCTATTTATATCAGACACAGTTTGATGATTTTTTATATTTTGTTTGTGTATTTTTTTGTAATTTCAATTATACTTTATTCATTGCAAAGTTTTATTTTTAAAACAGTCCTGAAAATAAACCAAATTTCGTTTCAATATTCATTTTTAGTAATTAATTTATATATTTTCAGGTACGTATACGAGTAGGCCTGGTCTCTGCTTCGACAACTAATAATGTGAGTAGTAAAAATATAGTGCAAGGTTTCAGGAGACTCTCTCTGCAACTGCTGAAGTTGGTATCCAGTAATTAAACATTTTATGGAAAAAGTATATTCTTACAAATAACCAAACTTTTCCCATTTATTTGAAGAATATTAAGAATCCTGTTAATTCCTATTGATTTTGTACTTGACAAAAACACACGCTTCCTTTTGTGTTAAAGTTTTTTTCCTTCACAGCCAACACACTGCTGTAACCTCGAAACATGTAACCTTTACTGTATACCTACTTTTGCACTCCTATGTATATAAAATATCTGTCCTGTCAGACTTAATTGACATGGAACATTGAATATTGTTCTGCATTTGCATGGGAATGTTTCTGTAAAACAATAATTTATAAATATACCTACATTTTCCCTCCACCTGTACGTAGATAGTAGTAATTTACAAGACCACAAGTCCTCCGCTGTTACCAGCGGAGGACCTTTTACCTTTTTACAGGATGATCTTTTAACAGCTGTTGGTGTGTTTTCTTTCGGTGCGATTCTCTAACTTTATTAACTCCCTGTTGAATTCATAATATATTCTAGACCATGAAATATTACTATTGGATATCATTAACAGTTTTATTATACATGTTAATCATATTAATCCATTTTTTTATTTTTTATTAGTAAAATATCACAGTTGGGCAAACACAATAAACGTGTTTTTGTTTTCTTTGCTTTTAATATATTAAAAACTTTTTAGATTTTTTCTTTTTTGATTTGTTTTGTTATGTAAAAAATAATAAATAATGATTAAAAGTTTCATTCACCTTGATTATTTATTTTATATATTTATTTTCCAATTGTAACTTTCGTATTAAAACAGATTATGACACAAGAAAGAAGCTCTCAACCAGAGTTTTGGTTTAACTATATAACCACAATTCTTAAATAACTATACAGATGCACTAACATCAATAATCATTACTAATAGAAATATTATGTTATCCACTACTTAAATAAAACTGCTTTTAGTATCATACTAAAAACCAGACATTAATGGCCCAGCAAGAATCATAAATCCAACATGTGTTTAATGGTACACACATTAAGTTGCATAGACTACAGACTTTAATAAATGTGGTGTTCACTAAGGTCGCTCACTTTTCTCATTGACGACTCCTAAAAGAAATAAAACATATTTCTCAAAGAAGATTCGCCTCGCCATTCGCTGAAGCCAGCGTGCTACTCTAACTCATTTCTGAATTCGTTTCACGTTTTTCAGGAATACCAATTAAAAGAACACTTACCATTAATTACATTTTGTTAAGTGTTATCAAGAAAACGCCTTACAAATCACAATAATTTTAAATGACGCATTACGGTGACGTCATTTGCATACCCTGCACAGTGCACATACCCACTACACAATCACAATAGGCTGCAGCCCGGCATGACGCATGGCGCACGATTAACGTCATCTCGCGGTGCATACCCTGCACATTGCACATACCCACTACACAATCACAATAGGCTGCGGCCCGGCATGACGCATGGCGCACGGTGACGTCATCTCGCGGTGCATACCCCCTGCACAGTGCACATACCCACTACACAATCACAATAGGCTGCAGCCCGGCATGACGCATGGCGCACGGTGACGTCATCTCGCGGTGCATACCCCCTGCACAGTGCACATACCCACTACACAATCACAATAGGCTGAAGCCCGGCATGACGCATGGCGCACGGTGACGTCATCTCGCGGTGCATACCCTGCACAGTGCACATACCCACTACACAATCACAATAGGCTGCGGCCCGGCATGACGCATGGCGCACGGTGACGTCATCTCGCGGTGCATACCCTGCACAGTGCACATACCCACTACACAATCACAATAGGCTGCGGCCCGGCATGACGCATGGCGCACCGTGACGTCATCTCGCGGTGCTTACCCCCTGCACAGTGCACATACCCACTACACAATCACAATAAATGTTTGGAACAATGCCTCATTGATTCACGGCTGCTTGCATTTCTTGGAATATTAAGTATAGAATTGCTTTATCTACAACCTTCGTGGAAAGTAAAAGAAGGCAGGCGACACCTTTCTCATAACCTTGATTTTTATTTTATTTTTTTTTAATTTGATAGTAGAACGGCCCTCCTCTGGTCCTTTACATCAAACGATGTCCTCTTGTAACGTAGCACATTCAGCTCAATAAGAGCTTAACCACAAATGTCTATGATAATACATAATTACTTTTGATATGTATAAGTCTTAGCTCTGGTGCGAGCCTAGGACTTTAGGCGACCTCGCCTATCCCATTCGTCATCGCAGGGGGCTACAAAAGTGTCAAAACCCGTGGTCCGGACTTTTGCCAACTGCTGTCCTCCCTGGTGGGGATTTCGTTCGTGCCAGGCGGGGTTGAGGGTGAGGGAGAAAGCGCGCTAAAGAAGGGCGAGAGGGCAAGCGGCGGGCGAAGACAGAAGAATAACAAAGCACAACGCATGATTACCAATTCGTTTCAAGTGTGAGAAATGTAACCGTCTAAGAACTGTCTGTTTTTTACAGGCACAATTTTATGAATTGTATCGGTATTATTTTTAAATTCATACATACCTTCTTGAGGAAAGAATTAAAGATTAATATTTGTTTAAAATCAGAGAAAACCTATAACTTTCAATTTATAATACTGCAATAATTGTATAACAAAAATAAAGATATTCAGAATGTGCAGAATCAATTAAACGATGTATACTGTAATACACTTTGTTACAAATACAATTGGTATAAGACATTTACGAATGCAGGCTTTATATATAAATTTCACTTTATATATTATTTAGAAATTATTAATGTGGTCACAAACCTCTTTGTCATAAGTTAAATTGAAATTCCCAGCTAGGTGCAAAAAGAGTCCTATACAAGTGCATAACAAAATATTATTAAAACCTTAAAATTCGAAATACAAATACTGGATAGGGAATGAATACAATGAAGAGATGAAATCATCTGTTTCAATTGTACAATACGTTATGTTGTTACAATACGGGCCGGTTCACGAGCTCGGGGTTTCGTAGTCCGGGGTTATCGTTGGTCTCGGCCAAATTTAGTCCAGGACTAAAAAACGGGTTCACGAGATAGAGATTAAAATGCATTTGGTCGAGAGTAAGCTTAGCCGAGACCAACGCTAGTCCTGGGTTAACAACGGGGAATGGCAGGGAATTTTCGCTGGGAAGGTTGGCAAGGGCCACATCCGCTATATCTTCCTGGCTACTCTTTTCTTTCGCGAAATGTCCCAAAACCAAAACAATGGGATGACATTGCAGGGTGGGGTTTTTAATACAGTAAATAAAAGCGTAAACCCACACACATGTGTAATATAATATTAATGTAATTTATTTATAGACAAACAAAAAATATATTATAAAATAAGTAATCATATATGTATGCTTTTTCTTTGACTAAATTTTTGACATAGTCTTAGCTCTGTGGGGGGGGGCGTTAGTGATTTTTAAGATGAAAAATATGTAACATGTTTCCATAGAAACTACCAGGGCAGTTATTGAATTCATTGGATGTTTAGTATAAAATAAACGGTATTAGTGGACTGACACACACTTTCTCCCTTAAGTAAATTTAAAAAAGAAAACCTGTAATAAAACTATCATGTTCTTCAAAGTTTATCTAAATATCATTTAATAATTTATTGTTTCAAAAATAATCATCCCATTTCTGAAAATAAAACAAGAGAGACAAAGTTAAATTAATTGATTGAATTGTATGGGGGAACCCCCCCCCCAGGTCATACCAAGCTTTTTTGAGTTGATTTTGTTGGGTAATTTGACCTAACGCTTCATACCAAGTTTTATGAAAAAAGGTTGGAAAATAAAGAAGATATTGATTTTCTTAATATCCTCCATAAGAATAACATTAGGACAACGTACGTCAGACAACGTAAAGCGTTTATCATGGACAGTAAATTTTACTTTTCTCTGGAACCGTTAGTCGTAGACAAATAATTCAAAATACTAATTAGTTTAGTTTTTTAAGCTGGTTTCAATGGTGCCAGTGAAGTTATACTTTACTTTTATTGTTTTTTTTCTGAAGATTTAGAAATTTGATTTTTTTACATTTAACAGCCAATAACTTTTAAAACATTCCCTTGAGACATATCCATGATCTAACCTATTTCCCCCAGGGAAGTAAATAGAAATGTTTAACAGCAGATAGCCTGCCCTTATTGCCATCGTACCATTTCAGATTTAATATTTGTCGTTTTTCTCTTATTCTTTTCTGCACAAACTTACGATGCTTTGGATTCCTGGTGGAGCTTTTCTTAGGTATCTGTTTAAACTATGAGTAAAAGTATTAATTTACCTTGTTATTTAAAAGTATACTATACTAGGTAATTATTATTTAAATTTACCTATGTTTAGCAATTTTTTAACAATCGGTAATGAAAAAATCAATTAAAATTAAAAAAAATTTAAGGGTAGTAATATTGTTCAAAATTTAATGAGGATTTCGAATTTAACATTATTTTCAATTTTTTTAAAACAATAAACGAGCAAATAAGATAATCCCGACATGATGTCGCGTTAACCCTGGCCCCCCCTGGGGTTAAGTCCGAGTCTAAAACCATTGTTCTTTTTAGCCGAGACCAAGCTCTTTGCGCTAGAACTTGACTCGTGAACCCGACAGTTTATCTTTTTTAGTCCGGGGTTATCTATAATTGGACCGTGAACCCAACTGTTTAAGCCCGGGTTTATCCCTGCCATAATTGCCTCGAGTCTAAAAGTTTGCGCTCGGGCTTAGCTAACCCCGAGCTCGTGAACCCGATTTTTTAGCCGGGGCTAAAAAAACCAGTTATAACTGGATTTTACGCTCGGACTTAAGATAATCCCGAGCTCGTGAACCGGCCCTACGAGGTGTATATCGACTGGCCCTTGCAGTCTCGCTCGTACATCTCTTGATTTCGGTGATTCCGGGGAGAGGGTGGGACTTTAAGGGATAAGAGTGATAATTTGTGGTATTAAACAATGAGGCAGGGATTTTCAGGGAGAAAAGGGAGAATTTTTGCGATGAACCGGAGGTCGGTCGGGGCTAATTAGGGTTCCGACCCTCGGTGGGGGCTGGCCGGTTGCCAAAAATCCGTTTCCCCTTTGGAGCCGGGGGGGGGAGTTGTTAGCAATTTGAAACCTATTTCCCACAGGGAAGTAAATGCATTCGTTTTTACTGTATGTACTTTTATGTATGCTTCTAAAATTATTTTAATTTCACTTGTCATTTGTTCTATTGAATTATTATTAAGAATGTCTCTACTAGTAATACCTAACAGCCTGCACTTGTTACCAGGTATGTATACAATAATCCGTGTATAACCAAACTTTTTCCTTGCTGCATGAGGGTTCACGTATTTTTTACCTTTATGATTGGAAGTCTAAGTTTCTCCGCCCTAACTACTATACTAGTTGTATTTTTATTACTCATGTATTTCGTGTTTTTCTACGCCTTTCGTATTTTTTACGTTTTCATTAGGAATAGTCCAATCTCCGGTCTCGTTTCTACCTAATGTCAATCTACTGTATAGTAATTAAGAATTATTAATCAATTTCCCCAATGAAAAACTGACAACGGTGTTCAGATTCGACTCTCGTGGGATTTCATCCGTTGACCTTCAGGTTTGAAGGCGGGCCACTGGGGAGTTAAGTAATTTATTCAGCCATCCAGCCAGTTTAATGCAGGTATATTACTATTTATTGTTTTGTCTAAGGATATTTTTGTCTTATGTGTTCAAACTAGTTTATGCACGTCCACAGATTCTCGTTGAATTCAATAAAAATACCGTACATAGTTTTCGAATTAAAATTTGTAATCCAAATATTTTGTGATACAGCTGTTATTAAATTTAAATTTTGCAATTTAACACTTTTTAGGAATTAGTTCCGTATCTTATAGTGGAACACGGAACATTCGTCGATGTGCAATATGGCAAGCGCAATTGTCGACCGCACATAGAGATAGTACGTGGAGATTGTGAGATTGAAGCGTGGAGAGGGAGATTATCACCCGGCACAATGAAGTTAGTTATGACATCCGGTTGGCATTAACAGTGATTGATATACGACAGGATGTCGCCGGATGAGCTTACCCAATCCGCTCACCATGTTACGTGGTGTCGATACTACAGGTAAAGTTATGAAGGTGTGTATTTGTACGTCATGAGTATTGGTGTTATTGACATTACCTTGCCACTACATCGGAGTAATGCTGTGAGTTGGGTTTGACGTCAACATGTCTACACCAAATATCACCTTCTATTAGTGGTGGTGTTTAAAATGTTCGTGATATGACAAGTTATACTTAACTAGGTTTTATGCTTATACTATGTCATCTGTTCTAGTGTTAATACTTTTTAGAGTGAAAAAATAATAGAAGTAAATCTGATTATTTTAAAATTATACTTCAGAGTAGTCCAAGAGTTCATGTAAAGAATTATTAAATAATAATAATGTTAACTGCCGAATAAAAGAATGAGCTTTTGTAGACTCAGCTTCTTTTGTTAATCATAGTATTTGGAATTTGTTCAAAATGTTTCAGTGTGGTAGTGATAGTGTTGTTTAATGCACACACAACTCTAGACCTACTACATTATTATTGTATATACTGTAGACCTGTGTCTACAGTACCTGCACTGTACTGTTACAGTGCTAGTTAGTCATAGTGTTGGCCTCTCCTCTGACAACAGATAACCACCACAACGCACAGTGCAGGGTGCAGGGCAGGACTGCGACGGCAGCGCGGCGCTGCGGGGCGTCGAGGAAGTGCACATGCGACTGTCGACTGTCGACTGTCGAGATGTCGCAACCGCTTGGACCTACGCCACACCGTCACTTCCGACTATACTGTATACGCGACACTCGCCGGCTACCAATAGCTACAACACCATAGCGTCTATACACTCACTGAGACACTCACAGTTTCAAAACATACTTAATTTTTTTATTCATCTAAGAAAATAATCTACAACAACATAATAACAATAACATAATATATGGTACTGAAAAAGTTGTATTAAATCTTTGACATGGATACTATGTTTAAGATCTGGGGGGTCAGCAATACGCGTCACATGAATATTGCAACGGATGTGATGTCGTTTAATGGGCAGCTGTTTAGATAAACTAAAACAATTTACATAAGACATATCCATGATCTAAGCTAATCCAACCGACCATGAACATACTAAGTTGTAAAATACGAGTAGAACTAGAAATTAAAATGTAAATATTTTTGAAATGAAAAATTATTCATTTCAACATGCAAAGTTAGGGCCATATACTTAACCTGCATCACACTTGCAGGTGTATAATTTTTTAAAGGTTCGTACATTTTTCGTGGTGTTAGCCTTTTTTACTTGAATTAACTTTGTAAGGTATTTTTATTTTGGTTTTTTAGTCCTTAGACTAAAGAAACCGGCCAAAAAACAAAAAAATATAATATAATTCTCTCTTTAGTCCTTAGACTAAAGAAACCGAAAAAACCAAAAAAATATAATACAATTCTCTCGTTTATTAATTTTTGTGTTTTTGACCGATTTTTTTTCTATATAGAAATGGCCCTTTGTTTGTATAAATATAACGGGAGTAGTTTAACCAACTCTTATTGGTTTTCTTTATTCTCCACAGGATAGAGCAAAATTAACATTTCCCTAATTAATCAATATTTTTGGGATAAAACTTGTTATTTAGCTTCATTTGATTGGCATCCATACATTTATGCTAGAAATGATAGAAATGACGTGTTCATCACAGTAGCAAACCTGCGTAATCTTTCCCATGTTAATCTTAAGGAGAATCGGCAAACTCCTTTATTTAAGGACTGACATTGATAAAACTCGGTATATGGTCAAAATAAAACAGGTCAGGTAACCCGTTTGTTACCTGTAGTATTGGACTCGTGACATTATGGCACCCTGAATCGGCCATATGAAATTTATTGTATATATCATTCAAAATAGTACGAATTACTATTTTTACAAACGAATTATTTACAACAATGATGACCCCACAGTTAAAAGAAATCTGCTAACAAGCACTTCAATAAATTGTTCCTTACCTGAACCAATGTTTAGGGCATGTAAGAAGATTATCAGACAGGGAACTTGGGAGTAAATATATCCAACAGCAGTTAAATACTATAATCATTCAAGTGAAATGATTTTAGTGAATGCAGCGAACTAGGATGTCCAAATTGATTTGGAGGACGCATGACGAATATTAATAGATAGTTGCTTATTGAGTTTCGATTCAATGATCCGATTAAACATACATTTATACTTAACATTTATTATCTGTTGCAGCAACAACGCATAACACTGAAACATTGGCACCTTAAGTTTGTTTTGAAACTTTGACGCCCCACGCCACCCCTCGCGGGGGGTGCACCGCGGCACCGCGGCTGCGATACGGTAGCAACAAGTGTACCGCGTTATCAGCCGAGTTGTTTGTCATGATAATGGCATGTATTTAGTGAGTGAGCGTGGAGCGGTAGTCTCGGTTGGATCGAGGCCATCCCCCCCTCCTCCCCTCCCCACTACGGTCTCGAGCTCGGCACCTCGGTCCGCACCGCACTCCGCAGTCTCACACTCGCACTCAGTCGAGGCCTGACCGACCGTCGGTCAGGGTGTACGCGTGCCTTGTGATATAGTGCCTTCGTGCAGTGCCTTTACTGTGTCGGATACAAGTGTTTGATGCTTGGTGACTAGTGATGAGTGAGCTCTGAGTGCAAGTGCCAGTGATAGTGATACCTGTTATTGTACTCATCATGTTCACGGAGAAGACGAGGTGTCGACTGTGCGACATCCTCTCTGGAGGACACGCCGTGGACCATCAGCTCCACGCCTCCAGCGTGCCCTCGGCCTCAGCCCCCTGGAGTATGTTCCTTCCCCAGCTGCGAGACATGATGATGGCTGCGTGGTTGCTTAGAGGTCAGTGAAAGGCCCTTGAATCGCAACATCTGTAAAGCACATCCTTAATGTATAATAACGTTAGTCGGTCGTTAGTTAGTTTGTGTTCGTCAAATAATTTCGAACTCGGGCTCAGTCAAGTAATTTATTATGCGATAACATAGAAATGTATCGAATCAATTAATTCTAAAGGAAATAATCTTAGATTCACTATAAGTTGATTTTATATGTACGATCTCATATAAGATGATAAATTTACTGTGATATCTCTCTCTACCAATAGTACCATATGAACCATTTCAATCGGTGATTTTAATATGAATTAAACAAGGTGTTATAAGTCACATTACAACCCTATCAGTTGTTTGTAAGTTACTAAATGAATTGCATTTCAAGCAAATTATGCAACTAAATCACATTTTTAAGATGTTTAAAGAGGATCAATTTAACAATAACATTTTACTTTCTAAAATATTTATTGAAGACCAAATTATTTATAGGAACATTGAAAAAGATAGGAATCCAACCCTCACATATATTTTGCTGAAGTGATCACAGCCACCTTACTCCGGTAGCAAAAAGATGCATCTGTGCCTTATAATTCAATGGAAACGCTTGCTTAAATACCTACATTAATTGCTTTTCTCATCAGTCGTCAATAGAATTTGTTGAAAACGTCTATATTAACACCTCATCTCATCGCACTGTAAACAAGTATATTGAGTCAGTTGTATGTTTACAAAGTTGCTCGCGCAGAGCATGACACACCGGCCGGCCCCCTTGTGGAGCGGGACAACTACCCCTTGCAACTTGCAAGGTACCGGTCGCACCCCAACCCCTGCTCCTCTCCCATTGTCATTCTGAGTTCAAGTAGGACATCGTGTTTGGATATTAAGAGGCGTCAAGCGCTTCTGTAGGCTCATAAACCTATATGACGTTGATTTATGTCTGTTAAATAACTGTCGGTAGAGGGTTATGCCGATGCGTTGACGTCAATAAGTTATAAAGGAGACTGTAAACATTCAACAGTTTTTTTTGTAACTGAAAATTTTCATTACTTATACCAGGAGTATTATGTTTGTAGCGAAAATAAAAATATTTATTGTCTCTGTTTAACAACTTAAAAGAAACAACTTAGGAGATAACGTGGTACAAAAGATTAACTGAGTAATAAGATTCAGTTATACAAGAATTGTTCATTGTTATAGTCGTGTGATGTATATGATATTGCTGTAAGCACGATTTAGAGTTTTGTCGTTGCTTAACCTATACATTTTTTTATGATTGACTCCAGTTAAGCGGAACAGTTTTACATAAATACTCATTTTTACTTGTCAAAGAACTGAAAAATATTGAATACGGCAATTGAAACAGCAAATGTAACACTCGTAACTGCTGTAGCTAAAGTAATAACTACTTCAGCTTGCGTTCAAGTGTTACATGTGAACTTTATTACAAGACTTTTTTAGTTTAAAGTGTTACTAACGGTTTGTAAATGCAATAGAAAAGGACGTTTCAATATTTTATCTTTATTATAAACTAGTTGACCTGGCGAACTTCGTAACGCCTTACAGTAAATGCATGTTAACTTTATGATTGGCCATGTCCTAAAGTCAATCAGCATTGCGGCTTCGTTGTGAAAGCTTTAAATATACAACAGCTGATTATTATAATATAATAAACTCAATATGTATAAACATTGTAATTATTTTTTATTTGGCAAACATATAAACACGTGACTTTTAATTATACAGAAAATGAAGTAATATAAATACAGTACATAATTCCCAAAAACCTTAAACTATTAACGTGGCGAATAATGCCGTTAATTTTGTACAGCACATATTTACTTCATAGTTTTACATTTATGAATCTTATAGCATTGGATAGTAAAGCATATTGCTAACGGACAGTAAACAAACAGCTGATTTAAGAAATCAATTGTTTTGATTGTAGATAATTTGTAAACAAACTTATTCCCCATAAGGTTAACATTAGAAATTTAAAACGCTATAAAATAAAAACTAATTGAATTTATGGAAACTGAATATTCCTAAAGCATGACCGGAGCAGAGACGAATCCAAAAAATCAAAGATCATTAAAATCGGTCCAGCCGTTCTCGAGTTATAATGCGTGTAACTAACACGACTTTGTTTTATATATTTAGATTTAATATATATATATGGAGGTTTCTCAATAACAATCATTGACTGCCTATATTATTCAGCCTTAATTCCGCTCAGTTATAAAACATGAGGTCTACACAAATTTAATTAAGTGGCAATATTATTTTATCCAAATAAAAGAATTTGTATTTGAACTCTGAAATAATTAAAAATATTACTTAAAGGGTTATTTTCTAAATATAAAGGTTAAAATTAAAATTAAATAAATGAAGTGACAACATTGACCAGTTCCATCACAATCCACTATAGATTGTGATGGAACAGTAGTACCAATTACACACGCCCAGCGCGCTGTTGTGGGGTTAGAACGAGATAATCAGCTGACGGAAGTCAGTCACTCCAGCAAAGATGATGATGATGATCAATCAATCAAACCCACAAACAGGATTCTGAGCTGTAACTCTCTCCCCCAACCCTCATCCACTTCACGCATTCTCATTACACTTGTTTCAATTTGATCAGATAACGTCTACTCATTTGGGTTAGTGTATTTAAAGTGTATATGCGAATATACTTAAACTAACAGTGCAGTTTTATATATTAATACCGTTTAACATGTTAAGCTATATATGAGATAATTTTAAATACGATCATTAGTGGACTGAGTAAGTGGATCTGAAATAACAACAAAACAGGTGCAGTTGAAAAAAAAAAAAAAAAAAAAATTTAATACAGAAATAAAAAAAACACATGTTAACTAAAAAAAAAAAAAAAAAAAAAATATGAGATAATTTTAAATACGATCATTAGTGGACTGAGTAAGTGGATCTGAAATAACAACAAAACATCAAGTTGAAAAGGTTATACAGTATTTGTTCACCATTCTCTACGGAATCCAGTTGAAGTTTCGAAACCATATTATTCCAGTGATAAGGCAAAACATATTGTTAACAACGTAGTTTCGTAGTTTGATCGAAAATTTTGATAAACGTAATTTGAAGCAATCTTAACATAGTTTTTTACGCTTTTAGTGACTGGGGTAGCAACGAAGCACTACCGTTATTGTAAAAATACGAATGCATTCTAGTTTAACAGCTCTCTTGCCGCCAAAATAAAATATAAAAATTTTCATGTCTTAGCTTTACGAAGGTGATTTCGGTTATGATACACATTTACCGAAACGTATTTGTATTGTGATTATCATTTAAATTATTTCAAATTAATCAACCTTTTACTAAGGTCTACTGGTAAACTTAGCATCGTGTTGGAGAAGTATCGCTCATAATGTATCATAGGTCCTCTTCCGAGCATAAATCGTTGTCTGCACATAACATCGCCGAGCACATTAATTAAATACACACACACTATAGATACTATCAAACATAAAGTAGTTAACTAGTAACTTTCATTGTGATAAACATGCTCATTTAATCTATTAGGACTTCATTTATAATATCGTGTAAAGGATGAATTTTATGAGCTACTAAATATTTCCTTAACTAACGATTGATTGAAATCTATATTTTTTTAAATACATTTTGAAATCAATGTTGGTAGTAGGTCTAGGTCCGCGTACAATGCCATTACGGCGAGGCCGCGTACAGAACGTGATTACCACGTTCGATTTTGCAATTGTAGGTGACCGGCTCGATCGCCACTATCTACCGAACAAGACCATCAATAGCTACCGAATACAACCGCCCCTTAGACGCCACTAGCTACCGAACACAGCCGCAAGTACCTACCGAACACGACAGCCACTTGACCGTCACTAGCTACCGTACACAGCCGAAAGTAGCTACCGAACACGACAACCACTCCACCGCCACTAGCTACCGAACAAGACCATCAATAGCTACCGAATACAACCGCCCCTTGGACGCCACTAGCTACCGAACACAGCCGAAAGTAGCTACCGAACAAGACAGCCACTTGACCGTCACTAGCTACCGTACACAGCCGCAAGTAGCTACCGAACACGACAACCACTCCACCGCCACTATCTACCGAACAAGACCATCAATAGCTACCGAATACAACCGCCCCTTGGACGCCACTAGCTACCGAACACAGCCGAAAGTAGCTACCGAACAAGACAGCCACTTGACCGTCACTAGCTACCGTACACAGCCGCAAGTAGCTACCGAACACGACAACCACTCCACCGCCACTAGCTACCGAACAAGACCATCAATAGCTACCGAATACAACCGCCCCTTGGACGCCACTAGCTACCGAACACAGCCGAAAGTAGCTACCGAACAAGACAGCCACTTGACCGTCACTAGCTACCGTACACAGCCGCAAGTAGCTACCGAACACGACAACCACTCCACCGCCATTAGCTACCGAACAAGACCATCAATAGCTACCGAATACAACCGCCCCTTGGACGCCACTAGCTACCGAACACAGCCGCAAGTACCTACCGAACACGACAGCCACTTGACCGTCACTAGCTACCGTACACAACCGCAAGTAGCTACCGAACACGACAGCCACTCCACCGCCACTATCTACCGAACAAGACCATCAATAGCTACCGAATACAATCGCCACATGGCCGTCACTAGCTACCGTACACAGCCGAAAGTAGCTACCGAACACGACAGCCACTTGACCGTCACTAGCTACCGTACACAACCGAAAGTAGCTACCGAACACGACAGCCACTTGACCGTCACTAGCTACCGTACACAGCCGCAAGTAGCTACCGAACACGACAGCCACTTGACCGTCACTAGCTACTGTACACAGCCGCAAATAGCTACCGAACACGACAGCCACTTGACCGTCACTAGTTACCGTACACAGCCGAAAGTAGCTACCGAACACGACAGCCACTTGACCGTCACTAGCTACCGTACACAGCCGAAAGTAGCTACCGAACACGACAGCCACTTGACCGTCACTAGCTACCGTACACAGCCGCAAATAGCTACCGAACACGACAGCCATTTGACCGTCACTAGCTACCGTACACAGCCGCAAATAGCTACCGAACACGACAGCCACTTGACCGTCACTAGCTACCGTACACAGCCGCAAATAGCTACCGAACACGACAGCCACTTGACCGTCACTAGCTACCGTACACAGCCGCAAATAGCTATCGAACACGACAGCCACTTGGCCGTCACTAGCTACCGTACACAGCCGCAAATAGCTACCGAACACGACAGCCACTTGACCGTCACTAGCTACCGTACACAGCCGAAAGTAGCAACCGAACACGACAGCCACTTGACCGTCACTAGCTACCGTACACAGCCGAAAGTAGCTACCGAACACGACAGCCACTTGACCGTCACTAGCTACCGTACACAGCCGAAAGTAGCAACCGAACACGTCAACCACTTGACGCGTAGTGATTGATGCTCCAATGTCAGCGGCGACCACCATATCGACGGCCTTAGACCAACACTGATGTCGATGGATCGTGCCATGTGTGTGTCTCTTGTCTCCGTGTGTTACCGACCACCGTGTGCAAGTATCGACTGATCCGTGATCGATTTCTTCAAGTGGCATCCGTTCTCCATATCTAACTTACGCTGTTAAGTTTGCATATTTTGACGTAAAATCTATGTATCTTTATTATATAACGTCAAATACTTGATGTTTATATTGATACAATTTACTGGTATACACCTAATACAGGTAAATTTGAATGTAACAGTTTACAGTGAGTTTCAACTATGGGTTTGGTGATTGATTTGTGTTCTACCAATGATCGATAGATATTTGATGACACTTATGCTGTCAACTCTGTTTTTCGTGTCCACGATTGATGTAACTTCGCTTGACGTGTCAGCTCGATTGATGTTTACTAGTGGCCTGCACTCAGTTGATCTGCCTGTCGTTACCGTCGTCTTTCCAGCGGCGTGATGGATGGAGGTTCCTGTCTCATTCTGGTGACACGCCCTATTGTGTTTTTTGTCGAGTGTGTTTACGATATGCTGCGTATAGACAACTGATATGCGAGTGTATATGATCACTTTTGAATACGATACGTGGCGGATAAATCAATTAAATAATCAAATTATACAGGTTTTAATATCTTGTTATTGATTAAAATTTCATTTACATCAATCTATTTATCATCATTTCATTATATAAATACAGTATGTACTGGGGATTATGTAGATATCTATAATTAATTCTCTACAAGATATTTAGTAACGAATGAGTTTTACAGCTACCACTTTAATGACTATTAATTCATTTATGGTTACTCTGTATCTTTTTTAATGAATAATTTTCAAAAATAATACATTTATAGAGGATAGGGAAAAATTAATATTTCCCATATTAATCAATATTATTGGATAAAACTTCATATTTAGCTTCATGTGATTGAGATCTATCCATTTATGCTTAAAATCATGGTTTATGTATTTATCATGGCAGCAAACCTGCATACTCTTTTCCCATGTTAATCATATAGGGAATAGGCAAACTCCTTTATTTATGGACAGATGTTAATGAAAGTTGGTATAAATGTTAAGATAAAAACTATTTATGGTAGAAATGACTACTTTCGGTGTTCCTCAAAGCAGCTATCCTGCACACTCTTTCCCATGTTAATCTTATGGAGAATAGGGAAATAATTCTCATGTTTATGGACAGATTGTTATAAAACTTGTCATATATTATTATTATTATATTATTGATTTGGGAATTCGCTGAGTACGCAGGTCTGCTGCGACGGGGGTATTATATTTTAGATTCGATTAAATCGATATCATTTCTTGATTTAAATTAAACTAACAAACGTGTTTGTATGCGTAAAGGAAGTTGCATTAAAAAAATACTGTCAGTATTTTTATCTCTTGTAGTTTTATAACATAAAGTTTTAGATTTACAAACTTGAGAAGAGTTTCGAGCTCTAGTAATTGACAAGGTATGAGGCACAGCGGTAGGTAAAAGACGAAGACTCTGATAGTCTATCGACCAATTAAGCAATTAGTCGTTAACGACGACATCAGTTTGAAGTAATTAAGTGTCGTTGGCGGAGGGAGAAATCCCATCAACTGTCAGACGCGGCTAAACGCGTGATTTATCTCCCTCTCACTCGCACGATTACACCACTCACTTTAATAATTATTACAGACCTATAGCACTCCTACTCTGTTTTGTAATGGAAAGTTCGAATTGCATACATTATTACTGTAGGTCAATATTTAACTTTATCGTTGATAATGACAGCTGTGTCATTTTCTAAAGTTTTGATCAGGAATGTGTTCAAACCCTGCATTATATTTTGATTAAAACATTATAGTTTCGATTGCTTGTAGATTGAATTATGTTATCTAAATTATGTAATTTTAGGTTATGTTTGAGTATTTCTTTCGGGTATATCGCCTGTAAATGTACAGTATTAGGAGGGGTTATTGCATTGAATACTCATCCAGGTAACGCCTGTGTGTAACGTGGGCTGCCTCGTGAACGCGCCCAACGCCTATCACACCACTAAACAACTCAACTTTCGCCACTAATGGCTGCGCGATGTCAGAGCATGTGAGTACCGAATGCCCTCGCCCGTTCGTGGCTTCGAATCGTGCATTAGAAACATTCCTGTAGTAAAGTTAACACCATTCTACTTGATTAATAAGCTCTATAGTAGGATTTTAGAATACTATATATTGAATGTAGACCAATCGATAATTTCAGGGTAAGTGGCTAATTGTATTGATTTTCATGTTTAAGATTGATGGGCGCAAACCCACCACTTGAATAATCCATAAAGAATGTTATGCCAAGGTTATGCCTGTTCGAAGGGTACTTTTACAACTCTACTCTAGTTAAACGAAGGGCGGAGATCGTGATCGTGATGGTTGTGCAAAACTACAGAAATATGGCTCATAATATTACGTGACTGGAATATAATACAATAATTGGCCTACAATTGTAGAGTGCACAGTTTTTTTCTTCTTTTTTCTCGAGGGGAAATGCTCTCATGCACCATCAGGGAGGAGAACGGTGCACTCCCCGGTGTGTGGGATTCGCACCCAACTAAAACCCCCCGCCTCAGGCTGTTGACCACTTCGGAATAACCTATTAAGGCATGAACCTCAAAGTGGAGCCTCGTATTTAAAGCTCAATGAACTTCAACTCCGATTTAGCCTTCTGAGGGAAGATCCAGGATGTTACGGATCTTCAAGTTTCTTTCTCTTGAGAACTTTCTCCACGAAGTACGTGATGAGAGTCCAGTTCTCAAGAGATGTCACCATTTTTTCTACTGCGGTCTCCGGCGTAAATTCACCGATGTCCAGCAGAAGCTGCCTCCTTAGAACTGCCCACCGGTCACACTGGAAGAACGCGTGAAAAGCGTCATCGTGAACACCGTCCCCGTAAATACAAGCCGGACTGTCCACTTTGGCCATCTTGTGAAGATAGGCTCGGAACAACCCATGTCCGGTGAGGAACTGCGTTATGAGGAAATTTACTTCCCCAAACCCACGATCAACCCACACAGACAGGTCCGGAATGAGTCTCCGCGTCCAAGCCGCTCTAGACTCATTTCGCCACCTCTCTTGCCACTGGTGCATGGAGGCCTCCCTGGCCACCCGTGTCGCTTCCCTGGCGCCAAGTTCGGACTTGGTGATATACATACTTCTCCTTTCCTGGGCCAACAGGTCGATCGGGACAACACCAGCTACCACCAGTGCAGCCGGCTCCGACACCGTCCGGTAAGCTGAGGAGATCCTCAACGCGGCTCTCCTTTGCACCGCTCCCACCTGTTTGCGGTAGCACTCCCTCTTGAGAGCGTCCGCCCAAATCTCACTTCCGTAAAGAAGGATTGAGTTTGTGACGGACAGAAGAAGTTTCCGCTTCTCCGCTGATGGGCCGCCAACATTCGCCATAAGACGACTGAGCGCGGTCGTAATCCTTGCCGCCTTCTCTGACACATACTTGATTTGTTCTCTGAAGGAAAGCTTGGTATCAAGTCTAACCCCCAGGTTCTTCACGGCTGGCTTGGAACGAATATATTCCGTGTTGACACGAAAGTCTACCAAAGTCGGAATCTAACGCCCTGTCATCATGACAATCTCCGTTTTCTCGGTTGCCAAGCTCAGGTGGTGATCCTCCATCCAAGAAGAGACATATCTCATCGTTTCATTAAGTCTCCACTGGGCACGCTGGACGTTTCTTGCGACAATAACCGCCGCAATGTCGTCTGCATAACCCACCAGAAAACATTCTTCAGGTAAGTCCAGTCTAAAGATACCATTGTATGCAACGTTCCAAATATCTGGACCAAGGATGGAGCCCTGAGCGGCACCAGCGGTGATAGTCTTCCGACGAGGACCCTCCGACGTTTCAAAGATTAATTCCCTGTCCCTCAAATAGCTTCGGATGATCCGAAGCAGATATTCAGGAATGTGGAACACTTTCTCCAAAGAACTCAAAATGACGGACCAGCTTGCACTGTTGAACGCGTTTCTCACGTCTAAGGTGACGAGCAACGTGATACAGCGGGAGTAATGATTTCTTCGCTGAGCGTTTCTAGCAGCACCTACAACCTCCTGAATTGCTCAGATGGTAGAACGACCTTTCCTGAATCCGTGCTGCCTGTCTGACAGCCCACCGGCAGCATCGACCGCAGACAACAGACGGGGCTTTATCAGTCTTTCAAGAAGTTTTCCGGCTGTGTCAAACATACACAAGGGTCTAAATGCCGAGGGAGTGCTTGGTGGTAGCACCTTGCCCTTGCTAATCAATGTCAAGCGTTGGAGCTTCCATCTGCGACAGAAAACTCCCTTTCGAAGACAACGATTGTACATGTTCAAAAGAAGAGAAGGGCAGGTATCAGCAACAACCCTGAGCACCTCAGTCGGAACACCATCCGTACCTGGAGCACTGCCAACACGCATTGAATTGACCGCCACGCACAACTCCGCTTCCGTGAACAAAGGAACTTCCGGAATCGCCTCCGCATACTGCTCAACCGCTCTGCAGGGGTGATCGGGAAAGAGGGAATTAACGATGTTTTCCATCGTTGGTGGGTCGAAGACAGGGCACGCTGTTTTGGCACAAAGCTTACGCAAAACGAGTCTGTACCCGAGGCCCCAGGAATCAAGGTTAACGTCCCTCCTCAATTCTTCCCACTTCTCCCTCATCCTGCGGCGGATAGCTCTCTTCAGGGTAATTCTTGCCTCCCGGAATTCCAGAGCAGCTGGAGCAGCAGCATCGAAGCCTCTCCTCCTGGCTCTGACCAACCTCCGTCTGCAGCGGAGACACGTTCTTCTCAACGTCGCGATCTCGTTCGTCCACCAATACACTGGCTTTCGTGCCGAACTAGAGGTGTTCTTCCTTGGCATGGAAGAGGCACAGGCACGGTGAATGAGGCGCATGGTTGCCTCAGCCAATTCCTCAGCCTGAAAATCGAGCAGTAGCACGTCATCTTTCCCCTCATTGATTCTAGCAGCTGCAGCAGCAGCATTGAGTTTGGCGACATTCCATCTCACTGGACGGCTGGGTCGCTCGGGAATGGCGGGATGACGGCCTGAGTTCACATCAAAGAGGATATGCTGATGATCGCTGCCTGTGAAATCTTCGACGACTCTCCAGCCAGATATCGACGCGAGAAGAGCCTCCGAAACGAAGGTAATATCAGGGATTGTTTCTCTGTACCCAGGCCTCCTGAAAGTGGAAGTGGAACCAACATTGGCAACGTGAAGTCCGGTTCTGGACGCGAGCTCAAGGACTTTTCTGCTTCTGGTGTCGGTCTCTGGCATACCCCACTCAACGGCCCTGGCGTTGAAATCACCAGCAACAATGAACTTGCCACCAGCGCTCACCAGAAGGTCTTCCAGGGCATCCAGCTTTGCCTGAAATGCCAGCATAGGGTCGTTCGGAGTCAGGTAGACGCTCACAACAGTGAAGCCCCCACTCTTCACCCAAACAAAACCTCGACCGGCCCCGTTGTCAAGAACATGAAAGTTCCGGGGGTCTGGAATCCAGATGGCCGCCGTACCTAGGGCATCCTGAAACCAACCAGAACCATCTCTCTCGCAGTACTGCTCAGAAATAATGCTGAAATAAGTCCACTTTCCAGTCTCTCGAGTGTTGGGATAGCAGGTCGTTTGCCAGGATGCTCCTATGTAGGTTCCCTTGTAAAAATTTCATTTTTTTCTATGGCCTCTTACGGGATTTTTCCAGCTCCTCTCGGAAGACCCGGCAGTTTCTGGTACCAGGAACGTGATTCAGGGACTGAAAATTCCGTTCCTGGCAGAGGAAACACCTAGATGGAGCAGTGCAGGTGTACTTTACTTGACCACTCTCCCCACAGTTGATGCACAAGCCGGCCGCCCTACGATCAGGTCCAGAACAAGAAGCCTGGTGATGGCCATACCCGAAGCACCTGAAACACCTGACCACCATAGTGCGAAGTCGGACCCGACCGAGCACCCACCCAACCTTTAGTCTCCCACGCCGAAGCAGGTCTGTAGCGCCATGACACCCCAGCTCAACAACGGCGAGCTTCTGTCCACGCCCGTTCTCTGCTCCAACGAACACTTTAGTGCCCTGGGCCAAATCCCCTAATGTCGACTTCAAGGCCTCGGTGACCTCTTCCCCAGTGGTGAAGCAGTCCAGATCTTGAACCTCGATGGACATACGGTGCTCCAGGTTCCGCACCACCGCACCCTCGCCTACCGCGGATCTGACCGCGTCTTCAAAGGCCGTCTTGTCCTTGGTTCCACTACCAAGTTCCAGCAGGATGCCACCAGTTCTTGTCTTCCTGACGGAACGGACAACAGTACACGTCTGGTCAGGATTTACTTTTTGTCGAATCCCCGTGAGTACCTCGCTGAAAGAGCGTCCCTGAACTGGCTTAATAAGAACAGCGTCAGGTTTCCTCGACGGAGCCTTGGACGGTCGAGGAGTTTTGGGCTTAGTCCTACTTGGAGTCTGACCAGTAGGAGGAACGGCTGGATAGGCCTGTTAACGTTCCAGGCGTTTCTCATCTCGCCTCCTGCGTTTCTCTCTCCTGGTGAGGACAGTTCGAAAGCCTGAATCGCCCCGATTTTCCACCTGAATCCCTAGTGGCTTTGGGGACACCTCCAGTGGTACAGGGGGAGGATTGTTGGCCACACCGACAGCTGGGGAGGTTTGGGTGGATTTCCCCACACAGATAGGCTCCCTACCAAGCTCGGGGCTACCAGATGGCGAGTTCCGGGCCCTCTTTCTCTCTGGAAGAACGCTGTCTTTAGCAGAAAAAGAGCGGTCCGCCATCGCTCGCTCTCGCTTCTTTGCCTTCTCCCTGACCTGCCGGCATTGCATGACCGTGTTCAGGAGATCCATCGCTTCTGGAATGCCATCTTTGATGCGGGTGTTTACATTCCTCTGCACCTTGACCGATTTCTCCATCTCCTTGAGGATCGCATGGATTCTCTTCAATGCTTGACTCTCCTCTTCCTCGACGTCGTCCTGTTGCTGGCGCAGGATCGACAGCTCGAAGATTGGACGCATGGGACTTGACTTTGGAGGAATTCCCCCATGAACTTGGAGCTCTGAAGAGAATTGCCCCGGGAGATCCGCATTAGCCGCACATTCTGGCTTTTCCTCCTGGTTTCGGAAAGGAGCTGGAGGAGGGGTGGTCTTCACGACCCCGACTGGTTTCCTTTCACCCGAAGGTGGAGTTCTTTGAATCTTGGAGCTACGACGAAACGAATTTCGCTCCAGGTCCAACTCCATCGTTTCTACGCCCCTTCCAGTCGCATGGTCGGACACCGTGGCCTGGTTGCCTACCACACGAGCCCCCGAATAAAATGTCTGGTTGCCCCCCCCCAGAATCCTTAGGGCAGCCCGATTGAACGGGGTGGGATTTAGGAGAAATCTCCAGACCCACCTGGGGTAGTTTGTTTTTGACGCAGACATCCCATGTTTTTCCCTTGTAGCCGGCTTTTACGGCAAGCAGGAAATACTACTGGAACATTCTTATCCGGCCCAGTACGGAAAGGAAGAAGAAAAAGGAAAACACCAAAAGATTTTGGATCGAAAAGAGTTGGTCAGGAAAGACCGACAGAAAAGAAGAAAGATGGTAAGGCCAAGCCAGAAAGGAAGGAAACTTGGACCTTAGAAAGATGAGAGCTTGAAGATTAGGAACTCTCATTTGGCTAGGGCACCTCGGGGTTGCCAGCCTCTCCAAAGAGAGACCTCCCGTGTAGTCAAAGACGACTACCCCTTAAGGGGAGAGTGCACAGGTTAGTCGGTAGTTGTTCCTGTTTGCAAAATAGCAAAAATATCCTATTTAACAACTGTAAATTCACCTCATCTTAGCCACCTTTAAGGGATTTTTACGTGTTTGAAATATCAGGCAATAATTTAACACCTATTAAAATAAATTGATTCTAATGCAAAATTAGTTATTTCTTAGTAATTATACAGTTATGAAAATTATACGAATTAGATTTGACGTCAAAATGTGAAAACTTAACAGCGTAAGTTAGATATGGAGAACGGATGCCACTTGAAGAACATCGATCACGGATCAGTCGATACTTGCACACGGTGGTCGGTAACACACGGAGACAAGAGACACACACATGGCACAATCCATCGACATCAGTGTTGGTCTAAGGCCGTCGATAAGGTGGTCGCCGCTGACATTGGAACATCAATCACTACGCTCCAATCGATAACGATGCTTTTTGCTTTCTCTGCTCGGAGCACTCGGGCCTACCTTGACGCCTAACCAAAACGTGTTACTTTTGTCATTATGTTTCTAGTACTTGTTTACAATTTATCTTAATCATGAGTGTTATTTCGAGGTGTTCCCTGCTATTAGAGATGTGTTTTTCATCCATCAATGAATTTTCTCCAATATAAGGTATCTTGTTACGTTACGCATATATTGAGCCTTGAGGATACAGCACTAGAGATGTATTGCGGGTGTCAGGTGTCATCGGCTCGGCGGCAGGTCTGATTGATGAGGGTCGATGAGGAAGCTGTTGTCCAAGGAGACCGAGACCCAGCCGTGGACAAAGCCGGGACTCAGAATATGTAAACAGACTGGCCGACCGCCAATGTGCCGACACCACGAGCGAGGCGCGAGGCGAGGTTACTCGCGTACCGCACATGTGCGACGTAAATTATACTGCACTTTATAGTAAATTATATTGACATTATTTGACTAAATTTTTGTCTTATTTTATTATTGTCTTTTTAAAACACAATCCAATTACTTTGCATTTTTAAACAAAACCAAAATCTTACTAAATTACTAGCAGTAAGCCCGTCCTTTGTACTGGTTGTCGGATTCAGTTTAAAGACGAAAGATACCAAAATTTAAACCTGAAATCCTAAACAAATCAATTTAAAGAAAATAAATCAATACCCAGCTTTATTATTTGGCATTACTTTACAATTAAATAGACATTATTATAATTAGTTATACGTTAAAATAACTTTTTAATATAGTATGATTTCGAAATAGGGTTAAATCAATGACCGGTATAAACTAACTAATATTGATTCAACAGCTGTTTGTTTTTCTTTCTATTAAATCTTTAAACTACAAAGACAGCTGATTATTAATTTTAAAGTGAATCAAAATGATCGACCAATATCGCGTAAAAAGTGGGGGTTTAAATGCTCGTTATTTACTGTTAAAGGGTCGGCGGACAATTTTAAGCCTTTAAAAACCTTCTCTGGAATATAGAGAATGTATGAAATAAGTTTAATTGTTATCAGTTCTCCCGTTTTTTTCGGAGAAGACTGCGTAAAATGCCTTCTGGAGCGTCGCAGACAAACGGACACAAATTGAGATAACTTTAGGCTTGTTTAGGCTTCTCTAACGCATGAAACGTAAAAATAACTAAAAAATGTATAATTCTGAGCAATGTACAGACAAAACTCTAATTTTATTTATATAGCTATATGACATAACCTACATTTCAACACGCTCATCAATACGGTCATGAAGTCTTTCGATATAAGTAGCCAAGATAGTGTTATCGAATATATCGTCAAGACATATTACAGATGAAAGTAAATAAGATTTTTGGCAAATTACGTTTAGGCACTTTTTATTTGAGAATACTTATTTATTTCAGTTTCATATCCAAAATCAGCATAAATAGTTTGTTATCAGGCATTAGTTTTGATGAATCGGAATGATGGCCGACGAATCTCTTCCTAAAATTAAAAGTTCACCTGTTAATTCAGGTGAACTTACAGGTATTAATTCTTACAGGTGTTAATACAGGTAAACGCTTTATTAATACAAAACTTTTTTTGTAATGTTTATATTTTAGCATATTTTGTAGACACACGATTGAACTATTTTTGTTGTTTTGTTATATCTTGCACAAAAACGTCTCGTGAAACATTTTTTACATTGTGTACGTTATTTATCACAATATTACCTGTAAATTCCTATGTGACGGCAGCGGATATGGCTACGCGGTTTATTGTAGTTGTCAACGATCAGATAATCCTTAATTATACTACTCAATATCAGAGTCAAGTATTATATACATAGAGAGATGATAGTTCGTAAAATAATATACAAAGCTGAGCGGTCACAACACGCAGAGTGTGTTATGAGCAATGTTTCTGGGTACGCAGGAAGCTCTTAGTACTGTATAAGTGTGCGTATAACCGCCAGAGTCAGAGTATAACGTCAGCAGTCGGCAAAGTGTGTAGCGTATGTAGCGAGTAGGCCTAACGGACCCAGTCCAATTACGCGGATCCGGCCCGCCGCGGACTGTTGTCAACGGCGCGGCGCGGCGCGGCACCTACGACGCCAATATGTAGTTCTTATAGATTAGATTACCTTTTAAAATATCGACCTTCCCGGCTAGGTATTTTAAACCAAGTGTGAATGATAAATTAGTGTAAGATAAATATGGAGCGATCCTGTGGTCTTGTTACTGACCAAGGCTGACGTATTCCTTAGAGAGGACTGTTAATTAGCTCAACAGCCAATGACATCTAAGGACCTACACATACAGAGAGTACATAGAGTACGAACCAGTCTAATTATGAGGATGGTCACAACTATCCAAAATTTGTGACTTCCAAGTTTTTTGGTTACAGTAAGGACTTTTTGAATTGAAGATGGAATTGGACTAATTTTTGTTCCTATTTAGCAAGTCCACTAATCACTCTTTCACTTATATTACGTCATAATATTAATTTTATGTAAAAGGCAGTTTAAAAAATCATATTAACTTAAACTTCGTATGTATTAGACAACACTAAAAAAACTTAAAGTCCATAATTTTCCCTGGAATTGCCTTTTATAAAATATTGCCTTTATAAAATTGATACAATGGAATTCATTCCGGATGTAACTTTGGTTGAAGTACTTCAGGTTGCCCATAAAAAGCGTTTAATGCTTTATAGTGTCAATGAAAAGGTACTTTCCAAAAGGTACTTATTCGTTATTCCATTTCCATTAATATTTCCTTAAACATTTGAGCAGTACTAGATTTAACTACCGGAAAACAATATTTTTTTGCTCGTCATCATCAATGAAGGGATTTAGAAATTAATTGGTTTCGTCTACATCCAAAAGTTAGATCAGGTTTACTGAAATTCCCATTCCTAAATTGTATAAATAACAAACGAATTGAGCAATTTCAAGACTCGTTTCTTGATAGGCGTCATAATATGCAGTCCGTGGAAGGTATTTAACGAACAAGCGACGAACAGCCTGATTGCCGGACAGACCGCACCGCTTATTACATTAAACAACAGATTCACTACATTAATGGCTCGCTGATGAGTTTTAAAAGGCCAATCTCCAATAAAACATAATTGACCGGTGGTGGAGCGGCAGAGCAAATAATAATTAAAAACCGGTGTTATTGAATAGAAGCGTCGATGCCTGGGGCCTGGGGCGGTGGGGCGGCAGAATCAACCGTGGTGACATGACAACACCGCATACGACACAGAGAGCGTGTAGGATAACTCTACATCATGTATTCGTTCAGCCCCATAATATAGTTCAACATTTAGCCTTTATAAAGATTTATACTGTAGTTCGTTTGAAAACATGTAATTGTGATGAGGCCACCTGAGTCAACACAAGTGAACCTCCATGCTTGTGGCTTGGGACCATTAACTACGTGACTTTTCCTGACTTAAAACATATTATATGATTGTTTAAATCTTACTGAGAACTACAGCGAATCAAGTAACTATTTAAGTGTAAATTATTCTTTTTTAAACAATTTTGTTGATAAATATTGCTTCAATTATTTATTTATTGTTGAATCAGTCGCATTAGAATACTTTGTTAAGTATTTCCATAGATGTTCAAAGAAATATAGGCTAAAAGAGTAAAAAAAAATATATTATTTCGGCACCTACGTATTTACTCACTTCCTTTAAGAGCCAATGTTAATACAAATAATCTCTGTGACCTTGTTCTTAAAGGAAACCTAGTACCAGAAAACCTTTTACCGAATCGCATTAAAGAATATTAATGTATGATCAAAATTTAATCTTTTCATCCACTTAAAAAAACAGCTCTAGCATAATTATTGACACATTCCAAAAATGTAATTGACATTTTAATCTTATGGAATACTGATAGAAAATGTGTCTGATCAACATATTCTGATTTGAAAAACTAATACGATACTTACTTTAAAAATTCGAGTCGAAACTAAGTTTTAATCTTAGTTTTGATTATCATATCAAGGTGACTTACAATAGCGTGTTGACAAAACCGTTGTCTAAATGTGAAAGTGAATGTCAAAACATTTAAACAGTATTTTGTACACTACGAATGCAAACACGAGTTCTGGAATCGTTATTGAAGTAATATAATGCAACGTGATTATGGTCTTGGTAAAGAAGACCATAGGAAAGTGTACATTGATGAAAATGTAACAACATTTATATATACTGTAAAATGAACTAGATTTTAATTAGATTGAAATGTAAATTTTAGAACGACTACACTTCTACCACTTCTGTACCAACTTACATGGAAGCATCTCTCAGCGACTTCACAACGCTTTCTTAATCACCTTAATACTGTAGTTACTTTCAGTAGTTCAGTGCGTATAAATATAAAGGTTATACGTGATGACAAATTATTTACATTGTATTTTAGAATTTCCCAGGGCCGCAGGCAGTGGTGGCTCGTGATAACTTTTTTAAGGGGGGTTTGTAAATCGGGGATGAAAAAACAAATCCGGAAAATTACAATGGTCCTCTCAGTAAACCCCCCCCCAGTAAAACATTGGTTCGGAAATCAGTCAGTCGGAAAATATTTGAAAATAAAAGCCTAAAACCATGTTTTAAGCTACCTGAAGCACATTTTCTTGAACTGTGACAAAAAATTCCACAAATTCAATTGGCGTTAAATAACTTAAAATAATAACTTAAAATATTATTAAAACATAAGTTTATCGTATCAATAAAATAAAATATGTTAGTAAAATAAAGAAATATTTTAGTAATTTGCTTGGATTAGGATATATATTAGGAGGAACACTTAATGTAGGCATTTATAGCATAAACAATTTTTATTTTGACAATTTGTACAAATTTTCATCAACATCTGACCAAGGATAAAGGGGTTTTCCTATTTTCCATGATTAACATGGGAAAAGAGTATGCAGGTCAGCTTCTGTGAGGAACACTGAAAGTAGGAATTTCTAGCATTTTTTTTTAAATAATTTACAGATTTCTGATGACTGCAGTAATTTATTTTAGCTGTTCTCTTAAATTAAAATGTTTTCTTAATAATATAGAATGTAGAGCTAGAGTTATTTTATGTATGCATAGAATGAGTTTTACAAATTACAATGTAAATATATCAAAATCAAAACTTAATTTTAAGTTATATTGAAATCTATAAAGTTGTTACGTCCATGTGATGCCCACCTGAGTTCAGAAAATGTGATGCCATAGCATCATTCGCACCCGGAAGCGGAGTCGGCGAGGCAGAGCGACTCGGCTACAGATAACTAATTAGCTCTGCCGCCGGCGACAAGTTCCAATTAGAACAACTTACGATAATCCTCGCTAAACATCTACGTTATCCCTCTCCCTCCCGCGCAAGTTAACATATCGGGTGAATATAATAAAAATATACTATAATAGTTGTGTGAAATAAGTCAATAATAAATATTATGTATTTATAATTTCAGTGATAAAAATGTTTTAGGAACCGTCCAACATCTAGTACCAATACCTAATATTTGTCAGGGAAGAACCCGTACTTCATACTTGTTAGGGAACAATCCAATACTTAATATTTGTTAGGGATGACCCCATACTTAATATTTGTTAGGGAAGACCCCATACCTAATGAACAGTGCTAACCACCAAGTTACATGTATTCAACTGTATTACCTCTTATAGTCCTCAACCTCGTGCTCGTGTGTGCGGAGTACCGTTGTCCCCGCCGTGCTAACCACCAAGTTACATGTAATCAACTGTAATACCTCTTATAGTTCTCAACCTCGTGCTCGTGTGTATGGAGTACCGTTGTCCCCGCCGTGCAAGCCTCCAAGTTACATGTAATCAACTGTAATACTTCTTATAATCCTCAACCTCGTGCTCGTGTGTGCGGAGTACCGTTGTCCCCGCCGTGCTAACCACCAAGTTACATGTAATCAACTGTAATACCTCTTATAGTTCTCAACCTCGTGCTCGTGTGTATGGAGTACCGTTGTCCCCGCCGTGCCAACCACCAAGTTACATGTAATCAACTGTAATACCTCTTATAGTCCTCAACCTCGTGCTCGTGTGTATGGAGTACCGTTGTCCCCGCCGTGCTAACCACCAAGTTACATGTAATCAACTGTAATACCTCTTATAGTTCTCAACCTCGTGCTCGTGTGTATGGAGTACCGTTGTCCCCGCCGTGCCAACCACCAAGTTACATGTATTCAACTGTAATACCTCTTATAGTTCTCATCCTCGTGCTCGTGTGTGCGGAGTACCGTTGTCCCCGCCGTGCTAACCACCAAGTTACATGTAATCAACTTTACTACCTCTTATAGTCCTCAACCTCGTGCTCGTGTGTATGGAGTACAGTTGTCCCCGCTGTACCAACCACCAAGTTACATGTAATCAACTTTACTACCTCTTATAGTCCTCAACCTCGTGCTTGTGTGTGCGGAGTACAGTTGTCCCCGCCGTGCCAACCACCAAGTTACATGTATTCAACTGTAATACCTCTTATAGTTCTCATCCTCGTGCTCGTGTGTGCGGAGTACAGTTGTCCCCGCCGTGCCAACCACCAAGTTACATGTAATCAACTGTAATAGCTCTTATAGTCCTCAACCTCGTGCTTGTGTGTGCGGAGTACAGTTGTCCCCGCCGTGCCAACCACCAAGTTACATGTAATCAACTGTAATAGCTCTTATAGTCCTCAACCTCGTGCTCGTGTGTGCGGAGTACCGTTGTCCCCGCCGTGCCAACCACCAAGTTACATGTAATCAACTGTAATACCTCTTATAGTTCTCAACCTCGTGCTCGTGTGTATGGAGTACCGTTGTCCCCGCCGTGCCAACCACCAAGTTACATGTATTCAACTGTAATACCTCTTATAGTTCTCATCCTCGTGCTCGTGTGTGCGGAGTACAGTTGTCCCCGCCGTGCCAACCACCAAGTTACATGTAATCAACTGTAATACCTCTTATAGTCCTCAACCTCGTGCTCGTGTGTATGTAGTACCGTTGTCCCCGCCGTGCTAACCACCAAGTTACATGTAATAAATTGTAATAGGCCTACCTCTTATAGTTCTCAACCTCGTGCTCGAGTGTGCGGAGTACAGTTGTCCCCGCCGTACCAACCACCAAGTTACATGTAATCAACTTTACTACCTCTTATAGTCCTCAACCTCGTGCTCGTGTGTATGGAGTACAGTTGTCCCCGCCGTGCCAACCACCAAGTTACATGTAATCAACTGTAATACCTCTTATAGTCCTCAACCTCGTTCTCGTGTGTGCGGAGTACCGTTGTCCCGTGCCGCACCAGGTTGTTGCCCGCTCTCAAATATTCCGCTTTCGCGACCAAATTGATTCAGTTTTCACGGTGGCTGGTAGAATTATGCTAATTTGGTGATTTCTGATTAGGTGAATCACTTAACCCCTCTCCCCACGGAGGTGATGTCTTTATCGTTGATTTTGACGCGACGCGTCGTTGTGTTTTGGATCTGTTCCAATATTTATTTGAGCGGAGAAAACCACAAATAGGGTATCCCTAATGTAATCGAGTACTTATCGAATATTCTGTGTTATGTTTTGCTCTGACCGATGCAATAATAGAGCTATCTTGAATAATTTTAATAACTTAAAGATATAGTTAATTTTTGTATTAATTTACATACTGGGCTACAGGAGTCTTTAAATGTTCCCGCGACAGGTTTTGAGTATTGTCATATTTGTGGTTTGTACATACAATTTAGTAGCAATAATCAACTGGCTAGGCTAACTTTACTAACTTGGCGCTGTCCTATGTTCGAGCGCTGTTTTGTTGTATTGTAGATATGTCATGATGTGTGTGTTTTGTACAATACAATTTAGTAGCAATAATCAACTGGCTAGGCTAACTTTACTAACTTGGCGCTGTCCTATGTTCGAGCGCTGTTTTGTTGTATTGGGTATGTCATGATGTGTGTGTTTTGTAATACAATTTAGTAGCAATAATCAACTGGCTAGGCTAACTTTACTAACTTGGCGCTGTCCTATGTTCGAGCGCTGTTTTGTTGTATTGTAGGTATGTCATGATGTGTGTGTTTTGTACAATACAATTTAGTAGCAATAATCAACTGGCTAGGCTAACTTTACTAACTTGGCGCTGTCCTATGTTCGAGCGCTGTTTTGTTGTATTGTAGGTATGTCATGATGTGTGTGTTTTGTATAATACAATTTAGTAGCAATAATCAACTCTAGCAACTATACTTGGCGCTGTCCTATGTTCGAGCGCTGTTTTGTTGTATTGTAGATATGTCATGATGTGTGTGTTTTGTACAATACAATTTAGTAGCAATAATCAACTGGCTAGGCTAACTTTACTAACTTGGCGCTGTCCTATGTTCGAGCGCTGTTTTGTTGTATTGTAGATATGTCATGATGTGTGTGTTTTGTACAATACAATTTAGTAGCAATAATCAACTGGCTAGGCTAACTTTACTAACTTGGCGCTGTCCTATGTTCGAGCGCTGTTTTGTTGTATTGTAGGTATGTCATGATGTGTGTGTTTTGTAAAATACAATTTAGTAGCAATAATCAACTGGCTAGGCTAATCTTACTAACTTGGCGCTGTCCTATGTTCGAGCGCTGTTTTGTTGTATTGTAGATATGTCATGATGTGTGTGTTTTGTATAATACAATTTAGTAGCAATAATCAACTGGCTAGGCTAATCTTACTAACTTGGCGCTGTCCTATGTTCGAGCGCTGTTTTGTTGTATTGTATGTATGTCATGATGTGTGTGTTTTGTAAAATACAATTTAGTAGCAATAATCAACTGGCTAGGCTAATCTTACTAACTTGGCACTGTCCTATGTTCGAGCGCTGTTTTGTTGTATTGTAGGTATGTCATGATGTGTGTGTTTTGTTACGTTACCTCATCTTATTCTACATTAACGTGTCTTTTAATTGAATGTTGTGGAATTGTGTTTAAAGTATCTTCCAATGTTTATAGTACCTGTATCATTAATCAAAATAAAGGCAATGTATGCTATGAGTTACTCACTAAGCTAGATGTTTATCTATCAACTAGGCCCTGATGGTGTTACTCTAATAGTAGTGGTGTTCTAAATTAAATTATTAAATCCGTTGTGCATATTCAAATAACGTATTAAAATGGTTGTATATTTTATCCTCAAACATTTCTGGGGAACAATTATGTTATTTTATGAACAGCTCAGTCGCCTGTAGTTCTGGAGATTCAGCCAGGCGAGGCGGCGGAGTCTGTGGTCCTCGGTGTTCTCTGCTTATCATGCTAATGTATGCTGACTGTTGCCACTACTCATATTCACATTGCTTCATTAAGACGCTAGCACACATTAGTGTTGCGAGGGGGATAAACACATTAATACACACATACTTGCAATATATAATCCATTGGTCTCCAAATCTTATGCCATCAAATAGGACAACAGAATTGTGATTAGTATGGGTTATTGAACTACTGTATGTCATTAACTATCAGATATATTTGAAAGAGTACGAATGTTTGTGATGCCCCTATAATCTTTACAAATAAAATTAGAGTTTTGTCTTCTGTAGATTGCAAGAATTATTTTGTTTTCGTTTTTTCTATGTTTTATAACTCCAAAAATTTGAAATTGGTCAATTATTGTCTGTCTGTAACACTAAAAAAGGTAGTTGTGTTCGTCTCCCTAAAAACGAGAGCACCCATTGTCATGAAACCTTATTGAACACCTTTTGGAGAAGAATTTTGTTTACTTTAAACTGACCCACATATTATAAAAATAAAATAATAAGCTCTCAAAAACTCAATTTTGAGCTATATTATATATAGCTCAAAACTAGGTGTCGGTTAGGTCCATCACTAAACTTCATGATGTGCCGTTTTTGATAGGCCGTTTTTTAGAACATTTTATTTCTCAGTCATTTTCAATTGATTTTTTTTTATTTTTTTATTATTGATTATTTTTTTGGTTATTTTTTTAACTTGGCATGTGTGTTTAAACAGTAAAGACTTAATTTAGCCAAAAAATAACAATACGATTCAATGATTAAACTCAAAATGGTGGAAATTTAAAATGTTTAAATTGAAATTAATTTAAATAAGTTTTTTAATTATTAAAAATCAAAAATTCTGTCAAATTTAATTCCCAATCCAATGGAATCAAGACGCAATAACAAACGAAGATTCTCTACTTTAACCAGTATTATGCTATGTGTGTACGTGAATCTTTTTATTCAAAATATAGAAAATCCTACAAAAGAATCCTACAACGCCAACTGCTAGCATTTAATAAAAGCTCAAAGTGAAACGGTGTAAACATTTTTAAGTTTAAATTCGACCGAACATTTTAACACACCGTTTGAAAGTTTGTTAATATGTTAAAAATATTTAGTTAATTTCATTTCAGGATAGAGTTGAGCCTCGGCTCACCATAACTGCACTTCTCGACCTGCTTATTGCATAGAAGACATTTTCTGCAATGTTTTTAAGTATCAAGTGCTGAATATTGAATAACTTTTATGAAGTGGGTGGCAACCAATAGTGATAAAATTATTATTATTTGTCTTGCCCGGTAATTTATCATTGAAGTGCGTAGTATACAAATACAAGTAATCCTTAATCTTAAGGAAGGTAATTATAATATAATTAATTATAAAGAAAAATGGATCACTTGTAATAAGTAAATAAATAAGGTAAAGTAACAATAAATTAATTTAAGTTTATAATTCAAATTTGATGACTAAACTTCTTAAACATCAAAACTGCGATTTTTTCATTTAGTCAAAAAAATCATCATACTGAAGATTTAGTTAGCCCTTTTACTATTCAACTATCTCAGAACACAATATTGTTGTACAGATTGTGTGTCGTGCGAAAAGAGGGCAGCGGGGCGGTGTCTTAAGGGAAGGGGGTAGCGGGGTGGTGTCTTAAGGGAAGGGGGCAGCGGGGCGGTGTCTTAAGGGAAGGGGGCAGCGGGGCGGTGTCTTAAGGGAAGGGGTATCGTAAGGGAAGGGGGCAGTGGGGTGGTGTCTTAAGGGAAGGGGGAGCGGGGCGGTGTCTTAAGGGAAGGGGTATCGTAAGGGAAGGGGTCTGCGGGGCGGTGTCTTAAGGGAAGGGGTATCGTAAGGGAAGGGAAGGCGGGGCGGTGTATTAAGGGAAGGGGTATCGTAAGTGAAGGGGGCACCGGGGCGGTATCTTAAAGGAAGGGGTATCGTAAGGGAAGGGGGAGCGGGGCGGTGTCTTAAGAGAAGGGGTATCGTAAGTGAAGGGGGCAGCGGGGCGGTGTCTTAAGGGAAGGTGTATCGTAAGGGAAGGGGTCTGCGGGGCGGTGTCTTAAGGGAAGGGGTATCGTAAGTGAAGGGGGCAGCAGGGCAGTGTCTTAAGGGAAGGGGTCTGCGGGGCGGTGTCTTAAGGGAAGGGGTATCGTAAGTGAAGGGGGCAGCGGGGCGTTGTCTTAAGGGAAGGGGTATCGTTAGTGAAGGGGGCAGCGGGGCGGTGTCTTAAGGGAAGGGGTATCGTAAGGAAAGGGGTCTGCGGGGCGGTGTCCTACAGAAAGCGGTATCGTAAGGGAAGGGGTCTGCGGGATGGTGTCCTACGGGAAGGGGGCTGCCGAGCAGTGTCGTAAGGGAACCGCATTTAAAGATTGAGGGGACGATCAAATATTTTCTGCATATTTGTTATTATATTTTTTTTTATATATGTGGCTCGGCAGATCTGGGTTCGAACGCAAATACTAAGAAATGTAAGATTACGTAATAAAAATGTTACTTTAAAAAATATACGATAGATAAACGTTGGTTGATCAATATCCGAAACCGTAGCTCACAGTGAATGTGCGTGAGTTTGACGACTCCAGCGCTTTCCGTGGCTGGATGCGCAATGACGGAAGCTGAACTAATGTCGGACCAATGTCTCGCCTGGCCAGTGACCCCTAGGGGACTGAGTCCCCCCCCCGCCCCCCTCACCGGGTGACTGAAGCTCCTTATTGAGCGCAGCCGCACTGTGCGCCGCGTCGTGCCCTCAGCTAATGCGTATCGGTATCGGTAATGGCTACCACCTCTACAGCTGACTATCCACTATCCACTATCCTACCCCTTACAGTAACACTTTGCATCAATCAATCGAAGTGAACTGTAAATAGGTCCGCATGTTGGCGCTTAATCAATCTAATTGTGGTCACAGTGGTCCAGTGTTGAGAGTTGCTATACGTTTCGGCAGGGATCGGTGTACAGTTTGAAAAGAAAATGTCTGAAGTGTGTGAGAATGGTAAAATTGAAACAACAGTATATTTCACAGCGGGCCGTAAGTGCGGGTTGCTAGCGCGAGATCGTGTTTTATGACCGAGGTCACACTAATGTTCGATGTCCATGCCAACCCCTTCCAGCAGATGTGCGAACGTTTTTTAGTAGGCTGTAGGCCTACTACATGACACGATTCGATATTAACCGTAAGATAAAAACGTCACTACTACGAAAACTTTTTTACAAGTGATTACTCGAAATATATTTTTTGTTGATTGTTAGTTAACCGGTATTTATCTTTAATAAATACGTGTCATTAAATATGTTGAAATATTGAAGACAGTAGTCTTAAATAAAATTAATGATTTACAAAGTACATTACAATCCTTAAGTTTTTTCTACCATATATAGTGTGGTGATAGCTGAAATATATCACTTTATGATTTACTGGTTTGATTATACTGAACTTTTATTTCGGGTGTTCTAGATGAATTTTCTTTGACTGTTCTGTACCGTAAAAAGGGGTTACTCAGAATGACATTTATAGTTTGCATTTTTATTTTATTTAGATTTAGATTGGTTTTGTAACCCACCTTTTTTTAATTTCTCAGTTCAATTATAAATAATAAATCTACATAGAAAAAATTTGTCCATATTAATTCATTATTAAAATGAAAAACAGGAAAAAATAACATGGTGTCAGGCTTAAGTCTTACCATAAGACCTACGGTAATAGCTCCTTCCCTATAAGAAAGTAACAGTTAAACAGATGACACATGCTTACAAAGACTTTGCTGTGGAGATGAAGAGTAATGTCTAAAACGCATAATAATCATCATAATTAACACCAGTCAAATAGCGGTGAATCAGCATACGGCAAGCCAGAACCATCCCATCGTGGAGATCCCCTCTCACGGCCAAAATTGAACAAATTGATTAAAACCCGTAATACCTGACCTTTACCCAATATTTTATTCTCACTTCTTCGAAATGTTTGTGGTACTGTTAGGAACATGGTCAACGGTGTAGGCCTACGGTACTGTTAGGAATATTGGCGATAGCTTGTAACACTGTTAGGAACATGGTCAACGGCGTAGGCCTTTAAATATTAAAGTACTCTAAATATATTGCAATAGATAATAGTAATGGTTAATGGTTAAAGCAGACTGGAAATTTTTATTAATAAGTCAAATAATAAATTTTTTCAAAAGTGAAATAAAAAATTTCATGACACGCAACTCATACCTAATGGTAAGTCTAAATATGTAGTATACTGTATTATCACGTACCTGTAGTTATCTAAAATTTTACATTTCTAGAATTATTAGTTTTTAATTGACGAAGTAAAACTGACAAAATGTGTACAGTAAAAATTTAAATTAATTAAGTTCTAATCAATTAAATCAAAAAATTGGTTTAAACAATCTAATAATTAATATTCTCATTTAAAATTAATAATTTTTCCAATGGGTAATTAATTGTGAGTGCAGTTTTTGCGGAAAGCTATCAATAAGAGATAGAGCGCGCTGTCGTAGTTGTTGTAGTGGCCGTAGGCGGTAAATAATTGAACCGTCAGCCTGGAGTAGAGACTGGGACATTGAGATTTATGGCTTCTTAAAGTCGGCTGAAAATTAAAACACGCTTTACAAATAGTTTCATTTCTGTGTTGAAAACAAGACATTTGCATTTTTTACACAGCTCAAAATTTCCAAATGTCATATGTATCTAATAAATCAATTTTTAAATATTTGTTCTAACCGTCATTTTAGCTTGCGTGCGTGCGTGCTAGCGCGCGCGCGCGCGCGCGCGCGCGCGTGTGTGTGTGTGTGTGTGTGTGTGTGTCCGTGAACACGATTACATTCGTAAAAATGGTCCGATCCAAACCAAATGCGGTAGAGACGTGTATTCATACATTTTCTCGAACGAGTTCGTAATTTAGACGGATTACGAACTCTGTAATACTCTGTCACCGTATCCAACAGTTACCGATATATTCAAAAACTAAACACAGTACATTTTTTGTGGTTCCAATGCTAATCTTAAAGAGGAAAAAGAAAAATTAATATTTGCCTCATTAACCAATATTTTTTGGGACGAATCTTGGCATTTAGCTTCATATGGTTGTGATCCATACATTTATGCTAAAAAATTATATTTATGTGTTTCTCACAGCAGTAAATCTGCATGCTCTTTCCGATGTTTCATGTAGAGAATAGGAAAACTCATTTATTAATGGACAGATATTGAAAAAACTTGGTATACTGTATATTATAATTTACTTGGAAATTCGCTTAGTACGCGGGTCTGCTGTAACGGTGGTATTTTATTACTTATTATATAATATTAGTATATTGAAAATTATGTGTCATAAATCATTGTTCAGAAGAGATAATGCGATGTAATTTTTCTACGAAACAAGTAATTTGTGAAAATATTAAAAATCTAAAAGTTTATTTAAGTGACCAATAATGGAGAAAATATGTTTTATTGTTACCGTAAGAAAAATTAATTTTACGTAATCAAAACTAAGTTAAAGAACAGAAATTGTAGTAATTATAGAATTAGATATTTTGATTTTTACATCATATATTTATTCATTTTATAGCGTCAATAATAAAATAATCGTATAACTTTTACACAATGTTTCAATATTGACAGTATTATTGTGAATTATTACTGTGGACTGGGACAAGCGTAACGAGACACAAGGGTAATCAAGAAATTAGCAAAAATATCATTTCGCTCAGGACGCTATAATTTACAATTATAGAGTAACTATTGTTACACGTCGCGTCTTGCAGGGATGTACAAAACAGACTTATTAGGTTTAGATTCGCTGTAGGCCTAAATATAAAATATAGTATAATTATTATTTGCGGACTATATGAATTTGAGGACTATTAAGATATTTAAACCAAACTCATTGTAAGAAACGTTGAGTGTATTCATGTGAACTTGAAACATTAAGATATATAAAAAATAGAGACAGACTTTATCATCTTACTCCAGGGCACCTTTGATCATTTTACAGCCTGGTAAATACACACTCTCACACGCACATGCAAAAACACACACACGCACGCGCACATACGCACTCAAAATCAAATATTCGATAATAATACACAATATCAACAATTTATAATATATTTCAGATATCAAAAAAAAATATAAAAATATAGCCTACAACAGCTGATTATTATAATAAACCTAATATTATGTATAAACATTTGATTTTTAATCATAATACATAATCCCCAAAATGTAAAATATTGAAGTGGTGATTAAAACTTATCATTTTATACAATATGTATATATACAGTACTTAATAGTTTAACTGTAATGAATGATTACGATGGCATTGGATAGTAAAATAATAAATAATTATTTACATTTCAACAAATTATGGTTTAAAACAACTTTCAATTTATTTAATCACAACTGTTGATTACTGTAACAATATACTTCCACATTGTAATTATTATTTTTAATTTGGCCAACATAACAACTTTTGATTTTTAATCATTAAACACAATCGCTAAAATCTGTATTGAGAAAAATTATATTTACAAAGGAATTGGATGCATTAAATACTATTTTATGCTTGCATCTTTGGCTTTCTCAATGGTTTAAAAATAGCTGCCGTTTATACTTTAAGAGGTTAGAGAACATATGTCTAAAACTATTTCCACATAAGATTAACATGGACACTATGAAGTCGTATAGGGTAGAGATTTATCGGAAAACTGTCACAAAAACTATTAGACTTTCCTATTTTAGGCCTAAAACCATAAAATTTTGTACCGAATTTTAGTCTCCTAAGTAAATTGGGAAGTGGGAGTATCAGTTATAAGTGAGTCAGTCAGACAAGTGAGGACTTTGAAGTCTATATTTTGAACAGACAAAAAAACTTAAAAATAATATACATACTGTAGTAAAATAAAAATTGAATAGATGTATCAAAATCCACATAGTTAGTTATTTGTGCTACTATTGATTTTGACCAAGCATTCAAACGAGGTTGATTTATTGTATTTATTTGTATTTTAATAAAATATGCAAAATCTAAAATGGTTTAAAAATGATTTAAAATATAACTTATGATGAGTTTAGTTTTAATTACTTCATGTTGTTGTTATATGTGGCAAAACCTTAAAAAACTAATAACTAACTAGCGTTTCACGGCACGCGTTGGTGCAGCTTGCTCTTAACTCTTTTACAGATGTCTCTGCTGCGCCATCTTCACAGAAACCATCCTCTAATCATGCTCAATATGCCTGAAAGTTTCAAAACAATCTTACGAGCGATTCCGGAGTCCATAGACAACATACTTATAAACATACATACTTTCTCTTTGATATATTTAGAATGTTTGTTTATTTTCTAATAATCTGTGTTCTTTTTCAGGTGAGTGACACATATGAATTTCCCATCAGAGTTGTGAGTAAAGGTGTATCTAATTATTTATTAGGCCTAGGTATTGTGCGTTTTTCACATGAGTAGTTGTGGCTATGTGACTATAGATAATATTACTTGCATCTTAAAAAATGTCAATTACAGATTCACCTATACTGTTTAAGCATTCAGTAAAACTATTGTATGGTACATGTTGAAATCTGGTGATTTCTATTGCATATTCCAATAAAAACCCAATTTGTTGCTTGAAAATTACTAAAAAAACTATCGTTTTTATTATTACCTATTATAACAGATGTTCACGGTTAATAAGCATCTCAAACATAATATTTATTAGGATTATACTTTCATTTCTTCAAACAATTTTATGTAGGGATCGTTCTATAGAGAATTTCGCTTTTACTAATCGCTCATACAAAATAAGGTTCAACTTTTGTCATGCCCATCGTGTTTATGATCCGCTAAACGGCACTCTCGTATGCAATAGCACAAGAGAGCAAACCGCATGTTAAGCATCGTATGTTGTATAATGTATATCGTGCTGTGACATGAGGTCATGTTATTGGTGACATCTGTTGACGGCTCTAGGGTGGGCTGGTATTTTACCGTAAATATCTGTGAATCATGACGTCACTGCGGTTGTCGCACGTGGCGTGACATCTGTTTTGACGGCTGCCGTAGGGTGGGCTGGTATTTTACCGTATAATATATCGTGCTTGTGACGTCATGACGTCACTGCGGTTGTCGCACGCTGTCGTGACATCTGTTTTGACGGCTGCCGTGGGATGGGCTGTATTTTACCGTAATATATCGTGCTCGTGACGGCCATGAGGTCATTGCGGTTGTCGCACGCTGGCGGCGTGACATCTGTTTTGACGGCTGCCGTGGGAGGGTGGGCTGGTATTTTACCGTATAATATATCGCGCTCGTGACGATCATGACGTCACTGCGGTTGTCGCACGCTGGCGGCGTGACATCTGTTTTGACGGCTGCCGTGGGAGGGTGGGCTGGTATTTTACCGTATAATATATCGTGCTTGTGACGGTCATGACGTCACTGCGGTTGTCGCACGCTGGCGGCGTGACATCTGTTTTGACGGCTGCCGTGGGAGGGTGGGCTGGTATTTTACCGTATAATATATCGTGCTTGTGACGGTCATGACGTCACTGCGGTTGTCGCACGCTGGCGGCGTGACATCTGTTTTGACGGCTGCCGTGGGAGGGTGGGCTGGTATTTTACCGTATAATATATCGTGCTTGTGACGGTCATGACGTCACTGCGGTTGTCGCACGCTGGCGGCGTGACATCTGTTTTGACGGCTGCCGTGGGAGGGTGGGCTGGTATTTTACCGTATAATATATCGTGCTTGTGACGATCATGACGTCACTGCGGTTGTCGCACGCTGGCGGCGTGACATCTGTTTTGACGGCTGCCGTGGGAGGGTGGGCTGGTATTTTACCGTATAATATATCGCGCTCGTGACGGTCATGACGTCACTGCGGTTGTCGCACGCTGGCGGCGTGACATCTGTTTTGACGGCTGCCGTGGGAGGGTGGGCTGGTATTTTACCGTATAATATATCGTGCTTGTGACGGTCATGACGTCACTGCGGTTGTCGCACGCTGGCGGCGTGACATCTGTTTTGACGGCTGCCGTGGGAGGGTGGGCTGGTATTTTACCGTATAATATATCGTGCTTGTGACGATCATGACGTCACTGCGGTTGTCGCACGCTGGCGGCGTGACATCTGTTTTGACGGCTGCCGTGGGAGGGTGGGCTGGTATTTTACCGTATAATATATCGTGCTTGTGACGGTCATGACGTCACTGCGGTTGTCGCACGCTGGCGGCGTGACATCTGTTTTGACGGCTGCCGTGGGAGGGTGGGCTGGTATTTTACCGTATAATATATCGTGCTTGTGACGATCATGACGTCACTGCGGTTGTCGCACGCTGGCGGCGTGAACATCTGTTTTGACGGCTGCCGTGGGAGGGTGGGCTGGTATTTTACCGTATAATATATCGTGCTTGTGACGGTCATGACGTCACTGCGGTTGTCGCACGCTGGCGGCGTGACATCTGTTTTGACGGCTGCCGTGGGAGGGTGGGCTGGTATTTTACCGTATAATATATCGTGCTTGTGACGATCATGACGTCACTGCGGTTGTCGCACGCTGGCGGCGTGACATCTGTTTTGACGGCTGCCGTGGGAGGGTGGGCTGGTATTTTACCGTATAATATATCGTGCTTGTGACGATCATGACGTCACTGCGGTTGTCGCACGCTGGCGGCGTGACATCTGTTTTGACGGCTGCCGTGGGAGGGTGGGCTGGTATTTTACCGTATAATATATCGTGCTTGTGACGATCATGACGTCACTGCGGTTGTCGCACGCTGGCGGCGTGACATCTGTTTTGACGGCTGCCGTGGGAGGGTGGGCTGGTATTTTACCGTATAATATATCGTGCTTGTGACGCATGACGTCACTGCGGTTGTCGCACGCTGGCGGCGTGACATCTGTTTTGACGGCTGCCGTGGGAGGGTGGGCTGGTATTTTACCGTATAATATATCGTGCTTGTGACGATCATGACGTCACTGCGGTTGTCGCACGCTGGCGGCGTGACATCTGTTTTGACGGCTGCCGTGGGAGGGTGGGCTGGTATTTTACCGTATAATATATCGTGCTTGTGACGATCATGACGTCACTGCGGTTGTCGCACGCTGGCGGCGTGACATCTGTTTTGACGGCTGCCGTGGGAGGGGCGGGTATTTTTGCTCCTCGATCACTTATCCTGTCCAAACACCAGGTTCAGCCAAGCTGCCTGTATTCTGTGCCTTTGCGGTTTTCACTAGTTTTTCAACCAGTCTTCTTTCCCCCTTCCGGAATTTTCATATTAAGTTCTCCATGTACTTGTACTCTCGAACTTTTTAAAACTAGGAATTACCAATTAAAATAAATTGGATCGATTGTAATGCACATCCTTTTACTAGAATTTTTGTTGTCTTAGAATAAACGAATATAGAATTTATCAACTGAAAATCCAATTATTTTGGAAACATTTAATTGGCAATCGTCGTTATACGATTAATAAAAATATTAACAGGAAACTTCGCATTTTTCCCGCTAACCCCATATCACAATCATAAAGATCATGCCCAATGAAAGTAATGAACTATGAACGTATTCATTTAGATATTTAAATAATTTAACTCATCAAATTTGGTGTGTTATAGTTTCAAATTGTGAAATAAGTTTAATGTATAAGTATATTTCATTCGTAACATTTCATCCTTAACATCCTAATTTCTATGATAACATATTAATGTACGTTGGTCGTTTCATAAGTATTGCTCTAAGCCCTAGGCCATCATACAGCTACTGGTACTGAGTGATTAAAAATCAAAGAGCCTATCGAACGAAGTGTCTTAATTAAAATGTAATGAAGGTTAATAACAGAGATCTCAGCTTCAATGTTGTTGATTAATGAGTTGTTCAGGGGAGATTTATTACAAGTGGTTATATCTACCTGCTCTTGTTAATTTAATAAACGCTCGAATAAATTAAATGCTAATATTTATATTCATTGAAGCGAGCCTCGTCTGATATGCACTTTACGTACTTGATTATCAAATGTTTTCCCGGTTAATACCGTCGCATTTCCTCTGTCATGTGCATAGAAAAGGGTTTAAAGAATTGTTCTGTCTTAGTTTATTAATTACCTAATTTTAGTGTTCCTTCAGTAATACTCGTGATTTATCAAATTTTCTAAATCTTATTCCTAATTTTTTTCTAGGAAGCGGTTATTTTCCCTTTCGTAGCTCCCAAATTTGTACGTAAAAACTGTGAACGGAACCTAACCTTTGATTTCGGTCTTAGGCAATGTATTTATCGTGAACTAATTTTTATAGAGTCGGTAATTTTGTAAACGATCACTCAAAAACTCCTCGAATGCATAGCGTATCATTGAACGTCGTTATAATGAATAAATATAAACCTATAGTTTAGTTTTTATGAACATTGTCTTAACTTACGAGATTTTATGTATTCATAAATAAATATGCTACAAGTTTATTTATATTCAACCTGATCTCAATTTCTTCACTCATTACCCAATCCAATACTAAAATACGAGCAAGGTTGTATATATATTTTTTGACATGGATATGTTTTAGCTCTGGGTGGGGGTTGGTGATTTTTAAGATGGAAAATATGTAACAGGTTTCCATAGAAACTACCAGAGCTATTGTATTGAATTTGTTAAATATTAAATAATATAAACAGCTGTTTAGATGAACTGAAAAAATTTCGTTTAGACATATCCATGATCTAACCTATTTTCCATAGAGAATAAATCCCCATAGAGTAAATACAAACATTTTTTGCCCAAGGATCTCAATAACGGCTCTAACGCATTTCTTGAATTTTGGAAATAACTAATTTCCGAGTAGAAATTAAGTTCTAGACAGGTCCAGGGATCCGGTTTTCTTGTACCTACCGGTAATACTAATTTTATAACTGTAAATTTTTTTTATTATCACTGCTGCTTTTCAGAACCTTTTGTTTACCTTCCTAACTTTCTCAGAGTTCAAATTCTGCATCCACAATACGTAAAAATTCTATTCACTTGTTTCCTATGAAATGTAGCCTACTGTAACTCTCAAGTACGTGATCCCCATGTAGATGCTGAGACTCTCGAACCCAGCATTGCAATGTATTTTTCTTTTGTCAGAAGCAAGCTAGAATATTGCTCGTTGGTTTGGGATACCTTTTCCATTAGTACCATTTCATCTTTGGAAATAATTCAAAATTCATTTTTAAGGTATTTATATTTTAAAAGATTTAATGTTCCATGCAATAGGCAACCGTCAACTGTTTTCTTGAGACATTTATTTTCTTTTGATTCTATTTTAACAAGAAGAAGTAAATTGGCTCTTTTGTTTTTGTTTAAATTACTTCATAATTTAGTTGACAGCTCTGTCTTATTAAGTAAGATTAATTTTTATATTCCTAGGAGTAATTTACGACCCTCATTAGTTTGTTTCTGTTCCTCGTTGCCACACTGTTCAACATTACAATTTATCAATTTTTAAATCTTTAAGGTTATTAACCCTTACCGGGCGGCTGACGAGTTTTCTCGCGGCACAGTAGGGTCCCACAGCGCGGAAACCGAGTTTTTTCACTTTCAGCCATTTCGTCACATTTACTGCGCTGTAGTTCGCGAAACAACCAATAGAGTGCATGGTAATGTTGCTTTAACCTCTATGAACTCACAAAACCAATATGGCGGCTTTGGTGGAATTTCTAGTGACTGAAATTAGATGTTATGCAACTTTGGCCTGTATTCTAGCGCTCCCGTACTGCTTTTGACTTTTTTACTTTTTGAGCGGAGTGTGGTCACATTACTCGAGCATTTAGGCTACCACATCATGACTACCCCAGGAGAGGCTAGGTGTCGGCGGCACGCTGCTGATCATGTTCCATACACCACGTGACACGCAGAGTAGCTCGCGTAGTATAGAGCGGAGTGTGGTCACATTACTCGAGCATTTAGGCTTCCACATCATGACTACCCCGGGAGAGGCTAGGTGTCGGCGGCACGGTGTTGATCATGTTCCATACACCACGTGACACGCAGAGTAGCTCGCGTAGTATAGAGCGGAGTGTGGTCACATTACTCGAGCATTTAGGCTACCACATCATGACTACCCCGGGAGAGGCTAGGTGTCGGCGGCAGGCTGCTGATCATGTTCCATACACCACGTGACACGCAGAGTAGCTCGCGTAGTATAGAGCGGAGTGTGGTCACATTACTCGAGCATTTAGGCTACCACATCATGACTACCCCGGGAGAGGCTAGGTGTCGGCGGCACGGTGTTGATCATGTTCCATACACCACGTGACACGCAGAGTACCTCGCGTAGTATAGAGCGGAGTGTGGTCACATTACTCGAGCATTTAGGCTACCACATCATGACTACCCCGGGAGAGGCTAGGTGTCGGCGGCACGCTGCTGATCATGTTCCATACACCACGTGACACGCAGAGTAGCTCGCGTAGTATAGAGTGGAGTGTGGTCACATTACTCGAGAATTTAGGCTTCCACATCATGACTACCCCGGGAGAGGCTAGGTGTCGGCGGCACGGTGTTGATCATGTTCCATACACCACGTGACACGCAGAGTAGCTCGCGTAGTATAGAGTGGAGTGTGGTCACATTACTCGAGAATTTAGGCTTCCACATCATGACTACCCCGGGAGAGGCTAGGTGTCGGCGGCACGGTGTTGATCATGTTTCATACACCACGTGACACGCAGAGTAGCTCGCGAAGTATAGAGTGGAGTGTGGTCACATTACTCGAGAATTTAGGCTACCACATCATGACTACCGTACCCCGGGAGAGGCTAGGTGTCGGCGGCACGGTGTTGATCATGTTCCATACACCACGTGACACGCAGAGTAGCTCGCGAAGTATAGAGTGGAGTGTGGTCACATTACTCGAGAATTTAGGCTACCACATCATGACTACCCCGGGAGAGGCTAAATGTCGGCGGCACGGTGCTGATCATGTTTCATACACCACGTGACACGCAGAGTAGCTCGCGTAGTATAGAGCGGAGTGTGGTCACATTACTCGAGCATTTAGGCTTCCACTTCATGACTACCTCGGGAGAGGCTACGTGTCGGCGGCACGCTGCTGATCATGTTCCATACACCACGTGACACGCAGAGTAGCTCGCGTAGTATAGAGCGGAGTGTGGTCACATTCCCCGCGCATTTACCAGTTCACGGCTCGCTGCCGCGCTATTTCTGTCACCCCCCTCTCCCCCTCACCACTGCAATCTCTCTCTGTCTCACACCACAGAGCGCCGACGATTAGGGATACAAATCACACCTGATTGTCCGACGTGCTGGTGGGTTGTGATTAATTTACACGCAGTCCTTGTTTTTGCTTGAGCGTGTGATTTCTGGTGTTTTTGATGAGTAAAAATGTACCGTGTTTTGACATTCTCATTTTCATAATATAAATTTCCTATGAAGTTGCACATAATTAATTAAATATACGGTTAAGTGTAACTACCACTATAGATTTCGTATATTGTATCGAGACCAATTAATTTACATGTTTATGCCATGGATAATCATTTAATGTTGCTTTTTCTGTATATTTTGTAGTGGCCAGGTGCTCGAAAGCCATCCATGTATTGTAGACGGTAGTTTGTCAATGATATCCCATTGTATGAATCCATAAAACCACATAAAACATGCATTATAAAGTGCTTACAATAAAGAAATTAAAATTTTATTTTATGTTTAGCCCAAGATACAATTACATAATTATTACTTTCACGTAACATACGATAACGATTTATCTCTGTTAAATTTAAATCCTAAGCTCTTAACGATTTTATAACAATACATGTAAGTCTGAAAATGTTCTCTCCTAATGCCTAAGCTTTAAAATTGAAGATGTGAAATATGTAAAGTGAAAATCAATTCAAAGAAGCCCGAAATTGCCTCCACTCCGCTCATCAAAAGTTCACACCCATCACAAATATCGGCTCGATAGCCACTTTGATCTGACCGCGATCACAATCTCGCCTTCTGTTTTTAGGAGTAGATTGGCTAATTTTGTGTATAATTGGCATGTATCTAAGCGGCACCATCGGCCCGCCTCGGCCTTGGGGTTGAGAACAATCCTAGGACATGAGCTCGTATCGTACACTGAAGCAGCACTCTCATCTCTCTTCGAAAATATGATGTGTTGAAAACTGGTTGCACTATTTTATTTAATTGAAAAATATTAAACAGCCAATTAGTTTGTGAATTTATCTTGCTATTATCTGTAACTTAGAATGGTTAATCTCGCGTTAATGTTCCTTAAGGTTATTGTCTCTGAAAAGAAAAAAGGTGCAATGATCATGTCAACCAAACAGTATTCAATACTATCACCAATAAGCAAATAGATTGTATGAGGCGGAAATAAAATATCATTCCATTTGGACAGAAGTAAGAGTACTACTACGTCACACGTTTAGATGCCAAGTGATGAAGTTTACGAGTGGGCAGTTTCCGCAGCAAGCTACTACCTCGCACTCTTATTGAAAATCGACTTACATAAAAATGTCACACACTAAAACTACGTTACGTTTAGATGCCAAGTGATGAAGTTTACGAGTGGGCAGTTTCCGCAGCAAGCTACTACCTCGCACTCTTATTGAAAATCGACTTACATAAAAATGTCACACACTAAAACTACGTTACGTTTAGATGCCAAGTGATGAAGTTTACGAGTGGGCAGTTTCCGCACCTAGCTACTACCTCGCACTCTTATTGAAAATCGACTTACATAAAAATGTCACACACTAAAACTACGTTACGTTTAGATGCCAAGTGATGAAGTTTACGAGTGGGCAGTTTCCGCACCAAGCTACTACCTCGCACTCTTATTGAAAATCGACTTACATAAAAATGTCACACACTAAAACTACGTTACGTTTAGATGCCAAGTGATGAAGTTTACGAGTGGGCAGTTTCCGCAGCAAGCTACTACCTCGCACTCTTATTGAAAATTATGTCACATAAGTAAAACTTTTGGTCTTTCGGTGGTTGGTGGCAAGTTGAGAACCCCCTCTCCCACAAAAATCCTCACATCTTAAATACAAAAGGCCTATGAAACCTATTTGGCAAATATTTTCGGAACAATGAAATTCGATTAAGAATTCTGACGCAACGTAATGTCAAATTTGTGTATTAGACAGAGACAATGTGTCAGTTAACAGATCCCGTTTATTTATTCTTCAATAAAGCTCTCAGATGACTCACATCGCGGTCGCTGGTTACAGGTTACAGGAAGCCACGTAGCGGCAGGTGCTGGGCTAGTTCCTTCTTCCCTCGTCTCTGGCCGTTTCCGGTTCCGCTACCGCCTACGATCGTTTGTTTACCTAGTACTGTAGTTGTTCAGTTTATGCCTCACTGAAGCCTCACGCTGTCTCTTGTGTTAAGTTTTTATATTTTTCAAACGTTTCTCTTGTTGGTCTATGTTGGCATTTATTCTATTGAATTTTTGTCATACGTGCGTTTTGTAGTAAACGTTTTGAGTTTAAAAGGCGAAAACATAGGTGTCCAATAACCCCAATCACTAATAAAATATTGTACTATCACTTTTAAAATTTATACCATACAAATAAAATCCTGTGAAAGTTTCATAATAATCTGTGTGTAATTTTTAATGTGAATTGTTGTTTTTAGTGTAACAAATTTGTTTTAAGCCTTATATTTAAATATACCGTAATTGCGCAACGTACAACTGTAACAAATTTTTATTGCAAGTCTTGCCTTCAGTTACGTTTGTATAAGTAGGGAAACTAAGAAAAACGTTTCTTTGCCGTTTTGCGTGGTATGCGACTCTGTACCCGAAGTGGCACCAGGGCTGCGCCGCGTCTCTTATCATAGCTGATAACGCTGCTATCGCTGACCTCGGCCTTGAAACATTCAACGTTTGTTGCTATGTATTGTGCAACTTCACAATAATGTCTTCGCATCTCGTCATTACATTACATTGTTCAAATGAACATGAAACTTATTTGGTTAAAATCTGCTTATGTTTACCAAAGTATTTTAACATCTAATAATTCAATTTTTATTTTCCAAAATATGATAGGCACCTAATTGAAATAATTATAAGTTGGTGTCAGAGCCCTGTAAAACTTTTAAGCAAATTTTGCCCTTTATTTACTGGAACAAAAATTAATAATTCCATCTAGCCATACGTTGCTGTTGGATGTCAGAGGTCACAGTTAATTGATCAGTTACATCACTTCAAATCTTGTTGACTCAGTAACACCATTTAACTGTACGTTCGTAGAATACGGAACTTTTAGTGGACTACAAAGTTCGTCGTATTATAAACGCAATCGTTAGCTCAATTGATCGTGTTCACCAACCAAACTTTAATTGGTAATAATAATATTGTAATAAACAACTACAGTGATGCAGCGGCAGGTGGCATGCGAAGTAGAGTGGAAGCGTATAGCGTAATCGTGTGATCTGATGTGCCCCAAGTGAGGACTACCGTAGTGTAGTGGTGGCGGCGGTCACTTGAGTACGGTAGTATATTTTTTGGAGGGAGCGCCGGTGGGGACTTTTTCGTCTATACCATATACAATCATGTTCCCTTACCGTAGCACCCAAAACACATTTTTCTTTCATGTATGTTCCCAATCAAACGGCATTTAGTTATAACAGATTTGTAGACAGTAGATTGGACATGAAATAAGTATCACTTTTGATGAAACAAAATCAAATGTTCAAGATTTGGCCCCTTGAAAAAACGGGCCGATGCCGTGTGATTGGGATAAAAACATGAAAGAAAAATGAGTTCGGGGTGCTATGGTAAGGGAACGTGGTTGTATATGGTTTTTGTATGAGTAAAAAAGTCTTCGCCAGTGCTCTCCCCAAAAATACACTACTCACGTGGCCAAGGGAGTGCAGTTGCGTCTACGAGGTAGAGTGGAAGTGTATGCGTAATCGTGCGATCTCACTTTTTGCCGGTAGAGAGCGGTTTTTGCCCCCGAGACTACGACAGGCTCTCTGATGTAGGTCCGCCTCATTACTGGCCGACTGGCGGGTGGCGGCTGCAAGAGCGGGTGACAATTGTCGGTTCCGCCACCCACTCGTAACAGTTACCGATAACATTGAACATTGATGCTTTAAATTTACCTTTAAAGAAATTATTATCTTAATCGTATAAAAACAAATAACACTCGATGGAATAGGATTCTACCTTTTGTTTGCCGAATTAAACCAAGTATAGCTTATACAGTAGTTGATTGAATTAATACCGTAAACTAATAAACATCGTTTACATTGTATATTAAACGCATTGGTTGTTAATAATCATCCACGTTCTATCAAAGACGACTGAATATTTGTATGTATACAATTTAATAGAAATAAGGTGGTACTCTGAATTTCTAACGGCTGCAGCATCAGCCATACCGATATTTCCTTTCAATTGGTTATCCAAAAACCATTCCAAGTATTTTTACGAATATTTCTCAATCCCGTCCAATGAAAATGGTCCTTTAAACTCTGATTTCCCCCCCAACATAGAGCGATGAACGCTACTCGTAGGATCAGGGACGTCTCTCGTCTCCTGAACAATTTAAGCTGAGCTAGGAGTTGCATGCCATTTTTATCTCACACCGGACCAAAACCGAGTCACACGCCGTGGTTATCTCACGTCGGAGCTGCATCGAGTTGCATGCCGTGGTTATCTCACATTGGAGCTACACCGAGTTGCACGCCGTGGTCGTCTTACGTCGGAGCTGCATCGAATTTCATACCGTGGTTATGTCTCGCGGAGCTGCAACGAGTTGCACGCCTTGGTTATCTCACGTTTTAGCTCAACAGAGGTGCATGTCGTTGTTATCTCACGTTGTAGTTGCACCGAGTTGCACGCCGTGGCTATCTCACGTCGGTGCTGCACCAAGATGCACGCCGTGGTTATTTCACGTCGGTTCTGCACCGAGTTGCACGCCGTGGTTATCTCACGTCGGTGCTGCACAAAGTTGCACGACGTGGTTATCTCACGTCGGTACTGCACCAAGTTGCACGCCGTGGTTATTTCACGTCGGTTTTGCACCGAGTTGCACGCCGTGGTTATCTCACGTCGATGCTGCACCAAGTTGCACGCCGTGGTTATCTCACGTCGATGCTGCACCAAGTTGCACGCCGTGGTTATCTCACGTCGATGCTGCACCAAGTTGCACGCCGTGGTTATTTCACGTCGGTTTTGCACCGAGTTGCACGCCGTGGTTATCTCACGTCGATGCTGCACCAAGTTGCACGCCGTGGTTATTTCACGTCGGTTTTGCACCGAGTTGCACGCCGTGTTTATCTCACGTCGATGCTGCACCAAGTTGCACGCCCTGGTTATTCCACGTCGGTTCTGCACCGAGTTGCACGCCGTGGTTATCTCACGTCGATGCTGTACAAAAGTTGCACACCGTTGTTATCTCACGTCTTTGCTGCACCAACTTGCACGCCGTGGTTATTTCACGTCGGTTTTGCACCGAGTTGCACGCCGTGGTTATCTCACGTCGATGCTGCACCAAGTTGCACGCCGTGGTTATTTCACGTCGGTTTTGCACCGAGTTGCACGCCGTGGTTATCTCACGTCGGTTTTGCACCAAGTTGCACGCCGTTGTTATCTCACGTCTTTGCTGCACCAACTTGCACGACGTGGTTATCTCACTCGGTGCTGCACAAAGTTGCACGCCGTGGTTATCTCACGTCGATGCTGTACAAAAGTTGCACACCGTTGTTATCTCACGTCTTTGCTGCACCAACTTGCACGACGTGGTTATCTCACGTCGGTTTTGCACCAAGTTACACGCCGTGGTTATCTCACGTCGGTGCTGCACCAAGTTGCACGCCGTGGTTATTTCACGTCAGTGCTGCACCAAGTTGCACGCCGTGGTTATTTCACGTCAGTGCTGCACCAAGTTGCACGCCGTGGTTTTCTCACGTCGGTGCTGCACCTAGTTGCACGCCGTGGTTAATTCACGTCGGTTCTGCACCAAGTTGCACGCCGTGGTTAATTCACGTCGGTTCTGCACCGAGTTGCACGCCGTAGTTATCTCACGTTGTAGCTACGCCGAGTTGCACACAGCACACAGTTGTGGTCGAAAATGCGCACAGAAAAATATCAAATATCTAAAATTTAGTTCTTATATTTTTCTCAATTATGTTTTAGAAATTCAATTTTCCTTATAAATTAATATTTCTGAATTTTAAGATAATTATAATATGTGAGGTAGCAGTAAGGGTCACGTGTTCATTATCTTATCCCTTAAACGTTTCATCAGGAAACGATGATAAGCTGATTAAAATGAAGCGGCTCCGGCCAATCGCGGTTTATATTTACGTCGCCATGACGTCATCAGGCGTCGTACACGCCAGTGCGATCCATGCACTGGCTTATAGTTTGGAGTATTATTAGTTGATGTGTTAATATGTTGTTGCTGTTGTGGAAATTCATCCGTAACTTTAACAGACGTTCTCAAGAGTGTAAATAGTTCCGCCATCTTGCATTTTAGTCGTATAGGAACAATGCCAAATTTCTGACAGTATTACTGACCTCTGACCTATTGGGACCTCAAAATAGGATTATAGCAATGTTATGCTGTATAGCCTACGCACTTTTAGAACCATTCACTGTCAACAGGGTCGTGGTGATCGATATTCGAGTGTCCCCGCGGGCCCCGCAATTAGACAGACGCAGCTTAACCTCCACGGGAACAGTGCTTCAGCAATGACAACTATCCTGTCCATTATGTCTCCTCCTGTGCACCTTTTATGGTCTACGCTTTAATTTCAATGCCGGAGCTCAATTAACACCAGTTAGTGGAAAGTAACTTGTACTTTACGACATTCCTTGTCATTTTAATTTTGTAAATAATGCTTACATAAACTAATAATTAAGATTGTAATTATTTATTACCTGGAGTTTAAAATTATTTTTGTAGAAATTCACACATCAAATTTCTGTAGTCTTTTTTTGAACGCCGTGTGCATTTTACGCTTTACAATCGGGTATTACGACGGCGATTCTGCACCGTATTTGCGATGAGGGAGAAGCCTCGCGTGGCCTCCGCTGGCAGCCCGATAATCAATTGCGCTGATACCTTAGCGCATCTAGCACATATTTCGATGGTGACTGGTGAATTGTGGATGGACTTATAGTACGTCTGCGTACAAATCGTAAATAGTGTCAACGTAAAACTTGATGGGTGTGTCGACATATATATAGGTATCATGTTCGCAAAACGAATATTATTCAATATTGTAGGCTACACTAGTGTAGACTTACAATAATTATTTTACTTATTTATTTTATCGCTCAGCATTATCAGTTTTTCTAATACATTCAAAATTATTGAATTATTTATATATTATTGATATCAATGAAGAGGTTGGAATCTGGCATTAACCGTTCAAATAAACGTTTTTGTATATGCACTGCAGTAGTTTTCGAACCAAATGCTCCCATTGTATCGTAATCACAGAAATGTAGGCCTCTCGTGTATATCTGTGTGAACACCACGACATCGGGAGAATAACAGCTGGACACGAGCGAGGTGACGTAGAGTAAACCGCACGAAAGTAGTCCGATGAGGTCTTAGACAGCTGGTTCATCTAGCCTGACGTCTAGCTGACGTAACGTAATATACTATAATAGAGTAGGGCGATTTGGCAACACCGCACTGACTCTCATCGGACTACTTTCGTGTGGTTTACTCTAATTGCCATTTATAATTGGGCTATTAATCAATTTCCAATCTGTCAACGTAAGTTAACAAGTCCTGGTATGGTAATACTGTAGTAGTTTGGGCCGTTCCCTGCCAGAACTTTATAAATACTGGAGCCGTCAAAGATAAAATCACAGGCAAAAGGGCATCGTGTCTTCAAAGAGTTTTGGCGTTGTGTCGGTTTTTCATTATTTTCCCCTGAGATAAAGTTGCCTATTAATATATAATATATGTAAATAAAATTTGAGGTTTGTCCGTACATTGCTCAGAATTATTCATTTTTTAGTTATTTTTACCTTTTGCACGTTAGAGAAGCCGAAACCGGTCTTATCTCAATTATTGTCTGTTTGTCTGTGACGCTCCAGGAGGCATTTTACGCCGACTTCTCCGAAAAAAAACAGGAGAACTGATTAAAATGAAACTTATTTCATGTATTCTCTACATTCCAGAGAAGGTTTGTAAATGCTTGAAATCGCCTGCCGCCCCTTTAAAAGTAAATAACAAGCATTTAAAAACCCACTTTTACGCGATATTACTCACATTTTGATTCAGTTTTTAATGAATAACCTACTTGTAATAATCAGCTGTCTTTATAGTTTAAAGAATTAATAGAAAGTACCTGGTGACCGAGCTTTGCTCGTTTAGAATAATACATGTATTATAAAAATTAATTAGAAAAATTAAAACACATTTATTACTCAATGAAAACATTTATGTGGTTTAAATAAAACCGATTTAATACACCATAATTAATATAGCACAGAACAAAAAGTATTGCCTCTGATGGGGTTTGAACACGCGACCTTCATATTACGAGGCCAACACACTTCCGCTGGACCACGGCGCTGCCAAATGAGCAACGCCGGTTAAGGTATTTTAGCCAACCTCAATTGTTTTAGCCGATCATTTACTGTTTAACTATCCATACAGTTATTATTAGCCTGTGACCAACTGATTTTGATATAAACGGAATGAGGATTGAAAAGCAAAAGAGAAATTCAATTTACACATATTAATTGGTTTGTTACAGTGGCAAGCAATACAACAAATACGTTTTCTATCAAAACACGGAAGATTTTGGAAATACTCTTTCCTGCTTTTATTTCGCACAGTTATGTTACCCTTAAGTTTTTACAAATTGTTTAGTAACTTGTTAATTTTACATTTATTATATACATAAAATAAATATTTATGAAAAACCTCTATTCACATATTGTTCTCCGCCGACTTCAATCAAGAACTGTCAAACGGATATAAACAGCTGTTTTGGTTTGTATTGTTTACATTTGATTCTCCATAAGCGTAATGTTAAATTTTTAGATTTTAAACTCAATATTACAAGAAAACACGAATTTTTTCTGGACATTAGACCTATCTAGAACTTATTTTCTACTCAGAAATTAGTTATTTCCAAAATTTAAAGAAAATCCTTATTGCCGTTTTCGAGATCCGTGTGCAAATATATATATATATATATACAAACCTTGCTCGTATTATAGTATTGGATAATACTAATCGAAATCATACTGTGTTAAAAAAGTATTTTAACGTATAACTAATTATAATAATGGTATAAATGTTCTAATTTATTTAATTGTAAAGTAATGCTAAATAATAAAGCTGGGTATTAATTTATTTTATTTGTATTGATTTGTTTAGGATTTCAGGTTTACGTTTTGGTATGATGATCTTTCTTCTTTAAACTGAATCCTACAACCCGTACAAGGGTCGGGCTTACTGCTAGTCTATGTATATTTTTTATAGTGATATTTCGCAGGTGATTATCCTACTTAACCACATCCTGCCAAAATGTAATACGATAACTAAAAAGGTACACTTCGAAAACTTTAAATGTAACTGTCTTTAAGTACTGTATATTGAATAAGTATGTTATTAATTAAGTATATTAAAAGTATTACCATAAATTAGAAATACTCAGATATTCGATTGACGGGACCATACTGTAGGGTGGAGATAGTGGAGATGTCTAGCGCGAGCAAGGTGCGTGGGCTTGTAATCAGCTGTTTCAGAGGTGTGGGTGAGGTGACCGCCGCGCTATCCCAGATGCGCCTCTCTTCACGCTAGGCGCGGCAGCTCTGTCAGTGTCGGCTTACCAGTAACTACCGGCAATGGCTTATTGTTTCGCCACCATTGGAAGTAACTAACTTTATATGACTCGAAATGATATATTGGCTTGGTGGAAAATGTTCTGTTAGTTTCATCAAAATGAAAAATTAATAATAATAAAGTGTTTCCTTACCTAACCAAAAGGTGAATCTTTGGTCGGATAGGCCCTAACCCACGAGTAAGAGTTGCGTCGCGTCGATGTTTACCACGTAGCTTCCTCCGCACACGGAACTGACGAATGTATCATTAGTAGGCCCTTACACAACGACGCGCGGAACAGCGCTTGTATCATTGTATCTCGTCTGATCAATATTTAAAATTAATTATACACAGTACTTAGCACTATTGGTTTCGATCGCTCAAAAATAAGAGATTTTCTTCTTTAACACTTACACAGTTGTATTTTGAAGAGGAAACATAGTGGAACTAAAATATGTTAAATGAGACGGCTGTTAAAAGTGACATGTCACGAATCGTGAACAGTGTGAGCAATGTTTGTTGAGTGAAGTGTTCTCTTACTCTCTCGTGGATTACAATCCACACTATTAAACACTACGTTAATCCGCAAATACCATCCTCATAATTAGACCAGTTCATAATTCAGAGACAGTTGTTCGACAGTAGTTGTTAAACTGCAGGTCCCTTAGATATGTCATTAACTGGTGGGCTCTTAATTAACAGATCTGTTTAAGGAACATGTGAACCTAGTCAGTAACAAGAGTACAAGATCGCGCCACAATCATTCTTTACTCATTTCCCATTCATACCTGGTTTAAAATACCTACCTGGTTAGGGTGCTATTTCAGTTTAAAGTGTAAAGTATAAAAGTATAATGCCGCAATTCAGATAAACCCTTTTCATAATTAATTAATCTGTGTTGTGTAGGCCTGTCATATGCTACACAACTACTGCCCAGGGTGTAATCGATGAATGTGCTTAGTAATTTACTTTCCCAATCTCAATGCAGTGCTGGTGTAGTTTGCTCACAATCGTCGTTTCCCGGGGAGATCTGCTTTTTATGTGGTTTGTCTCCCCACCCTATCCCTCACTTAAATAACATTATCCACCACAACAACTCCGTTCGTGCGAGAAATTTGTTTTCCGTTTTATATTATATTCCATTTATATTAGTTATATTTATAGTGCGCGCATTATCTTTATGTGTGTTGTAGGCCTACATATGTTGCTCACTCGTTTACACCGCGCACTATCTGTTCTCCGATACTCTTATCCCAAGTCACGGTACTGCACAGGCCTTTCATCCAACAAATTCACTTGTACAGTTTCTTAATTAGCGTTGTCATTTCCGTCGTTTACAAGTATATTAACTTAGATTAGTTAAGTTTTATCATTGTTTTACAGTTGAAGCTTTTAAAATTTTACACTTTTGAAGCCACATACTTAAGTTGACTATGTAACCAACGTATATAAGAAATTGACGATATATTTTTTGTTACTGGTATCCTCAATTTACAACTTTACTGCAGTAAATGTAAAGATGTTAGGATGGTTGTTAAGTTGGCTATATTCCAGTACACTGATATGAAATTCTAAAGATTGTGAGCATTTACGTAAAATCCTACTTTATGCAAAACTTTAGTGTTTAATTCCTTCGGTTCCACCAAGTGCGGTCAACTCCACTGTAGGCCGTGTCCCGTTCGGCGAGGCGGGTGGGTGGTACTGTGGAAGGGGAAGGGGGGTCTCAAAATAATTAATAGCTGGCAGGATCGTGTTTAACCGGGTGTTATTTAATACCTTGTTTATCTAGGGGCTCTCACTCCACACACACGCTCTCTGGCTTTATCTGCACAGCTTTTGATCCGTTCACTAATTGACGCCGCATATGCTATTAAACATCATTTACCCAGCGATTGGTTCACAGTATAAGCTTTATAGGCCTACACCATCAATAAAACGTTATACAGTATTCATATTTCGTTCTAAACAGTTTGAACTATTATACTTTTGTTTTTGGAACAGTATTTATTTAATCTGGGATCTTTAGTTAATCTGGGCTGAACTGTTTGTGGTTAATGTTTTTTTAATTGCTTTAATATACCGGGCGAGTTTTTTAAGTGATCCAATAGCCAAACTTTTAATTACATGACTTAGCACCACACTTTAAATTTGGAACTAGCCCAATTTTAAGTTTCACACAGTAATACAAGTTCAGATTTTTCAATATGGCCGCCATTTCCAAAATGTTTTTGGATTCTCCTCTGTTTAAAATAAAATATTTTTGCAATTGGGTGTTTCTCAAATATTTTTAATGGTTTAGAAGCAACGAGGACTTAAAGTTTTCATTTCTTTAATATTGCGTTTTTACCTAATCCATGCCCTGCCAAACCACGATATTTATATGCCAGCTACTCATCCTTTAAAGACTCACCCTGTATATCGTTAATTTGTTTGTTGAGGGCTTTAAGAGAAAAGTGGTGGTAAATAAATATTATTATACATGTAAAATATACATTAAGCATACTTGTGTAATATAGTAGATGAATATTAAAATTCAATTCAATTCACTACGTTTACTTATAATTTGAAAGTGGACACGCCATCTAAAATATACCCTTTCAAAAGATAACATAATTCAATTACTGATTAAAAATATGTGACACACACCAATCATAAAATCACACGACAACCAATGTGCTTGGGTCAAATTATCATAAATAAATGTTAGATACTGGGGATACAGTCGTTTTATAAATACTTATACTGTTGACGGATTTCGGACGAGTTGTATTGTGTTTTTAGTTTAATACTTGACAGATAGCGCCATTTTTTACTTATTTAAAGTTGTAATTGTTGACCTATAACATATTTCTTTATATTATATTATTTAGTTTGGGATTTATACTGTATATGTATACTAAATATACTGGTTTAATAATTGTACACTTGTTGACCTTGTAACACGCACGCGACATTTGCCGTCCTTTTAGTCTTTTTAATTTTTTTAATGTTTGCATTTCTGGATGCTTTATCTATACTAAATGCTTGGTCATATATTTGTAGGCACTTGTTGATTTCCGTCAACAAGCACCGCATTTTTGGCCGTCCTTCCAGCATCCTTAACTCCTTATTATTTTTAATCTCTTTAATTTCCGATGATCGTATACTAAATAGTATGGTTAATATATTTGTAGCATTGTTTTTGTCAATGCACCGCGACATTTTGTCCTTCAGCTGACCTCCTTAACTCCTTTTCCTTAAGTGTCTTACATCTCTGGAATAATCCCGATTTTATACTAAATATACATGGTTTACATATATGTAGGCACTTGTTGATTTTCAACACGCACCGCGACATTTGGCCGTCCTTAGCTGACCTCCTTAACTCCTTTATCCTTTTATGTCTTATATTGGATGAATGATGATCGTTATACATAATAGTAATGGTTTACATATATTTGTAGGCACTTGTTGACCTTTCCCCGTCAACACGCACCGCGACATTTGGCCGTCCTTCCAGCTGACCTCCTTAACTCCTTATCCTTACCAGTCCCCGTCTTGCGGCACATCTCTGGACCACTGCCATCCCGATGATCGTATACTAATAGTACTGGTTTACATATATTTGTAGGCACTTGTTGACCTTTCCCCGTCAACACGCACCGCGACATTTGGCCGTCCTTCCAGCTGACCTCCTTAACTCCTTATCCTTACCCAGTCCCCGTCTTGCGGCACATCTCTGGACCACTGCCACCCTTCCCGATGATCGTATACTAAATAGTACCCATGGTTTACATATATTTGTAGGCACTTGTTGACCTTTCCCCGTCAACACGCACCGCGACATTTGGCCGTCCTTCCAGCTGACCTCCTTAACTCCTTATCCTTACCCAGTCCCCGTCTTGCGGCACATCTCTGGACCACTGCCACCCCTCCCGATGATCGTATACTAAATAGTACCCATGGTTTACATATATTTGTAGGCACTTGTTGACCTTTCCCCGTCAACACGCACCGCGACATTTGGCCGTCCTTCCAGCTGACCTCCTTAACTCCTTATCCTTACCCAGTCCCCGTCTTGCGGCACATCTCTGGACCACTGCCACCCCTCCCGATGACCGTTTACTAAACCGTACATGTCATTCATTATCTCTCTAGTTAAAACAGCTCTCTGTTTCTTGGAGGGAGAAGAAGAAGACGATAGTGAATGGAGGAAGAGGAGGATGTTTACAAAACAGAAAGTTAACAGTACAGATGGACGGAATAGATAATGAAAATACAAACTTCTACATTACGGTAAACTTATACTCGCGCAATTAAATTTATATCCGAGCCAATTGTAACAGAGTATCTTGGAAGTCGTTGCGTTTCGTTGTAAAACTAACTTTTGTTACAAATGACTAGCCTAACCACACTAATTTTAAACTAACACATGTAAGTACTGTATTTAATTTAACTGTTTGTATTCTTTTCCATTGTCATAAAAATTTTATAAGTAAATCCAATATATTAGCAAGATCATAAATATCTAGGAATCTCTCTCTATATATAAATATGAAACCCGACTCACTGACTGATCACTGTTTCTCAAACACTACAAGGCTTTGGAGCCTCAAATTTCGTACACAGATTCTATTTGGTCTAGATGGGTTGGACGACTAAGAAAGGTTTTTCAAACCTCCCAAAGGGCTCTGCCCTACAGAGGGTCAGCCCCCTGTTAACCTTATGGGGAGTAAATTTCTTTAAACATTTTCCACAATCAAAACACTTGATTTCTAATGCTACAGCTGTTGGTTTCCTTTCTTTTAGCAATGTGAGTTGCTATTCAATGCCTTCTGTATCAATCATCAATTTAAAACTATCAAGTAAATAACTACTGTACAAAATGAACAGTTTTACTTGCCACGTTGACACTTCACAGATTTGGGAGTTTACGTACCTAGGCTATTTATTATTTCTTGTCTAATTAAATGTCATTTGTTAATTAATGGCATAGTATTTTATATTAATTGATCTATTTCTACTATCTATCTAAATAATAAAACAAAGTCGTGTTAGTTACACCATTCATAACTTGAGCACGGCTCATAACTACCGCACCCAGAATACAAATCTTTCACAACGAAGCCGTAACTATTTGACTTAGGAATATGGCCAATCTTAAAATCAACACATATTTACTGTAGGGCGAGACCGAGAGTGAAACGTGAAGGTGGCGAAAAAGCAGTCCGTCAGGCTGGCCGAGTGTTCGCCATTGTTGATTAATTAACAGCTGGAATGAGACGTCTGCGCGGACAGACGGAGGCGGCAAGTGACAGATGACCGCCGCCGCCGCCGCGTCTACAGGACCTCTCAGGTCAGGACAGGATGTGTATTTTGAACTAAATCGTTTAGTTTATTTTTAGAAAAAAATTAACTACCAAACAATAATATCCAATTAATAGTGATCATATTTTTATTGTATAAAACAAAAAATGGAATCATGTTATTCCCTAGATAATTAAGACACCTTTAATTTAACTCATCTACCACATTTTTACGTCCGTGGTCAGTAATTCACAATTGTTCTTATTATTATTCTTATCAAAAGGAAGAAGACGAAGGGATTGCCGACTCGTAAGAAAATCGACATACATTATCAATGAAACGAATACGCGTGTTAGTGGGTCAAATGGATGTTACATCTCTACATCTGAGTTTAGAGTTGCCCCCGAATTCGAGTGAAAGGTGAGCATAAAGATAAGACTTAAATAGGAACAAGAGGAGTTAGCACCTCGCAGCGGCTCGCGGCTCGAAATGAGGACAATTCGAACATTTGTATGCCAACACTTCATCAACCATAACCAGCGCTGTATCTCGAGGTTAACAAGGTGAAACACTCGTCAACGAGTAGATAAAGGCCCACCAGCCGTTGTATTGAGTGCAAAAAGTCTAGGATTGTGTATGATTGAGTATATTATGCTCGTTAAAAGCGAACTTCATTTATACATTATTTATGATATTTTATACGTTGAAAATCTACTTGTTTCTCAGTAAATATTTCTAAGGAGTTTACTTAAAAATAAATTATGGTTAACATAAAAATGTTTGTATATCAACGGGAGTGCAAACGAGACTATTATTAGGTAAAAGTAGTAATGATTAATTGAAAAGAGTGAATATAGTGTGCTATTTTAATAATCTACGTGGATAGGCCCTACAGTAGTTCCATGTAATCTAGTGCCTGTAAAATGCAATACAACGTGTGCACTTCATAATCTACGTGGATAGGCTACAGTAGTTCCATGTAAATAGTGCCTGTACCACAGAGATGCCGCATACAACGTGTGCTCATATCATAATCTACGTATAGGCCCTACAGTAGTTCCATGTAATCTAGTGCCTGTACCACCGGAGAGTGCCGCATACAACGTGTGCTCATCCCATCATTAATCTACGTGGATAGGCCCTACAGTAGTTCCATGTAATCTAGTGCCTGTACCACCGGAGAGTGCCGCATACAACGTGTGCTCACCCCTTCAATAATCTACGTGGATAGGCCCTACAGTAGTTCCATGTAACCTAGTGCCTGTACCACCGGAGAGTGCCGCATACAACGTGTGCTCATCCCATCATTAATCTACGTGGATAGGCCCTACAGTAGTTCCATGTAACCTAGTGCCTGTACCACCGGAGAGTGCCGCATACAACGTGTGCTCATCCCATCATTAATCTACGTGGATAGGCCCTACAGTAGTTCCATGTAACCTAGTGCCTGTACCACCGGAGAGTGCCGCATACAACGTGTGCTCATCCCATCATTAATCTACGTGGATAGGCCCTACAGTAGTTCCATGTAACCTAGTGCCTGTACCACCGGAGAGTGCCGCATACAACGTGTGCTCACCCCTTCAATAATCTACGTGGATAGGCCCTACAGTAGTTCCATGTAACCTAGTGCCTGTACCACCGGAGAGTGCCGCATACAACGTGTGCTCATCCCATCATTAATCTACGTGGATAGGCCCTACAGTAGTTCCATGTAACCTAGTGCCTGTACCACCGAGAGTGCCGCATACAACGTGTGCTCATCCATCATTAATCTACGTGGATACCTACAGTAGTTCCATATAACCTAGTGCCTGTACCACAGGAGAGTGCCGCACACAACGTGTGCTCATCCCATTATTAATCTACGTGGATACGCCCTACAGTAGTTCCATGTAACCTAGTGCCTGTACCACCGGAGAGTGCCGCATTCAACGTGTGCTCATCCCATCATTAATCTACGTGGATAGGCCCTACAGTAGTTCCATATAACCTAGTGCCTGTACCACAGGAGAGTGCCGCACACAACGTGTGCTCATCCCATTATTAATCTACGTGGATAGACCCTACAGTAGTTCCATGTAACCTAGTGCCTGTACCACAAGAGTGCCGCACGTGTGCTCATCCCTTATTAATCTACGTGATAATACAGTAGTTCATGTAACCTAGTGCCTGTACCACCGGAGAGTGCCGCATATTGCTCAAACTAATCTACGTGGATATCAGTCGTAACCTAGTGCCTGTACCACAGGAGAGTGCACACAATGTAATACATAATCTAATAGATACAGTGCTGTAACCAGCTGTATAGTGTGAATAGAGCACACACAACAGTTATCTAGACATCCGCCGGTGTAACATAATAAAACTCGTGTCTGTCCATTCTCCATGGTGAAGCTACATTCAATTTACAAAGCGCATTCCTCGCTGTTTTTACCGCCGCTCCATGCTCCCCCTCCTAGACTCCGGCCCACTCTCCTCCATCAGCTCATCGGAGATAGAGGTACTAACGAATACATTCGTCACTTGTTTCTTGTTTTCATCCTCACTTAATCAAATTATTTTTAAACTATACACTCTACTAAAATTAACGTAATGCAGAAACTATGATTCAGTTGGAATTGTTTCACAGTCATGTTAAATTACTTTTAGCTATAAACCTTTTATCTTGTGTTTCGGCGTAGCCTACTTAACCTCGGAGGCGGCGGCCAATAGAGCAACCACAACAGATCATCCGCCTTGTCAGAAACCCTAACCCCTGTTATTTCTGCGTTATCATTTACTAATTTATAGATTGATCCATTTTTTTACATTATACATTAATCTTAACATTCGGTTATATTTTTTATTTATCACTTATAGTTTTAATTCCGTTAAAATAAACCAATTTGTTCGCCAGTTTATTGAGTGGTCTATAAAATATCCTTCCGTCAGTTATTGTTTTAACATAGCTGTATAGAATAGATTGTTGTAGATAGTAGTAGGTTATTATTGGTAGCGCGTGCAACATGTTGTAGAGCGTAGGCAGATGTAGTTGTAGTAGTCAGAACAGGGCAGCCAATACATGGGATAATTTATTAAAACAATTGGCATATGTTTTATAGACTGTTTAAAATTTTTGTTGTTATGTTTTGAATCGGAATTAAAGTATTGTATTTATAGAATGAAATAAAATTGGCTCTGTTTAAGCGTGTAGATGGTAGTAGGTAGGCGAGTAGTTATAGCTCGTGCAACATGTTGTAGAGTAATGTGTGGTTGTAGGTAGAGTAGGTAGGGTTGTAGTTGTAGCTCGTTCAACATGTGTAGATGGTAGTAGGTAGGTCAGTAGTTATAGCTCGTGCAACATGTTGTAGAGTAATGTGTGGGAGTAGGTAGTAGGAGGTAGGGTTGTAGTTGTAGCTCGTTCAACATGTGTAGATGGTAGTAGGTAGGTCAGTAGTTATAGCTCGTGCAACATGTTGTGGAGTAATGCGTTGGAGTAGGTAGTAGGAGGTAGGGTTGTAGGAGCTCGTTCACCATGTGTAGATGGTAGTAGGTAGGTCAGTAGGTATAGCTCGAGCAACATGTTGTAGAGTAAAGTGTGGTAGTAGGTAGTAGGCAGGTTTGTAGTTGTAGCGCATGCAACATGCTTCAGATTGTAGGTTATATTAGCGTGCAGGGTGCAGGGTTGTAGTAGTAGCGCGTGCGCGGGACAGGTGTAGCCATCAGCTGCCCTTCCTCCTCATTCACTTCACATCTGGTGTGTCCTTGAGCCTTGAGCCTGGGATTAATACTCGTACGTCACAACATTGAAGCTGGTTGTGGCCAACCACGTGGTCCCTCTTATCTGACATGAATAGTCGGTTAGTTTTTGTTTAAGTTGCATAGTGTTCTAGTTTGAGAGTTTTATGTCACTTCAATTAACAAAGTGATATAATATTGTGCCTGTAAACGTTAATTTACTAAACGTCGGTTCGATGTGAACTCATCTAGTCACAGTTCTTTGATTTGGATTGGTATACTATTTACGTGTAATCTATGTTATGTCAATAGATCAAATTAATTTAACACACCTGTGTGTGTTCTGGTTACTTTGATCAATGTTTACTACACATTTAAATTGCTTTTCTGTGGTGTGTCAAATTGAAAAAGGGCGAGTTTCATCTCATGTAACTTGAAATTCAGTAGTTTTGACGATTGTCACGATATGGAAAGTCGAAAGTACGGAAATACCATCAAGAAAAACATATTATCAATAGCTTAGAGATATCCATGTCCATAATTTTTATTTACATGGTTTTGTGAGTTGCGTATCAGCCTATGCAAGTATGATTTACTATTTAGACATTTTTTAATAAACTGCATCACACAAGTCGAGAATCTATAAATGTTATTATTGTGTTCTCTAGTCGATCGTATAAAATGTGTTTGTAACTACTGAATAGGCAATAAATAGAACCAGATTTACTACCCTTCGGTGGTTTATCATCTTCCAGGATAATCACTGCAACGGCCATTGGAAAACTATATCACAAACCTGGCTTTAATTGAAAGTGGCAATAAAACGCATTACTTTATGACAGCTTTTACTGTTTACAGCTTACACACACTACTGTATTTTGTTTCAGATAACATTCTAAATTAAGAAAGAGTCTTTATATGATGTTTCTAACTTTATAGACTTATGCCCCTTAAAATTTTATAGTGCTAGTATTCATCATAAGGAGCAAAAGATGTCGTTTAAGCTCGCAATGATGTTCAATTTTGACGAGTTTGCAGATGCGACTTTATGTCTCAAACCTGAACCTCGTTGAACCCTTATATATTATTAGAAACACTAAGTGATAGAAAAAGATTTGATTAGTCTTCAAACTTCTAAGAACATTAAAAGATTACCTACTAAAAATGAGTAGTTACCTTTCATCACTATATTCCTATATTCCTCCTATGTCCACTTAATACCCTGTATCGAGATTAGGTACTGTACCTTACTTTTGGTTGTAGGTCATTGCTCCTAGCCACAGTAATGTTCACCTAGCACACTGTGTAGAGGCTAGCTACCTTACTCCCTTGTTGTTGCTCATTGCTCGTTGCCACAGTAATGTCCACCCAGCACCCTGTGTAGAGGCTAGGTACCTTACTCCCTCCCTGGTTGTTGGTCATTGCTCGTTGCTACAGTAATGTCCACCTAGCACCCTGTGTCGAGGCTTGGTGACCCGGACACCCTGATTGTAGGTCATCGCTCGGTGCTCACAGCATCTTTCTCTTCTTTCTCGTCTACTTTCACCACATCTGAACGCCACCGTTGGGCTCGAATTACTTTTATTAGGAACTGGTTTTAATAGTTTCTGATCGTAAAAAAAAACTCCATCGATTAATGAAAATAAGATTTTGCTTATTTATTTAACAACGTCAATTTATTTTACTGGTAATTATGTGCTCTGTTTCGCATGTGTGGTCCTTCTTCTTCATACACTTCAACTTCATACACAACTTCATACAACAACATACAACTTCATACACACACCCGCATGTATATATATATATATATATATATGTATATATATATGACGTTACCTAGTATTATAAGATACAGGCTTATCATCTAGCCTAATATCGGGTGGTTGATAGAATAAAGATTGATTTATCGCCAGTTTCATGATAAAAAAATTGCGAGGAACGATAAAAAATGTAGGCTATCGGGATGAACCATATGTGATTATCAGTCGGTGACTTACCGCCAGTAATGACATGGTTCACCCATCAGTTAGACAGACTGATAAATGTATCTTCTGATGGATTGAGAGTCCAGATTTCGTTGGCCCTCACTTCTCGAAAGATATCTCTATCTTATCATTATCTGGTTCTCTTCTATAACTTTTTTACTATAGTTAAATTACACTTTGTTATAGTCTTCAAATTTGTGTTTACAAAAAACATCTTTGACATATTTGTTTAGTTCGACGTATATTTTTTATTAACTAATGTTGAATGTACCAAAACTAGTTTTTATATTATTTGGTTTTGGTTATCTTCTTATAATTTGGTCATAATAAAGGTTTTAGCGAATTTCCCATAGGGAAGAAGCTATTACCGTAGGTCTCATGGTGAGACTTAAGCCCGGGACCATGTTATTTTTTCTTCTTTAGGTGCTCAGAGTCCAAAAACAATAGTCGTTAAAATTTATATATATATATATATATATATATATATATATATGTGTGTGTGTGTGTGTGTGTGTGTGTGTGTGTGTGTGTGTATATATGTGTCTGTTAGCACGATAACTCTCGTAAAAATGGTCCAATCAAGACCAAATTTGGTAGAGACGTGTATTCCTACAAGTGCTCGGACGAGTTCGTAAACCAGACATACCGGTCAATGGGAACAGGTAGTTTGGGGGGGTTTTGTACCCCAAAATGGGTTTTTTTGCGTTTTTCACATGTAATTTTTAAAAATTTCTAATTTTATATTTCACCATTAGAATCAGCTTAAAAATCTACACAATTAAGTTCCTTAAAGTTTTTCTCTATCTCCAACGGTTACCGAGATATTAAAAAATCTAAACACAGTACGTTGTATTGTGGGGCTCCAATGTTAATCTTATGGAGGATAGGGAAAAATTAATATTTCCCATTTTAATAAATATTTTTGGATAAAACTTGATATTTAGCTTCATGTGGTTGAGATCTATCCATTTATGCTTAAAAATCATAGTTTATGTGTTTATCATGGCAGCAAACCTGCATACTCTTTTCCCATAATAATCATATAGGGAATAGGCTAACTCCTTTATTTATGGACAGATGTTGATGAAAGTTGGTATAAATGTTAAGATAAAAATGATTTATGGTAGAAATGCCTAATTTCAGTGTTCCTCACAGCAGCAAACCTACACACTCTTTGCCATGTTAATCTTATGGAGAATAGGCAAATAATTCTCATGTTTATGGACAGATTTTTTTTAAACTTGTCATATATTATTTTTATATTATTGATTTGGAAATTCGCTGAGTACGCAGGTCTGCTGCGACGGGGGTATTTTACTCACCTTATACTTAGTGTATGGACAAAATATTGTTTTCGTCAAAATTCTGGATTTAAAAAAATAATATTTAGATAAACAATATGATAGTTCTACTACAGATTGTCGTTTTTAAATTTAATTAAAGGAGAAAGTATGTGTCAGCCCAATGATACCGTTTATTTATTTAGTCATAGTATCATGAACAAATTTTGTTTTAATATTTATGTAAAAGAATACAGCATATTACTTGATACCTCGGAAAACATAACATTGGGTTGTGGAGTTGTTTTAGATTCACACTAGCAGTAAGTCCGTCCTATGTACGGGTTGAAGGATTCAGTTTAATTATATATATCCAATACTATAATACGAGCAAGGTTTGTATATATATATATATATTTGCACACGGATCTCGAAAACGGCGCCGAGGATTTTCTTTAAATTTTGGAAATAACTAATTTCCGAGTAGAAAATAAGTTCTAGATTGGTCTAATGTCCAGGAAAATTCGTGTTTTCTTGTAATATTAAGTTTAAAATCTAAAAATTTAACATTACGCTTATGGAGAATCAAATGTAAACAATGCAAACCAAAACAGCTGTTTATAAACGTTTGACAGTTCTTGATTGAAGACGGCAAAGAACAATATGTGAATAGAGGTTTTTCATAAATATTTATTTTATGTATGTAATAAATGTAAAATTATCAGGTTACTAAACAATTTGTAAAAACTTAAGGATAACATAGCTGTGCGAAATAAAAGCAGAAAAAGTATTTCCAAAATCTTCCGTGTTTTGATAGAAAACGTATTCGTTGTATTGCTTGAAGCCACTGTAACAAACTAATTAATTGATGTAAATTAAATCTCTCTTTTGCTTTTCAATCCTCATTCCGTTTATAAAAAAATCAGTTGATCACAGGCTAATAATAACGGTATGGGTAATTAAACAGTAAATGATCGGCTTTGGCTTTTGGAAAAGACGTTAAACGACATCGTTCAATTGACTAACCTCGTAGCCGAGTTGTAGCATGTCGGCCTCAAGAACTATAGGCCGCGAGTTCCATCCACATAAATGTTTTCATTGAGTAATAAATGTGTTTTAATTTTTCTAATTAATTTTTATAATAAATGTCTTATTCTATACGAGCAAAGCTCGGTCACCAGGTACTTGTATATTAATTATTTAAACTACTAAGATAGCTGATTATTACCAATAGGTTTTTCATTGAAAACTGAAGCAAAATGTGACTAATATCGCGTAAAAACCTGTTTTTTAAATGCTCGTTATTTACTTTTCAAAGGGCGGCGGACGATTTCAGGCATTGAAAAACGTTGTCTGGAATGTGGAGAATGCATGAAATAAGTTTTATTGTTATCAGTTTTCCGGTTTTTTTCGCATAAGACGGCGTAAAATGCCCCTTGGAGTGTCGCAGACAAACGGACAGAAAAACAAACACAAATTGAGATAGACTGGTTTCGGTTTCTCTAACGCACGAAACGTAAAAATAACTGAAAATTAATAATTCTGAGCAATGTACAGACAAAACTCTAGTTTTATTATATAGATTAGATATCAAACGGCCATTCTATGACATGACACGATATACTCACAATCACCACTCATTAATGCATACATTTACGTTGTTTAGTTAGAATATCTTTTGACTTAATATTTTCGAATATAGTACAGAGAGTTCAAGCTTTATTGATAACTCTACATTCTTTTGGATAACGTCTGGCTGTACTTCAAAATGTATTTTAAATAGTTTTGGATGGAGGTCACTCAATAATCCTCAAGGAAAAATTCGAAAACTGAAATAGATACAAATAAAAATGTATAAAAATGAATTCATAACCATAATAAATCAAATGTGCAACCACTTGTCTCGATTATAAACCAACTAATTTGAGATACATGCTGTACTTTTAACTCAAACCACATTAACCCTTATCCCCAGTAATTATTGTACAATTACCCATTATTACACCTAATTACCCCTGGGAAAGAGTTGAGGTAATGAGCTATGTTGTTTTAACACGCATGTAAGTGATTTAAATTAGTAATAATAACGCTTAAGATATAATTGTTTCTGTTTCATGATATTCTCTGACAATACATAGCTTAACTTCCAATGTAGAATGTTTGGTATGCAAAAACATAGCTAAACCTTTCTTATACATTTAGTTTTTAGCGAATTTCCATGTTATTTTTTCCTCTTTTGGTGCCCTGAGTCCAAAAACAATAGTCGTTAAAATGTTTATATATATATATATATATATATATATATATATATATATATATATATATATATATATATATATATAAAATGTGTGTGTGTGTGTGTGTGTGTGTGTGTGTGTGTGCGTGCGTGCGTGCGTGCGTGCGTGCGTGTGTGTCTGTGAACACGATAACTCTCGTAAAAATGGTCCGATCAAGACAAAATTTGGTAGAGACATATATTCCTTCAAATGCATATATTCCTTGAGGGTTTTGTACCCCAAAATGGTTTTTTTTGCATTTTTCACATGTAATTTTTGAAAATTTCTCATTTTATATTTCACCATTGTAATCAGCTTAAAAAACTACATAGTTAAGTTCCTTAAAGTTTTTCTCTATCTCCAACGGTTACCGAGATATTAAAAAATCTAAACACAGTACATTGTATTGTGGGGCTCCAATGTTAATCTTATGGAGGATAGGGAAAAATTAATATTTCCCATATTAATCAATATTTTTGGATAAAACTTGATATTTAGCTTCATGTGGTTGAGATGTATCCATTTATGCTTAAAAATCATAGTTTATGTGTTTATCATGGCAGCAAACCTGCATACTCTTTTCCCGTATTTATCATATAGGGAATAGGCAGACTCCTTTATTTATGGACAGATGTTGATGAAAGTTGGTATAAATGTTAAGATAAAAATTATTTATGGTAGAAATGACTACTTTCAGTATTCCTCACAGCAGCTAACCTGCACACTCTTTCCCATGTTAATCTTATGGAGAATAGGCAAATAATTCTCATGTTTATGGACAGATTTTTATAAAACTTGTCATATATTATTATTATATTATTGACTTGGAAATTCGCTGAGTACGCAGGTCTTCTGCGACGGGGGTATTATTTAAATAAGATCGTCAAAGAAAATCTTGTAATCTAGCATATTTTTCTAATCCATGACTTGACCAATTGTATATTCGTTTGTGCAGCTAGTTGTAGATACAGAACCAATAACCAGGTTTAATTTCGTTAATATTTTGTACACCTGTTTTAGGTAACTATCGTTGAGAGATAGACATGCTTTGCTGCAGTTCCCAGACTTGGCCGCTGTTTCAGTTAAATTTCGTTAATATTTTGTACACCTGTTGTAGGTAATTATCGTTGAGAGATAGACATGCCTTGCTGCAGTTCCCAGACTAGGCCGCTGTTTCAGTTAAATTTCGTTAATATTTTGTACTCCTGTTGTAGGTAACTATCGTTGAGAGATAGACATGCCTTGCTGCAGTTCCCAGACTAGGCCGCTGTTTCAGTTAAATTTCGTTAATATTTTGTACTCCTGTTGTAGGTAACTATCGTTGAGAGATAGACATGCCTTGCTGCAGTTCCCAGACTAGGCCGCTGTTTCAGTTAAATTTCGTTAATATTTTGTACACCTGTTGTAGGTAACTATCGTTGGGAGATAGACATGCCTTGCTGCAGTTCCCAGACTAGGCCGCTGTGTAAGTTTTATTTTATTTTAATATTTATGTTATTTACACCGTTATTTTATTTGTTCCTAATGACTGTTTTTAGGTCGGTGTTTAACAGTTTAAAAATCTCTGTTACATATGTTTCCATATTTTTATGTAAAATTTAATTTTTAAGCTTAAAACATTTTATAATAATAAAATTGTCTACGATTATTACTGCTTAAAATGCATTATCCTTTAGTTAGTTGATAGCAACACGTATGAGCGTCAATCTTGTAGATGGATCATTTAAGTTCTTAATAGTGTTTACTTTGTTGTGAAAATTATAAGTGAAACATATCAAAGCTTAGCGAGATAATGAATCAGTCGGACGTGTGTGAGCAACGCAATCAAATCACCCTTTACAGTGAAATAACCACCCACTTTGTTGCTTTTCACTTGTAAATTAAAATCCTGCAAGATTACACACGTTTTATAGATTACCTTCGAAAAGAAACTCTTTAAAATTGGAATTACCGTCACCAAGAGAGTTTCTTGTATGACAGTATTGTTTGAGGGTAGTTTTTTTCGTACGCAGCACGCTGGCCTGAAAAGTTTTAACATAATCCTCATTAAATGTTCTTTTAAACTTTGTTAAGTTCATTCTTTCATGAACCTCTTAGTTTTTCAGAAATATTAGAACAAATGTAATTATTTTAGGATTTTACGTTGTCTAATTTTACTTTTTTTTCTCTATCTTTGTATGCACAAGAATCGATAAATATGTTTCCTTTGAAAGTTGTGAAATATAATTTCGTGTACACCAGATATGCTAATCAAATGATTATATTAAGCAATATTCAGCGGGGTAACTTTAATGTGCTCAAGTTCACCGTCATAGTTGGCGCTGTGCCATGTTGTGCCAGTGAACACGATAACCTGCGTAAAAAACTCGAATCTAGATGCAATTGTTTACATCACTATTGTATTGTAGATTGTTTTTGCCTAATCGTACAGTTTGTACAATTGTTTACATCACTATTGTATTGTAGATTGTTTTTGCCTAATCGTACAGTTTGTGCAATTGTTTACATCACTATTGTATTGTAGATTGTTTTTGCCTAATCGTACAGTTTGTGCAATTGTTTACATCACTATTGTATTGTAGATTGTTTTTGCCTAATCGTACAGTTTGTGCAATTGTTTACATCACTATTGTATTGTAGATTGTTTTTGCCTAATCGTACAGTTTGTGCAATTGTTTACATCACTATTGTATTGTAGATTGTTTTTGCCTAATCGTACAGTTTATGCACTTGTTTACATCACTATTGTATTGTTTTTGCCTAATCGTACAGTTTGAAGGGGTTTTTGGTGGGGTGATTGTTTACATATAATCAATTTAAAACTATATTTCTTTGGCACCATTGAATTCAGCCCAAAAAATAATGAAATTGGTATTTTGAATCTTCGCTCTATTTCATGCGGTATAGAAATCGGTAAACGTAGGTAGTTGTCTTTTCGAACTCCGATGTTAATCTTACGGGGAACATCTTAAAAGGTTAAAATTAAAATCTTGCTTATTAAGAAGAGTTCTTGAAAAAATTAAATAAAAACTTGTTAAGCAGCTTAATACTGTTCTGTAAAGATCTACAATGCGTGCTGAAAATACAAATTATTTTGTTTCTCGTTGGAGCAAACTTACTCATTCCATATATACAACACTCTGTGATAACATTTAATATATGTGTCATCAAGTCATCATAAGGCTTAGTTTGTATAATTTCAAGTCATTTATTAAATGAATAGACATTTTCTGAGTACGCAGGTCTGTTGCCCCGAGGGTAGGCCTGCTTTTAATGTATAGATACACTTTATAATGGGTACTTTATAAATTTGATCTGAAAACCCGTTTGGTGATATAGCGCACCCCCTAACCCTCCTTGGGATAGACTGATTTGCATGGATTAGGAACTTACTCATATAATTCACAATTATGATAATATGTATGCACTATGCTACCCCGCTAAATAATTTACAATGCACCCTTATGATTAGCATAGTTAGCAATGTTTTTACAAAATTGTGTTCCACAACTTTTAATAAAAATATATTTTACGATTATTTTGTATAGAAAAAATTTGGAAAAACTTAAAATGACACGTTGGAAGATCTAAAATACTAAAAGAACTATTATTAATATAATGAACATGGTTTTTTATAGATAACTAGTTGACCAGGCGAACTTCGTAACGCCCCACAGTAAACACATGTTAACTTTAAGATTAGTGCTAAAAAAGCTGTAGTTTGGAAAGCCATTACCTTTAATGGGTAGTCAATCTGCATTCCTCGACTATTGCGTGTTTAAATAGAATTGTGTACAATAAATTTATCTGCTTAAAAAAGATTACATAAACCGAAGTTAATTTTGCTAAAGCGACTAGTGATGCTACTTATCTGTTGTATTCATGCAAAGTATTGCAGTACAAACGGTCCCTTTAGTAATTCGCTTTCTTTAATCCAAACTGGCGAGTGCAGGTCAAGGAAGAAGAACATATTAAATGAGTTACCCACTACATAACAAGGAAAATCTAAATTTTATTTTATAGCCATCGAAATTAAATGTTCTGTAGAAAATTTGAAATAAATATCTTAGATAGATTAAAATGTATAGGATTTAAATGGTTTAAGTCTGAAATACAAATAATCTCACCAGTTCTTAATAAGCCTCAAGTTTGTTGTAAAAATAAATATACTGTATTTTCGAATTAAAAAACTAGATACTATAAAAAGATGTATGGTCTTAAAGTAAGCCCTAGTGTCTGATTCTGGTGTTACGATATCTTTTAGTTAATGTAGAACGCCTAAAATTGCCTCGAAATTGCGTGTTTATCATGAAATGATGCAAGCGACTCGATTACCTACCACTCTCTATAAAAAGTCAAAGTACAAGTATAAAAATCTGAGTTTCGGCTGTATGAACTGTGCCGGAGTCCGCTCTAACTGTAGCGGCGCTGGAGCCGGTACTACACTGACTTTAAGATTGGCTATGTTCTGAAGTCGAATAGCAATACGGCTTCATTGTGAAAGGTAATATATTCTGGGTCGCTACATAGTGAATAACAATACTGAAACGATAAAACATATTAATAACATTCCCATAAAACAAATAAATCTGAGTGGATTAATTCACAATTTTCAAATCAATCCAAACCCAAACGAAATAACTAATATTTTATGGAAATATATATGATTTTTATAATAAACTATAATATAAACAGAACCGATTATATAAACACGTGACTTTAATAGACAGAAAATAAAATATAATACATAATCCCCAAACCGTATATTAACGTGGTGAATAAAGCTGTTCATTTTTACAGTACACATTTACGTAGTTACATTAATGAATGATTCATTGGCATTGGGTTGTAATCATGTTGCTAATAAAGTAAACCAATCAGCTCAGTTATGAGTCGTTACTGTGACGGAGATAGAGCCGGTTACGAGCCATCTTATTAATTAAGCACAATATTAAATTTAAACTTCAAAAAAGGCCCGCACGGGCGAAAGCTTCGGTAGGACTGTTGGAGACGTTGGTCAACATCACCTCTAGGAGTACTCTACCGATGGTACAAAATCCAGCCTTATGCTATTTTTCCATAGATTGTTTTAGTCATTTTTTAACATAATCCTCTTTACTTTTCAAAAGTGTTAGTCCATAACTTAGTGTTAATCCATAAGATCACGGGAAAATAATAAATATGAAGTGGTTAATTGTTTTTTATTAAAAATTTATATTATTTATTTTTGTAAATTCATAATTGAGGATTCATAACTCAGTAATAAAACCACAAGATCGCACCACAACCACCTTACACTTTTTTCATTCTTACTTGGTTTAAAATACCAACCTGGGTGGGTCTCGTTTTCAAGAGGTAATCTAATCATTGGAAGCCGTTTTATTACCAGTAGCGGTTCAGCATGCCTGCAGCATGCACCGCGACCGTGTCGATTGATTAGACAAATAATAAATTAACAAATTAAATAGCTTTCTGGCGAACGTGTTGTACAGATTAGACACAAACTAAACGGTCCTCCATAGCATACTTGCACTCATTAACATAATATAACATCCTCATATTACCTGTAGTTGTGTCTCCCAGTCTGGCGAACGTGTTGTACAGATTAGACACAAACTAAACGGTCTTCCATATCATACTTGCACTCACTAACATAATATAACATCCTCATATTACCTGTAGTTGTGTCTCCCAGTCTGGCGAACGTGTTGTACAGATTAGACACAAACTAAACGGTCCTCCATAGCATACTTGCACTCATTAACATAATATAACATCCTCATATTACCTGTAGTTGTGTCTCCCAGTCTGGCGAACGTGTTGTACAGATTAGACACAAACTAAACGGTCCTCCATAGCATACTTGCACTCATTAACATAATATAACATCCTCATATTACCTGTAGTTGTGTCTCCCAGTCTGGCGAACGTGTTGTACAGATTAGACACAAACTAAACGGTCCTCCATAGCATACTTGCACTCATTAACATAATATAACATCCTCATATTACCTGTAGTTGTGTCTCCCAGTCTGGCGAACGTGTTGTACAGATTAGACACAAACTAAACGGTCCTCCATAGCATACTTGCACTCATTAACATAATATAACATCCTCATATTACCTGTAGTTGTGTCTCCCAGTCTGGCGAACGTGTTGTACAGATTAGACACAAACTAAACGGTCCTCCATATCATACTTGCACTCACTAACATAATATAACATCCTCATATTACCTGTAGTTGTGTCTCCCAGTCTGGCGAACGTGTTGTACAGATTAGACACAAACTAAACGGTCCTCCATAGCATACTTGCACTCATTAACATAATATAACATCCTCATATTACCTGTAGTTGTGTCTCCCAGTCTGGCGAACGTGTTGTACAGATTAGACACAAACTAAACGGTCCTCCATATCATACTAACTTGCACTCACTAACATAATATAACATCCTCATATTACCTGTAGTTGTGTCTCTCAGTCGGACGAACGTGTTGTACAGATTAGACACAAACTAAACGGTCCTCCATAGCATACTTGCACTTATTAATATAATATAGCATCCTCATATTACCTGTAGTTGTGTCTCCCAGTCTGGCGAACGTGTTGTACAGATTAGACACAAACTAAACGGTCCTCCATAGCATACTTGCACTCATTAACATAATATAACATCCTCATATTACCTGTAGTTGTGTCTCCCAGTCTGGCGAACGTGTTGTACAGATTAGACACAAACTAAACGGTCCTCCATAGCATACTTGCACTCATTAACATAATATAACATCCTCATATTACCTGTAGTTGTGTCTCTCAGTCGGACGAACGTGTTGTACAGATTAGACACAAACTAAACGGTCCTCCATAGCATACTTGCACTCATTAACATAATATAACATCCTCATATTACCTGTAGTTGTGTCTCCCAGTCTGGCGAACGTGTTGTACAGATTAGACACAATCTAAACGGTCCTCCATAGCATACTTGCACTCACTAACATAATATAACATCCTCATATTACCTGTAGTTGTGTCTCCCAGTCGGATGAACGTGTTGTACAGATTAGACACAAACTAAACGGTCCTCCATAGCATACTTGCACTCATTAACATAATATAACATCCTCATATTACCTGTAATGGTGTATGCCAGTCGGACGAACGTGTTGTACAGATTAGACACAAACTAAACGGTCCTCCATAGCATACTTGCACTCATTAACATAATATAACATCCTCATATTACCTGTAGTTGTGTCTCCCAGTCGGACGAACGTGTTGTACAGATTAGACACAAACTAAACGGTCCTCCATATCATACTTGCACTCACTAACATAATATAACATCCTCATATTACCTGTAGTTGTGTCTCCCAGTCGGACGAACAAACTACATTAATTAACAAACTTATCGACGCTTTCTTGAACAGAAAAACTGCGATGTTGTACTGGCGAATGAGTTCCAATCATCTTATCAGAGATTGATCATCTCAATAGAATGTTCTGCGGGTAGAACATTAGTTTCAGTTTGTCGCCAAAGTGCTCAACGAAGTGGTACAATGCAAGTCACAGTCAGGCAATAACTGGGGGAGGATTGTTAGCAGGCGGAAGTAGATTAGAGTGAGATGTTATCTCGACTTCCGGCTGTGCTACCTCCGACACCGCCATTATGATATTATACACCTCACGTAGGCCTAATAACCAGCTAAACCTTTTGTGGCTTTACCCGAACAAGGCGAAGTTGTGTTGGCAATTGTTTCGTAAGTGATTTTACTTCTTGAATGTATCCTTGAGGAAAATATATCCATCTTGCGTTTCTTCTAATGGAATATATATATTATTAAATTTAATTAAATCTTCTCAGATGATTTGGATGTTTGTTTACTTGAAGACAATGTATCTTATTGTTTATTATTAAAATATGTAACTATTTACTTAATATTCCCGTTATATTCACTAGATATAATTTTTTCCGGAGGTATCATTTCCATTCTACGACTAACGGTTCCAGAGAAAAGTTATATTTTAAGTCTATGATAAACGCAGTAAGTTGTCTGAAGGCACTTAATGTTATTCTTATAGAGAATATTAAAAATCAATTTCTTCCTTATTTTCAAACCGTTTTCCATGAAACTTGATACGAAACTTGTTAGGTAAGGTAAAATCACCCAACAAAACCAACTCAAAAAAGCTTGTTATTATGGGGGGGGGTTCCCCCCATAAAATTCGAACAGTTAATTTATCTTTGTCTCTTTTGTTTTATTTTCAAAAATGGGATGATTATTTTTTTAAACAATAAATTATTAAATGATATTTAGATAAACGTTGAAGAACATGATAGTTTATTACATATTGTCTTTTTAAAATTCACCTAAGGGAAAATGTATGTGTCAGTCCATCGTTTATTTACTTTCTCCCCCCCCATACGATAAATTAATTCTTGTTGCGTTAATTTAATAAATTGGATGATTATTTTTAAAATAATGAAACTACAATATGAATTATATTTAAATAAACATCAAAGCATATGCAATTGTATTAAATTTTGTATTTTAGCGAATTTCCCATAGGGAAGAAGCTATTACCGTAGGTCTCTTGGTAAGACTTAAGCCCGGGACCATGTTATTTTTTCTTCTTTAGGTGCCTAGAGACCAAAAACAATAGTCGTTAAAATGTATTTAAATATATATGAACACGATAACTCTCGTAAAAATGGTCCGATCGAGACCAAATTTGGTAGAGACGTGTATTCATGCATTTGCTCAAACGAGTTCGTAAACCAGACATATTGGACAATCGGAACGGGTAGTTTGGGGGGGTTTTGTACCCCAAAAATAGGTTTTTCAAATTTTATCTTTCACTATTAGAATCACCTTAAAAAACTACACAATTTAGTTCCTTAAAGTTTTTCTCTATCTCCAACGGTTACCGAGACATTAAAAAATCTAAACACAGTATGTTGTATTTTGGGGCTCCAATGTTAATCTTAAGGAGGATAAGGAAAAATTAATGTTTGACTTATTATCTAATATTTTTGGATAAAACTTGATATTTAGCTTCATGTGGTTAAGATCCATACATTTATGCTTAAAAATCATAGTTTATGTGTTTATCATGGCAGCAAACCTGCATACTCTTTTCACATGTTAATCATATAGAGTTTGTGTAAACTCTTTATTTGTGGACAGATGTTGATGAAACTTGATATAAATGGTCAAAATATAAATTGTTTACGCTAGAAATACTTCTTTCAGCGTTCCTCACAGCAGCAAACCTGCTTTAACTCTCTCCCATGTTAATCTTATGGAGAGTAGGCAAATGATACTCATATTCATTGACAGATAATGATAAAACTTGTCATATATTATTATTATTATTATGTTATTGATTTGGAAATTCGCTGATTACGCAGGTCTGCTGCGACGGGGGTATTTTATATTTCAAGGGAGAATGTATGTGCCAGTCCACTGATGCTGTTTATTTGACATGAATGTGTCTTAGCTCTGGGGGAATTGCCAATCCGTCAGGCCGTCAGGATACGGTAATGTCTTATGGTTAAAAGGACAGCTGTTTAGAGGAAAAGAAAACATTCCCTTTAGACATATCCATGATCTAAGCTATTTTCAAAGGGAAGTAATTACAATATTTACTTTTTTTGTCGGTCTTATAATTAATTGTATTTGGTCATACAGACAATAATACATAAGTACGCATGGTCGTGTTGCTGGGGTAAATGTAACACAACACGGTGGCCTGCCATCTGTTGAGTCAGGTCGGGTTCACTCATTTGTTTAATCCCTATGATTACTGGCTGTTAATAGTATTTTAATTCCTCAATAGTTATATTTTCCGCGTCGTGGCCCACGCTGGGAACGTTTCTCCGTTGTTTTCCTGCCAATACTTATCTATCAGTATCGTACTCCGGTTCGTTCCTTTCTCCTGAGAACTGTCATGGCTTTACTGTACTGTATCGAACATTTCCTCCTATGTAGGATATTTCGTATGTTTTCCTCCTAGAGTTCCTAGAGTAGTCCATTGTTGTCACCGTTGAGCCCGATACGTCATTGTTTAGTCTAATAGTGTGTTGAGAGACGGGCCCTGTCACTGTCGACGGTTGTAAACAGCCCTGTTGCCGAACTCGTTCCTCGGGATTGTCGGCTGTCCTAACCTATTGGAGGATTATTTTTGATTTCAGTGAGTGATACTGCTTGTGGAAGAACAGTAGCCACATATCAGGGAATGTTTTGTTAAAATAAAAATTCTGAGACAATCTCTGGTGTATAAATTGGAGTGTCATAACGTTAAATTTGCGAATGATTCTATGATTCCTATAATTCTTGTACACCGATACGGTAGCTCAGGTAGAACGTTCTGGCCCAGGAAGTCGAAGAACACCGCGCAGCCATGGTGATGGGCGCTTTTGTAGGATGAGAAATTTAAATTTCTAACGTAAAAATTGTTATCAGATGTAGGCTATAGGCTATTGACATGGCTACTACTGTTGACTTTATAATGGGATTGAATATTTATTCTCATAGATAATGGTATCATTTACTGTCAAGGGCACTACGGTTACTCTGAGGCGTCTTCCTTCTTTGCAAACCGAATTCTGTCGTTTTCATAGTATTTATTACAATAATGAATCAATGACACAGGTTAAGGAAGTATCTACAGTCAAATATAAATCGAGGTCAGACCCGCCGCGCCGCACCGCACCAAGGTAGCTGATGAACGTTTCCTTCACAGTCCTAGTATGTATTTTCAATGTATTGCTAAGCCAATCTTGTCCTTGCTAACTAGATCGGATATCTGAGGAGAGAAAAGAATAATTAATCTGGCCACTACTGAGAAATATTACAATAAGGCAAATAAAATGCAAGAGACAAAAAACATGTAGTAAAAATTGTAAAATACAGTATAAATAAGTAACAATACAGTATAGACCGAATAACATTTCACAAAGTCAATAATGTATTTTAGATCCCTATGGAAAGAGAGAATTATATCTACAGTTTTATATACAATACACAATAAACGCATATAAATAATGTACATGTAAAACTGTATAGTAAATGTCACAATATTTTAAACGCATTCCTTCAATTCAATGAGTACGATATGTTTAAACTGAGCTGCATCATCAGTAGTTGAAATGAATGTCGATAACAATATCGATTCGTGAAATTGTTTTACACAAGGCACATTGAAACGGGTCTCGTAAATTTTAATGGCCGAACAGGACCTTAACACTGATCTATGTATTTTAAGATACATACGAAACTATAAAGCAGCTCATGCTAGGTTTAGCCGCTCAAATCAAACGTTTTAGTCAAGTATTTGAATCAGTATATCGAGTTAGTTCTTGTTAGTAAAGTATTAGTTAAATCAAACATTAATAATTGTACTACTTATGGTAAAATATGACAATTTTTTCGTAATTCTTCATTTGATGGTAGTCACATCTATTATTTTTGATTTCCTTATTACTTTTTACATCTTAGACAGACGTAACTTGGTTGGTAGGGTAGGAAAAGTAACCATAAAAACATTTGTTGAGTGTAATTCATCGTTGTTAGTGTCAATAGTGTCTGTGGGACATTTAAGGCGTCCGCCACAACCTCAGGTTATTCTTCTCTGTGTACACTGTACAGTACTGTTGTTGTTAATATACTGTATTAGTTTACGACAGCATTACTACCGCGCCGTGGACATCGTTTGAGCCGCGGCTCAGTGCGGCTCGGCGTGCCAGCACAAAGGCCACCAAAGGAAGCGGTGAAGTAGTGTCGCGTCGCGTCGGGTGTGTCCGTGGCCGGATCACCTTCGTAGGGCCTTGAGTTGTGGAGCTTCCGCCACCGGCCGCGACGCCGCGCTCATGTCCGCCGGCGCATCGCTACCGGATTGGGCCAGAGATTTATTACCCGGTTGTAGATATATATTGTAGGGTCGTTACACAATTATAACCCCATAAATATATCTAGCGCCGCGCTCGGCTGCCGTGTGACATGTCGTCGCATTGTTTGCAACTCCGGCTTCAGATGTCCCATCTTTCATGTTTGGATACCAACTGTCAAGTTCTTTGTAAGCATCCGGCATCAGGCATTAAAGTTGTGTTGTTCTACATGCACAACTGTCATCTAAAGGAAGACTGGCTCTATTCACATCCCGTCCAAGTTGGTTGAAAAACGTTGCACTTACTGATAAGTATCAGTGTAAATGTATGTGTATGTTATGTATATACTGTATTTTAATCATCGCTAACTGTAAATAGAAATACTCAATTTTTGAAACCGCAGTTTAGTGTTATTTATACATATTTGATCACATGTTATATTTGTTATTTAATTTCATTAACAGTTACTATGAATTGTTATTATATTGTTATATACTACTGTTGAATACTTTTGTTAAATATTACTCTTCCGACTTGGCAAAATTATGTCTACATGTCCAATAAAGAACTTCATCTTGAAAAAATTAATCTGTTTGGTATCCATTTTACACTGGAGATCTTTTTAATAATTAAATCAGGTTTTAACCAACAATTACTTTGACAGGTACGGGGACCCAATGATTTACTTCAATTGCGTTCACAGTCCAACCGGAAAATTATAACAAATCAAAACTATTTTTTTCATGGCGCAGTGTAACCAATGTTAATTACGCAGGGCCTACTGTAAAAACAAATGATTGCTAGTTTTTAATGACTATTAAAATTTTAATATTTTTGTTTAAAACTATAATCATGCCGATATGCTAATTTTACTACACAAAATTACAAAAAAGTCACTGTAAACGTTCGAATGGTGTAGACCAAGTTATCTCCTGAACTTATACCTTTGTTTAACAATATTCTACTTTCGCAGCTCCTAGCTCCGTTACTGCTTTCATAAATTATACAATACTGTACATAAATATTTCAATTATTTTAATTTTCAACAGATAAAATAAAAAAATCGAGCGTAAATTTCAAATATAATTGTCCAAACGCGTGTAATAAACATCATAGGAAAATTTGGAGTTTTCCCCCTTTTAAGAAACCTACAATTTTATAGATTTCAATCGATGAATATAATCTGTCCGTTTACTTGGGCATGTATAAAAGGTTTAGCCATAACATTTCCAATTTCCAAGTGTAGGAATACAGATGAACGAAGAAAATGCAACTTGAACTGGTTGAACGCAGTTAAAATAATAATTAATCATTTTACGAACAAACTCGTAGAAAACTCAGTTATATCCATTTAACTGGGAGTAAGTTTTGTAAGTTGTTGCAATTAGATTGAGCAAATATTGCGTTGGTACGTTTATTTATCACCGGCATAGGTTAATCCGGTTCAATAGGTTTTGAACATCATAGAATAAACGTCCCATCAAAACAACCGGTTTAACGTTCTCGACATCGAAACTTGGATTGAACTACATTCGTTTACAAGACTGGGGATTGGGGAAAGTAGTAATCAGGTAATCACTCGCCTGCGCCAGCTTTCCCAACGAGTAGCGTGTGGGACTGAAGCTGTTCCTTTTATGTAACTGTTATTTTTATGTAACGGCAGTATCGAGGATCATCAAAACTAACGGCCGCGGAACGAGGATCTTTACTGACTTTTAACGAGACATTTTCACGGTTGTATTTCACCACTACTGGATGGACCTGCTTTCTCGATGTTTGTATTCGGTTGTTTTCTCTTTGTGAAGGATAATCGAGTACAATTGTCTGGTTTGTTTTACATTTAGCCACAAAACATTTCGCTACAGGCTGTAAGGTAAGGATGTAATATTATTTGCGTTTTTGAATCTAGTTCACTACTCATATCCAATTAATTACAGAAGCATTTTTCAGAAATTTACAAATATTTAGTTAATTGCTGTAGACCTCTCTAGCCATTTTTTTTCTCTAGCTATAGTTCTCATATTCGGTACCGGGTAACGTAGACTTACATTTCAGGCCTACATAACCACCAGAGTTGAAATGTCGTAGAAGTTTATGTCTCGGACCCCCGTTGGACCGAAGGAACTTTGTTATATCGAAGGGGCGGGCCTAATGCCGGCCAATGTGTTATTTTTACAATCCAACTTTTTCACCGAAGCTGTCGCAACAGCAGTGCTCTTAATCGTCGCAAATACGACAGTTGAAAGGGTAGAAACGACAGTTGGAAGGGGAGGTTTATCTTGCGACAGGGTTAACAAAGTCACCGCCAACTTTAGCCGTAAAACTTGCAGAAGAAAGAGGAAATCTGGCTGAAGTACGGTTTGTCGCAATCGTCTTATTCAACAACACACATTGAAACATAATGTGTGTTGTGGTCTACAAGCAACCATTTTCATAATAATTAATAGGACGTTGAAACCTTCAACCTCAAGATAATAGTTTCTTTTGGTCCCATCCTAAGTTTATTTTCAAAATTCGTGGTTGACTACAGTACAAAGGTGTAAGAAATAATATTATTTTAAACTCATTTTCACATTTTCTTCTTTTATTAGGTGTGGTTAAAACACAGAACATTATTATCTCAAGCCTCAACCAATATTGAGAATTATTTATTTCGGTATTCAAGGGTCGTCAACACCGGTTTGTGTTCCGCAATAGGTTTTATCACCATCCATTTGTATACAGTAGGCCTACATATTTGAGTATTTCACTTACATTTGGTTGACACACGAGCTCCAGGTTGTGTAAAGGCACAGAAAGACCACAAACGACGCGCCCTGTTCTATCAATCTCATTTGCAATGCTGGATATTTTGATGCCATCTGTACTGTATTTTAATTGTATGTTCGGTTGTGTAAAAACACAGAAAGACCACAAACGACGCGCCCTGTTCTATTTTGATGCCATCTGTACTGTATTTTCACTGGACTTACAGTCACCACCACTCTTGCCCTCCCCATTCCCCATTAGCTCTTCTCTTCTTCTTCGCAGTTTCTTCTACAATAAACGTATTACTTCTTCAGACCGTGACATTGTGTCTTGCTATTTGCACTGTTTACCACCGTTCCGATTTCGGCGCCACTTTCTCTCATTGATTCCCTAACCTCTTTCTGACTAGCCTGCTTCCTCCGTGAACGAATTTTTTCCTTGGTAACATATTCATTACTTTTTAAACAGAAAAGATTGTGAATTTAATTTTTTGTGCTCTTAATCGCGGTGTTTTTGGGGATTAAAGACTAACTTATAATTGAAATGAGATGGAAGAAAATTATCTTTATAATACAGTATATTATAAACAGATTTAAAAAAAACAAAGGGTCACTCCAAATTCTCAGATGTTCATAATTAAATTGCGCGTTGTTTGGGTTGGATTAGGAATATGTTAAGCTAAGTTATTTTATCTGCCGCACATAGGACATAAATTAGTTATTTCGTGGGTCTGTCTTATTTTGTTAACTGTTTCTCCAAAGTTCTACAATTATTATTCTTCACACATGGAAACGTTAGAAGCCTCCAAGGAGGAAGTCATCCATAATATCCTCAATTATTGAGGATATTATAATTGACAGCTTTACGATTATTTTATTTGCGAGGAGCGAGGAGTATAAGATAAAAATGTTAAAATGGTTCACTGTGATTTTCTCTTAGTTTATTTCACAGTTTGACGATTGGTGAAAGTGAAAAATTCCGAACATTCGCATCATTCCTGTATCAGTTAGTTGAGTTTGAGAGATATGAAGAAATGGATCATGATTACTGAGCGGTCGCTGGCGAAACATCGCCTCTTTAGCTCAGTGGCAGAGCGCTGGTCTTGTAAACCAGCGGTCGTGAGTTCGATCCTCACAGGAGGCACTCTCGTTTTTACTCAACATTTAAGCCAACGACTTAAAATTTGTACAGTCGTAAGAAATCTGAACATACCTAGATGCAATAAAATGAATAAAACTGCTGGCGTTGATTATTAATGTCTTTCTATAACATTTTATGAACTTTATAAGATTTTGGAAATGTTTTGTTGAGTTAAACTTTTAGTTTGTCTTTTAATAACCCTTAGTAAAGTTACAATTTTAAAAATAATAGACACATAAATATATTTTCCAGAATGGTTTCTCAGAATTCTTCAGAATAGACAATAATGTTAAAGGTAGGCCTACAGAAATTGATGAATGGAGATATCTTTCCAACAGATGAACGTATACAGCCGTGGTTTACATCTCTCAAAAACATATGAGCTAATTTACTCGATTTTAAATGTATAATTTCTAGGATGTGTCCAGGAGTGCTCTAGACCGGATTTATTCGGAGGTTAGCCTCATATGTTAATTTAAGTAAAAGTTCAATAGATAATGAGGAATTTACGACATTTTTTAGTGCTGCGTTGTACATCGGTAGGCCTACCTAGTCAGTACATTTACAAACTCTCCCAGTAGTTTGCAAACAATAAACATTTCATTTAAATTTTTTTACTCTATGCACAACTTTTAAATCCATCCACATATATAGAGAAATAAAAAATCCACTTATTCCAAGATATCCATAATGCGTACGTTATACGGATTTTAAAACAAAATATCCTGCAGGATTAAATCTGAGATAATTTAACTTAATTGTAATTTTAGGGAATTTTACATAGAAAAGAAGCTATTACCAGTCAAAACTATTACCGTAGGTTAGACTTAAGCCCGGAACCCCAAAATTGGGGTTTTCGCGTTTTTCATGTATAATTTAAGAATAAATTAAATTGTATCTTTTCCCATTAGAATCAACACAATTTAGTTCTTTACAGTTTTGGTCTATCTTTAACGGTTACCGAAATATTAAAGGCCTTTTCACACCGGCGTATTGGACGTTCTGTATGTTCGGTAAGTTTTTTTTACAAATCGCTGCGCATGTTATCATATGAGCTCGGTCACATCTCGCGTTCAGAACGTCCTGAACGTCCGCGATGTTTTTGTGTGAATCGTGATTTTTCTGAAACGTTCGTTGCGTCCATGGACTAGCGCATGCGCAGTCCAAGTTTTAGCTTGCTTATTTTCATCATCACTATCGCTATCGATCTGATCTGTTCAAACCCGAGGTTTACACCAAGGACATACCGGTAATGTAGGCCTATATGCACACTTGCACAGGCTCTATAAATGAGTGAGGGTGGTACAGTACTTTTCTTACTGCAAATGAACTAGTGGATGCTTTGGAAGTTTGTGTGCGGTGTGAAAGGACCGTGTACCGAACGTACATATCGTCTGGTAATTTGACCTTAAGCTTCTACAAAGTTTCATGGAACACAGGTTGAAAAATAAAGAAGAAATTTATTTTTTAATATTCTTCACAAGAATAACATTGGACACTCTCAGACAATGTACTACGTTTATCATGGAGACTAATTAACTATTCTCTGGACTTGTTAGTCGTAGACAAATAATTCAAAATACTAATTTTTTTAGTTTTTTAAGCTAGTTTCAATGGTGTTAGTCAAATTATTCTTTACCTTAATTGTTTTCGCTGGAAAAAAATATTTTTGACATTTAAAAGCCCATAACTTTTGAACCATCATTTTTACAAACATGCGGGTGATGTCATATTATTTAGTACTCTGTGCAATATAAACTCTCAAATTTTAATCAAAATCGTTTGAGCCATTTTTGAGAAATTTGGATTTTTCATGTTTTTTTAGGATTTAACTACCCTTAAAAAAAGAAATTCCAAAAAATAAATACATATACCAAATATCATCTATATATTATTATTGATTTGGAAATTCGCTGATACGCAGGTCAAGCTTCGACGGGGTATTGTTGTATGTATCATAATTTAAAAAGAGGAAGTATCTATATATGATTGTATGTTGCCTATAGACTCCGGAGATGCTCGAGAGATTGTAAGGATTAAGCATGATTCGAGGATGGTGCAAATCCGTACAATGAATGGGCTCAGACCCAGAGGGTAAGGTTGCAATACTAACAGCTGTGATTCCAAACTGCATTTATTGTTCAAATAATTCCTTTCGCTATCTAAAATATATAAAAGATTGATTGTGTATTATTAACGAATATATGATTTTTTGTGCGTATGTTAGTTCGAGTGTGTGAATCTACCAGGATGCAAAATGATCAAAGATACTACTTTTAAGATGATATAGTTTGTATCAATTTTCCATATGTGTTTTAATGTTTCAAGTCCATTTGAATACACTAATTTAATATACATAATTTGGCTTGAAATACCTCCAGAGGCCACCGTAGCCTATAGGCCTATAATTAAAGATTCAATCAACTAATCAATTACCTAATTAATTTTCCTATAACCTTAATATGTGCAATATATAATATATAACCTGTATGTGCAACATATGCCCATTATTTTATTTTATAACAATCAATATCTTAATCTATTACTTACGTATATCTGAGGAAGTAAATGTATACAGCGGTTGGTGAATGACGGAATGTTCCAGAGTGTTACGCCGGTCTGTGGAAGCGATTGTCGATGTGTGAGCGATGATCTGACGTCACACCCATTACAGTCCACAATCCGTCAGATCGTAGAGTTTTAAACTCGGAAATTAGACATCAATTACTAAACTACCGCATCGGTGATCTGACAACGACCCGACCAGTGTTAAGAGTCTGCACCATCCCTCTTGGCCTGGCAATGTCAAGCCTCCGTGTGTCGTGTGCGTGCGTGGCTTTTCTTAATCTAATAGTCTCTCAATATTTTAAACGTTCACTTTGTAAACGTTCTTTTATAATTTTTGATCAGATATAAAACTTATTTCTCATCGTCCGTCAGTACCGTATGATTTTGTTTTATTTCTAACCATTGAGCATCTGTGGACGGCAAGGTTTGACCAATGACCATGCCTGTTGCTTACTCCCCGTGATGCACTGAAGATCGTCGGCGGAAACGGCTAATGTCTGAGTAATTGGTCGGTAATTGTTTTCGGTTCGCGTGTTGTTGTCAAGCCCACGCATCTCGGCTCTCCTCCGAGGTGGACGGGGTTGGGTCAGGGGAGTCGTGCCTACCTTACCATTCAGATACAAAGTAAGTAATATGTTTCTAAGTTATCTGTCACTAAATTCCACTCCATTGGAAAGATTGTTTGGCCAGCCAACTTTAAATACCATGTCGTTATATACATGGTTGAGTGTATTAAGTTTTATTAGAACTTATTTTAAATGCTTACAACAGCTAATTTATTAATATCCATCCAATGTAACTACCGTATATAATTTCCTTTCCACGGCGCAGATACTGCTTGTGGAGTGTAGGCTGAGGAGGGCGGTGAAAGGGCGTCCGCGCATGCGCCAGATAGCAGCGATCCCCCCGATAACTTTCACAGTAATTATCAGCCAGCTCCGGCACAAATGTCAGCTTGTGTAACTCGCCACTTCCGGGAGTTTGCCCCAACTATCGAGTGTTCAGTAATGCTGTCACTAAATTAACATTGTTCTTAAAGATCTAAAATCCAAGAATTTCAGATTATATAACGTAACTCCCGTTGTTTGTGTAAATGTGGCTCTATTCTATTCGTTGGAGTGAATGTTAACTTGATGTTACAGCCGTGAACTGCGTCAGTGTGCACATTGAGCTGCACTCGCATATAATGTCACCTATAGAGCGGCTTGTCTTGCGTTTAGGCCCACACCTTGAGTCCACGGTCCTCAAACACACTATGTATTCTTCTTTTCTGTGATCCAAGTCCCGCTTATATTGTATTGCTATGGAACGCCCGCCACGCAAAACGCGCACTTCTAACGATTACGCTATCGCACTTGCCGGACTTCTATTGATTTCTACACTATATACTGTATTATTTTACTACCTAGGCTACTTACTACATTGCTAACAATGTTAGGCCTATTAAAATAACATTTAGAAGCATTTCTTTCAACATCTGTTCAGTAGGTTTTAATTAGGTAGGCTGTTCTCATTCATAGTGACCCAGCAGAAAATCATATTCCAGTTCTGATCTCTGTCAGGTTTTCACCGTATTCACACCGGGAGGGACGCGCGCGATCCTGGTGTAAGAAAGCTCTAAATCACTAGATTCTAATACTAATTAATTGCATTAGAAATTTACAGTACGTAAATTAAATTTGAGACCTGCATATAAACAAAAGACCTTTGCTCATTTTCATGCCATTGTCAATTTTCTGCTTTTATTTTACACAGTTATTTTAACACCATTAAGTGTTTAGGCTACAATTAATTTGCCTGTTTTCTGTTTTTATAAACATAACCGAAACCTTTATTTAAATCTTAAAGGAACAGATTGTATCTAATATTGCATAGGATATCAATTTCGGGTTTCAGCTATTCGTAGTTTTATCATTAAGCCTAGTTTTTATAATTTAAAATGATTGTTTAAAAACAATATAGGTGCTTGATGTTGTCCTGTATGAAAAACTTTTAACACATTACTTAATTTAATATTCAAAGGAAATTTTGTCGAGACATTTTCTAAATTGCTCAGTCAATAACTACCAACTTATTTTATAATCAGACATAAATGCGTTTAAAAATCCTACAGGGTTGATATTTATTTTATTGAATTAAAACAAGGTAAAAAATCAGGTGAACTTAAATTTTGGTTGCACCTTAAGGAAATACGGGTGAAGTCAATAAAAGGTAGAGTGCCTTCTCTCTTTAAGATTGAATAAAAGCTAGTTTTTTTCTGGTATCGTTGAAGCATATTTGATTCGAAGCTTTTAAGTTTATTTAAGGAATAAAATTATAAGTTAAACTTGTTTATGTAAAATAATAGCTTCAGAATAGTATTCAATACTTATTTCTAGCGTTAAACTTAGTTAATAATGTTCAGTAGAAATATATTTAATTTAACTCAAAGTTGATGACGTTTTTATACAGTATTATGATGTTAAAATGTTTAGCTATCATTATTTGAAACAGTTTACAGTGTAGGAGCAGAGTGAAGGTGGCCGAGTTGTAACGACGCAGGACATCAGTGTAATGTGTCGTGCAACATGCCGACCGTACAATCATTGTCAACAGTCTAATTTAACAATCGCTTCGTATAGCAGAGCAGATAATCGCTGGGATATGCCGCGATGGCGTTGGAGAGTCAGCTCACGACATCTGTTGGACAAAGCGGTAACTACGTGCGCTGTGGAGCACCGCGCTCCATGGTGGCCGGTGCCTCAACTAAAATACATTCGACGATGTACAGTACAGCAGATATTTAGTATAGCAGAGGGAGTGCATGCTGTAAACAGAAAACAATAAAGATGCATATAATTGTAATATGGCTGTATGAATTAAAATAGTGGTGGTTTAAATTAACTAAAATTTTACATCATTGACGTTTCATGAAATATTTTTTCTGGTAAGGCGTGGCCTGCTCTTTTGTGGATAGGGTATATCCATGTTTGTTTTCGAGGTAAAGATATACGACGATGGTTCTCACCTGCGAACTACTTAAATGGGACTTGGGACTATACTTGATTTTGTGTGAAATACGATCCATTTATAAGGTCGGAAAGTGATATTTTCAAGAAGATTATAAGGAATACTAACTTAATTGCTGTTGTAAGGTTCGTGTTAATTTGAACACAACAAGCTAACCACTGCAAGGTCGTCCATATTGATTGACAATCATCGTACTTCATACTTGAGTTCCACGAAGGCTGGTCATCAATGTCACCGATAACTGATGACACGGATGATGAAGCTAGTCTGGTTGTTGAAAATGTCTATAACCTAAGTTGGTTACTTGATGCGAAGAGCGATGTTGTGATATTGCGCAATGCACAACCTTACAGTAATTTCATCATCTGCAGTCCCTGTAAAGACTCTGGCTAGTCTGCGTAGGATTAAGTTTGAAAATACTGATTCAAGATGGACGAAGAGATGAAAATAAGATTGGAAATTTGAAAAAGAAGTAATTGCTAATAAATTATTCAGAATACAGTGTCACTTTCCGACTTTCTAAATAAATCCTACCGTTCAACAAATCTTTAATCTTTAGTTTATTTTTTACATCTGTTCTTTGGGTAAACCCCCAAAAATCTATGGAACATGTAGACAGAGGATGCGTATAATAAAAACTATACTACGATATTTTATCACATATTAGTTACTTAAGTCTGATTGATCTCATTACTGATTGATTTTTAGATTTTTAATTTGTCTATTTTTATAGCCTATATTTTGTTTTTAAATTGTATTATAATTTATGCATAACTGTTGTCTATATAGGGGGTTTTTAAGTCAACGCCATATTCTTTTCCATTACCTATCCAGTTAACAGTTATTTATATTAAAATATATTTGGATGTTTATATTATCATACACGACTCCCTCAACCTTCTGCCCTTCACGTTCGACGGGTTTTCAGTAAGTCGTTACCATCGGTACAGATCAAAGATATTAATTTCAATTCTCTAGTTTAATAACAAAATAACTCTAGAAATAAGTGCTTATAGGCTAATATAAAACAAGATGGAAGGAACTAAATATAAAGCTCTCTCATAAAAAGTAAACGACCAGAATACTGCATTGATAAAGTGAAAAACCTGTCGAGTAACTTGAAAACACCTTCTTTGAGGATACTACATAATGTTTAGCAGACCCTATCCATGATTAATACCAAACATGTAAATGAAATTCCTCGTTAGTTTTAATCCATAATAAATATAATTTGTCAATGACTCAAAACTAGGTAAGATAATTTCATTCAGCATCAATAAGTGAAATGATAAAGCTGTGAAGGGAGGGAGATTGCTGAATTGTTGGAAAACGCTCAGTTGAGCAAACATCGCGCGAAAACATGTTGGATTGAGGCGAGACGGGCAACGTGCGGTAGAAGATAGGCTCTACATTCGCCGACTCAGCTCTATATGTGCACCTCTGTTCATTTTTTCCATACTAGATCTAAAAAAATAGATCATCTGTAAAATCTCGTATTATCATAAACTCGGCTTTATTTGAAATCAATTAATGTTTATCAGACAAATTTAAGTCAGAGGATGGGAAATAACAGCTTGATGGGACAGTATATTATTACTACTAAACAATCCGTCGTGATAGTGAATTTTACATAATTTCTTAGGAATACGCAAAAATTATCGCATAATAGGATAACACGAACTCTGAACGGTAAAAGCTATTTTATTTTATGTAATTAAAATATGTTTCACAGGCCTTGTAATTTAACTTAATTAGAGCGGTATTTTTTTTAAATTTAATGGTCTGAAAACTTAAACTGCTTTACTGTTGGCCTGGTATAATTTAGCAGACAACAGAGACCACGATAGAGCGTGGTTCATTTATTTTACTACCCGTGCGCGTGGAGGTCCCATTGGCTTTAGTAAGTCAATCAGATACAAATAGAACCGCTATCGATGTAAAATGTAATGCAGCGCGGTCGCTTGCAGAATGCAGAACCGACACTAGGCGGCGCTGCGATCGTTTTATTTGGATTACAAACAGCTGATTGAGAGCTCTCAACACGTCCCAACAATCCGACAAACGACTTGAGTATTCCTTCTTAATAAAATCTTTTAGAGAGGCAATTTAAAAGCTGTAAAAGGGTAAGGTAGATTTCACCCTAACTTCAATCTCGTGATTAATTTTGTAACAGGATTGATCAAAAGTTAGAACTTAATTTCATGAACTATTTCTTGGTGGACTGTAAACTGAGTTAGATTAAACAGTTTTTCCGTACTGTCTGAATTCTCTTTTCTTTGAATTAATTAAAACGGATTCTACATAAATCCATGGATTTCGTGATTATATATTTATTTATTATAATGTGCTTTGCCCAGTCATACTTAGCTTAACAACCTACCTTGTGGTATGGTCACTATTTCAATAATCTAATCTAATGTGTGGGCTGTTTAGAGAATTTCTTAGGCATTTAGTATATGTTATTGAACAGAACATAAATTAATATAAGAGGACGCTATTCATGTGTCGATCAGAGCCATAGAGTGGCAGTAAGGGACAGTGGGTACGCCGAGTATATAATCGAGCATGTTCAAATATATTTATTTTTATCTACAACAAAAAAGATAAAGAAATTTATAGAACATTATTTTGATGTTGTTTGAATTGTGTGTCGAGTATTTAAACGCACGCCTCAGTGATAAGAAGGCGACCTCTTGTTATTTTCCCTCTCGGTAACTTTGCCTCAAAAGTCTACACCAATCCGACCTCTTCAGTCATTTCTTAAGTTAAGTCAATTTCGTTTATACTGCATGATAATGACCAAACACTGTTAAATATTTGTGGTTAATCTTTTGTGTTGCAGGGCCTATCCATTGTTCCATATTATCTCATCACGAATAATAATTGTTATGGAACAAATGAAAGTTTAATGTATCTCCAGTAAACACTGGAGGGACTTTGTGAGAAAGTGCAACGAAAACGTTGGGTATGGTAGTCAATATTTACACACTTTTTGTGGTAAATATGAATTTGGTAACAGATTTTCATGTAAAACTGCAAAATCTCTTTCAGTTTTTTGCCAAAAAACTTCGAAATTACCAGTGTTACGTTTCTTTGAAAAATCAAAATTGATATATTTGCTTGCCTTTGACACGATAATTTTGATTCTAAGTTTACTAACTTTGTCTCGCCTAGAGACAGAAGTTTCTCTGTTGATGTTCAAAGCTGATTAGTCTGCCGATTGGCTGTATAACTTTTGATGGTAGGTAGCCCCTGGCTAAAATATATTGTGAAAACTACAGTATATTTTCATTACGGAATTAGGTTCCTATCGTTCAAATCCCGCCAATCACCAATGGCTTTTCGCTATGTGATAATGCCGCAACCCACACAGGGGTGCGCAAAAAGCCGCTACGGCTGAAGTGCCTTGGGAGAAATCCGCCCCTTTCAGTAAAAAAAAGTAGGTTCCTATCGTACTCGAGATACCTGATACATACATGCGAATATTATAACTCATTGTAACCCGAATATTGTTCACCATTGATTATCCTAATAATGAAATGTTTATATCAAGTGCCTGTCATCTCCTCTGATGGAAAACTTCTAGCTAGTCCTGAAAAGTTACTAATGTCCCATTTATTCCAGTCTCTGCTAAACGTCAAGTATTCTGAAACTCACTCAATAGTCGCTGATGATGTACACCGTCGCAGCCTGAGATCGACTGATACTATAATGCCTCCAATTTGATGCACACATCGGTAGTCGAGTGGAATCGTGGCAATGTCTCCACCCATAGGACGATGCTCCCCAAGTCCCGTTGTGTGTGCAAGTCCTGGGGTGTTGTAGGTCCGTGCGGCCTCGCGCGTGCAAGCCCCAAATTGTCCGTCACGAGCGCTCGAGAGCCTCGCATTTTGGCAGATTTTGGGCTCCGCCGCGCCTCAGTCATTATGAGCCCCGGCAGACAGCAGTTTCTGTTCTCAGTTCGCAATGCTCCAGTCGGGAGATTGGCCTGAGAGTTTCCTAACAAACTACGCAAACCTACTTCGGTAGTCTGCAACACCGTCGCTTTTGACTCACTTCCTCAATAACCCGGTATGCAATTCAAACAATCGCTGTGACGTTGTGTTTGTCGAGAAAATGTACTTAAATATTTTCATTTGAAAGAGCATAATAAAGTCAAAGGAACTATCTGGTCAATTAATTATCTTTTTATTTATCTGCGGATAAATTACAAGCCACTGGAAAAAAACAGCTCTAAAAAGATTGAATCTTTATCAAAAGGGTTATTATACTTTTAATTACATAAATCGCTCATAATTATCTTAATGATAGACATTATAATTTCAAACTAATCAGATAGTGGTGGACGGAGGATTCGAGCACTAATGTGTGACCGGATCTGCACCCTGGTGGACGGAGGATGCGAGCACTAATGTGTGACCAAACCAGCACCCTGGTGGACGGAGGATGCGAGCACTAATGTGTGACCGGATCTGCACCCTATGACTGACCATTTCCTAATTCACTACGTCCTACAATCCAATGGTAGTAGACGAAGAATGTGAGCACTAATGTGTGACCGGACCTGCACCCTAGTCCCGTAAGAGCAATGTAAAATTCTGGCGCCTATATCTCCTTGACCGATTGTCATAAATTAACGGAAGAGGTGTCAAATTAAAGGTATTACAGTCCTCCAGGGCACCACCTTACAGAACTTCTTATTTTCGCTCTCAATAAAAAAATAATGATTTATTAGCGAATTTCCCATAGGGAAGAAGCTATTACCGTAGGTCTCATGGTAAGACTTAAGCCCGAGACCATGTTATTTTTTCATCTTTAGGTGCCCAGAGTCCAAAAACAATAGTCGTTAAAAAAATATATATATATGTATTTATGTATATATGTATATATATATATATATATGTGTGTGTGTGTGTGTGTGTGTGTGTGTGTGTGTGTGTGTCTGTGAACACGATAACTTTTGTAAAAATGGTCCAATCAAGACCAAATTTGGTAGAGACGTTTATTCCTACAAATTCTCGGACGAGATCGTAAACCAGACATATCGGTCAATGGGAACGGGTAGTTTGGGGGGGTTTTGTACCCCAAAATGGGGTTTTGTGCGTTTTTCACATGTAATTTTTAATTTTATATTTTACCATTAAAATCAGCTTAAAAAACTACACAGTTAAGCTCCTTAAAGTTTTTCTCTATCTCCAACGGTTACCGAGATAATAAAAAATCTAAACACAGTACGTTGTATTGTGGGGCTCCAATGTTAATCTTATGTAGGATAGGGAAAAATTAATATTTCCCATATTAATGAATATTTTTGGATAAAACTTGATATTTAGCTTCATGTGGTCGAGATCTATTCATTTATGCTTAAAAATCATAGTTTATGTGTTTATCATGGCAGCAAACCTCCATACTCTTTTCCCATAATAATCATATAGGAAATAGGCAAACTCCTTTATTTATGGACAGATATTGATGAAAGTTGGTATAAATGTTAAGATAAAAATTATTTATGGTAAAAATGCTTAATTTCAGTGTTCCTCACAGCAGCAAACCTGCACACTCTTTCCCATGTTAATCTTATGGAGAATAGGCAAATAATTCTCATGTTTATGGACAGATTTTTTTTAAAACTTGTTATATATTATTATTATATTATTGATTTAGAAATTCGCTAAGTACGCAGGTCTGCTGCGACGGAGGTATTTGTAAAAAAAATCCTGAATTTTTGTTTTTATAACAAGTTAAATTTTTGAACATATTGAAAAGGTCATGCCCTTGAGCCACCTCAACAATGTGCTTCCAAAGTTTTACATTGATACTTTAATAATTAACGCCACTACACACGCCAAAGTGAAGTTCCGCAAGAATTTAACATTGCCCTTACGGGGCTAAAATTCAAGATGCCTACCACTGATGCAGACTCTTAAGAACTTAATTATTTCCCAGTTTTTATGAGTATCAGTGTCTAGATATGCCATCGACTGTTGGGATATTAATTAACAGTTTTGTCTAAGAAACATGCCAGTCTTAGTCAGTAACAAGACTAAAATATCGTGCCACAACAATTTTGCACTCATTTCTCATTCATACTCGTACTTGTCTTAAAATACTTGGACATGTTGCCATTTCAGTCACTAACTAACATTTCAATTTTTCCATGTTCATATTTGAGACACCGAACCAAGCCAAAGGGTATTTTAAGGTAAATATGGGTATTTATGAGTGAATATGGGGGTATAAATGTTATTTGTGTGTGTACTTGTATGTACAATAGCTTTGTTACTGGCAAATACCAGCTGGTTTGTTTTCTTGGATCATAATTAAGTAGCCCAATGAACAAAGGAACTAGGTCCACTGTCTAATTATTACTAAATGTTGCCAGGAATTTCTTTAGGAACCCATAGATTATGAAGCAGGATATATAACCACAGACAGTATAACCACTCACCTGTAGACCTACGTGTTCATCTGAGACTAATGTCGCGTGTTTCTCTGTTGCAGGCTACTACCAGCCAGCTGGACCTCTCATCTCCACACACCACCATCACCACCACTCCTCCACCTCCGTCACCAAGCTGCCTCCTCCACCTACTCCGCCTCCCTCCTCCGCCCCTCATCCGCCCTCGGAGTCGTCGGACACGGAGGTCGTCCCTGCCGACAACCCGCCACCTGGTTACCGTTACCCCGCCGGCCGACCCTATAACTACGGCTACCAGTACTACCCCTCGCCACCTGCCAGTAGTCTCCAGTACCCTGGCCAGTCACACTACCATCAGGAGATCTGCTACTCGCCCTCGGGGTATCCTCCCAGCTACTTCCCCAAGGGACATTATCCTCACGCCCCCGGCTACAGGCGATATGACCATCAGTACTACCCTCCTCAGGACTTCTATCCTAACCCACCACCTCAAGCTGGTTCCAATCCTCCTCCACCCTCCAATAACCAGATGATGGTGACGGCTCCTCCCTCTAGTGGACAGCCGTCGTCCAGTTTCCCTCCCTCGGAGAGCAACTACCCCCCACCAGCTCCCATCGTCGACCCTTACCCTCCTCCACCTCCTCCCCAGTCATACTATCCTGGGTACAGCGCCGGTCCTCCGCCGCCATGCTATTCGACCCACTCGCCCTCACCGAGGGGTTTATTTATAGGTGAGTTTACTATTCATCACGTGTGTTTATTAAGGTATTTCTACAATCCCTATCATTTTAAGAGATCAAGTCATCGTTTCGTAAACATATACGGTGGCTGACAATTCTTGAAAATCTACTATTGCCGTAATTCATGAAACAACGTTGGAGAACTGAAAGCAAAACTCCATTTCTCAATTTCCTTCGACTTGTGAACGATGCTTTTCGTTTTGATGCAAAATCGATACCAATATTTTAACGAAACGAAAAATGTTAGTGCTGTAAGCCCTAATACAACTCAAATCACACTACTGTAGAGACATTTTCTACGTCTGATCTTAACTAAGGTCTATCTTTTAACAACATACTGTATAAATACTGTACCTAGTTTTATTTCAATGTATATTGTTAAAAAAGTGCACGCAATAACTGTTTTTGTTTGTTTTTAAGTGAAATGAGCATATCATATAAACATAGATACCGTAGATAATACTACCATTTAGACAGAGACACAATTACACTCAGTAACATGGAAGCTACCGTAATCAACCGTAGACATCGCTCGCTTCCGCCGACCCCGTGCATCAACGATGCTACGTGACATTTAGACAGAGACACAATTACACTCAGTAACATGGAAGCTACCGTAATCAACCGTAGACATCGCTCGCTTCCGCCGACCCCGTGCATCAACGGTGCTACGATGTAATTTCTAATAACATTTTAGAACATAACATAACAATTTATTTCGTACAATTTTGTAAAATTGTACGAAATGTTAAGCATGTGAGCTTAACTGAATTAAAGTTACTGACTAACTAAAGGCACGGGGTCTAGGACTTTTGGCAACCTCGCCTATCCCATTCGTCATCGCAGGGGGCTATAAAAGTGTCACAACCCGTGGTCCGGACTTTTGGCAACCGCTGTTCTCCCTGGTGGGGATTTCAGGGATTTCGTTCGTTCCGAGCGGGGTTGAGGGTGAGGGAGAATGCGCGCTAGAGAAGGGCGAGAGGGGAGGCGGCGGACGAAGACATACGAAGAATTAACAAAGCACAACGCATGATACCCAATTCCTTTCAAGTGTGAGATTACTAACCATCTAACCATGCCTGTTAAGCTTGAACTATGTTTAGAGGTACAATATTATGAATTGTATCGGTCTTATTTTTAAACCCATACATAACTTCTTTCCTCAAGAATTAACGATTGATATTTCTTTGAAATCAGATAGACTTGTAACTTTCAATTTTATAATACTGTAATAATTTTATAACCAAAATAAAGATATTCACGATCTGCAGAATCAATTAAACAAAATATATACTGTCATACACTTTGTTTTATTTATTACAAATACATTTATTTGGTATAAGACATTTAAGAATGTAGGCTTTATACATAAATTTCACAGTATATATTATTAAAAAATTATTAATGTGGCCACAAACCTTTCTGTCATAAGTTAAATTTAAATTCTCAGCTAGGTGCAAAAAGAGTCCTATACAAGTGCATAACCAAATATCATTAAAATCTTGAAATTCTATAATTCTAAATACAAATACTGGAGAGAGAATAAATACAGTGAAGGGATGAAATCATCTGTTACAATTATTGTACAATACGTTAGGTTGTTACAGTACGAGGTGTATATCGTCTGCCCCTTTCCGTCTCGGTCTTACATCTCCTGATTCCAGTGATTCTGGGGCGAGGGAGGGACTCGAGAAGGATAAGAGTGATAATTTGTGGGATTAAACAATGAGGCAGGGATTTTCAGGGAGAAACGGGAGAATTTTTGGGATGAAACCGAGGTTGCCAAAAGGCCGCGGTCGAGGGCTAATTAGGGTTCCGACCCTCGGTGGGGGCTGGGCGGTTGCCAAAAATCCGTTTCCCAAAGACACGATACCAGGGCACAATAGAATTATACATTTATGCAGGACATGAATCATACTGTATAGGCTATATGAATTGTTTAAAATTGGCCCGTAAAAGCAATGCGCAAGTTTAAAAGTGTTTACTTGATTTAATAATTTGTTAATAGTTAATTAATAATGCACGTACTGTTATTAAAATAATTTGTACTTCAGAGTTCTTAGAGTAATAGAGTAGTGCTTTACAAAATAACTCATTCAAGTTATAAATTATAAACATCCCTAACGTAACTTCGTTAGTTAATTTAACTGAACAGATAGGCTAGTATACATCGAAACATCATATTCTACGTAAACTGTAACCCGACGGCATAAGATAAAAACTGTTGTGACTTTTTACAATGTTCATAGAAAATAATATTGAAGGCAACTTAACTTCACAGTGAATTTGCATGTTGCTTTAAGAAAAGTTACACTCATTGTTACAGGTAACAAACATAAAAATCCGACATGATAAAATATCATCCAACTAGATAATTATTCACCCCGTCAATTACAACAGTTCTACTGGACGTAGAACTGTTGTATAAATAACGAATAGTTATGTATACATCAACACAACCCTCACGCCCCGACCAATCATTAAATTTACCCTACCACCACAGATCACAAAACATAATACCAATCATTATAAACCTTTGTGTGTTTTTCATTCATAAAAACAAAAAGGTTTGTGTGTGTTTTTAATATATGGTCGTAGTAGTTGTTAATTAATTGATTAGTTAATCAAAAATATTTTATGTACATTTAAAAAAAAGAAATAAAATAATATAGCAAACAAAATTCTGATACATAATTATTTTGGTATTTTTTCTTAAGGACTGTCAGCGACTTGTCATTCCTCCAATTTCTTCATAGCTACTATACAAAATCTAGTAATATATTACTTTATTTTTGTACGAGTCAATGTGTATGAATGTGTATATGGATGGATGATGTAAAATAATGAAAAGATAAAACCTCCCAAAAATGTAGGTTAAGTAGAGTAATGTAAGTAGATTATAATTAAGGTCACTTGATAACGGGAGGAGTTTCCTTACCTCCCGAAACGTAGTGTAGTTAAACAGAATCAGAATCAGGCAATCTTTATTCATTATGTCACAATTACAGGATCAGAACGGCGTCACACTTAATATCAAATATAAATTAATATAACATAAAATTAAGTTCATCCCAAAGTCAAGCAATCAAATATTTATCAAACGAATAAAACGATTTACTAATTATGTAATTTTTCAATTTTCTTTTGAAAGTATTTATTTCATTGATCTGTTTTATGACCCTGGGTAATTTGTTTAAAAATTTTTCTCCAGCGGCAGTTGGTTTTTTTATTATTAAACTCCAGGTTATGTATATTTATGGCTGGGTAATTTTTGTGTCGCGTATTATAGTCATGGTGTGTGCCTAATTGAGGAAGCGTATCTTCGGAAGCCTTTGCACACATAATTGTTTGAAAAATAATTTTCCACAAACTGTCATAATATTTAGTTGAGAAAAATGTTCTTTTACTGATTTTTTACTGTCAAAATTTAACATAATTCTTATGGCCTTTTTTTGAAGAGTTAAAATACTTTTTAAATTTTGTTTAGCGGTCGCACCATATACTTCTATACCAAAGCTGATATGAGAATCAATATGGGCATAATAAACTTTCAACAAGATTTCTTGTGAATAAAATTTTGATAAGTTTCTTAAAACGAATAAACCAGATGAAATTTTACGTCTTAAACTATCTGTATGTGGAGTCCAGGATAAATTCTCATCAAGTAGTAGACCCAAAAATTTGGTTTGATTCACTTTTAGAATAGTATGATTGTTAACAGTTATAGACGGGTCTAAAGTCTTCCTTTGTGCTGTCTTAAAATTTATAAAATTAGTTTTATCAAAATTGAGGAATAAGTTGTAGGAATTAAGGAATATTTTTATTGATGAAAGATTGTTTTTAGCAGCATTTCTACGTCATTAATGTTTTTACCAACAGGTTTGAATCATCAGCATACAGGCACAATTGTCTATTATCGCCTGTTAATATCGAAGGGAGTCCTTTCAAATAACAAATAAATAAAACACGACGCGGAAGGAAAAGTCTAAATAATTAAATAAATAAACTATTACTGTCTTAATTTATTGAAAGACATTTTCATTTCGAGGCCTAATTTATCATGGTTCATCATGACTAGGGCCATAATTAATATGTCCACTTATTCCACGATTTTTATTAATGCTTAGAAATACATATATAAAGGCCTATAACAGTTGCGAATATCTCGAGAACACATAATACTAGTATATTATTTTTATTTAAAATTGTGTTGAAAGGCGCATACTGTGATTAATAAATGCACGATAATTGCGACACCTTGTGGCGCTTTTACAAACCAGCAGTGCCGAGTGAAGAACCGGTTTCTTCGTAGTTCGGGACGGTTCGGCTCAGTCCGTGTGTTCCCGCCACACGCACGCGCTAATGGTGTCAGTGTTCAATTCTTGTATCCTTTCCCTCGTGGCGGTGGCTTGTCCTTCTAGTTATAACTCTTCGGTTTATGCTTCTCTGGATACTTTACTTTAGTCAGTGCGTATCTGAAGCCACCACGCTACGTCACAGGCTGCTTATTCAGTGCGATGAAACGGGTCGTCGTTCGTACTGTGCTTTAGTTCAAACAAGTTTTTTTTACTTTTCTCAATTTCTCTGTCCTCATATTTCACTTTAAAATATTCCTGCAACAGATTAAACTTGTCCGTGGCACTGTGTTTTGACAGCACTTATCTTCAGTATCAGTGTCCTCTGATTGGTAGATAGGGCCTATCAATATTACGCATATTTCCATGTTGCTGCAAAGTGTATCAGTTAGTTTCTCTTTAAAAAATAGCAAATATATGGGTAACTGTGTAAATTTTGCTATCAATAGTCTTCACATTCAGGCAAATGGTAAGTTTAATGTTTCTTATTTACAGACCGACATAAACCTACAGAATTTATTTAAGAAATTAAAGGTTTGTTATTACTTGTTGAGAGTTGTGGTTTTTGTGTAGGGTAAGCCTACACAAATACCGTGATATAGTATATCACGAAATATGTTTAATAATAAATAACCTTCACTCCAAATGAGTGTGTAGGGTTAGCCTACTATATCACGAAATATGTTAAGTAATAAATAATATCAACTCTAAATGAGTGTAGGGTTAGTCTACTATATCACCAAATTTGTTTAATAATAAACAATATTCACTCTAAATGAGTGTAGGGTTAGCTTATTATATCACCAAACATGTTTAATAATAAATAACATTCACTCTAAATGAGTGTGTAGGGTAAGCCTACTATATCACCAAATATGTTTAATAACAAATAACATTCACTCTAAATGAGTGTGTAGGGTAAGCCAGTAGGCTTTCGTGACATAGTATATCACGAAATATGTTTAATAATAAATAACATTCACTCTAAATGAGTGTGTAGGGTAAGCCTATTATCTCACCAAATATGTTAAAAAATAAATAACATTCACTCTAAATCCCTTTCCATCCCTTTTTCTAACTGTAGAATATGAAATATTTATTTTATTTATATGTATATTTTATTGTTATTTATATCTATTGTATAGACCTACCACATGAAATGTAAAACAAAAGCGCCATTTTGGTAACAAACATTAAAATGGCATTTCGCTTTCAACAAACATAATAAATTGTTCTTAGCTCCTGTTCAGTTTATTGTTATGGTTGATACCGACGGTCTTTCATTAGTTATCCAACTGTACCCCATAATGAAAGGAACGTGGTTCAGTTGTCACAACGGTCGTAACCCGTGGTAGAGCTGTTAATGACGCGATCCGATCACCTCTGCGTGGTGCGAACTGTGCGCCTTACTGTATGAGTCCTATACACAAATTCTAATCACGTATAAACTTTTGATCGGGTGTTTTAGAACCAAACTAAGCTATACCACGCGTTGGTGTGTTTTCAAACCAAAGTGATACCGTTATAAACGAATATTGGAAATCTGGAATATTGTGTTCTGGTACAATGACGGCACTGGAGTGTCTTGTGACCGGACAAATAGTAGCCTACCCAGATTAAATAAATACTAATCATATAATTAATTAGACTGTCCGAAATTAACGTTTAAATTCGAATTTTAAATTTAATACTATCTTATAAACTATTTAAAGTCGGCTTGAAAATGGAAGAAAACATCAGCATTTATTTGGACTTTGGAAAATGCGGGGCAAGCTTTTGAGTCCAGACTTAACTTCTAACAAGAAGAGGTTGACATTTTAAAGCTACTGATATGTCGGCTACTAAATTTACATCCATAGTTTTTCGTTTGTAAAATCTTTTGAAATCTCATTTCTTCATTATAAAATAATGATTCAATTACATTTCTGTAAAACCTCAAACTTTGATTTCCTAAATCCTTTGCATAGAGACCTTTAATTTGGGCCTTTTTCTTCTCTTCTTAAGACCTTTGAAATAATAACAAGCTAGTTGTTTCAAATTACCCGTCAACTATCTTTCCATGGGTTGGGACAACAGATTTGAATATATAAAAAATCTTTTTTACCATTTAAACATTTTAAAAGCGTAATAGTGTTTTTCAAGTTAATATAAAATGAGAGGAGGGTAGACATTTTTTGACGCCTATATGTTAAAAATTAATTGATGTATTTTTAGCGAATTTACCATAGGGAAGAAGCAATTACCCGTAGGTCTCATGGCAAGACTTAAGCCCGAGACCATGTTATTTTTCGTCCTTAGGTGCCCAGAGGCCAAAAACAATAGTCGTTAAAATTTATATATATATAATTTAAATTGTATATATGTATATATATATATATATTTATTTATTTATTATTAAATTAAAAGAACTTGAGCTCCCTTTAAACTAATAACTATATTAGCTGCCCTTACTTGTGAACTACATAATCAAATATATATATATATTTGATTGATGTGTGTGTCTGTGGACACAATAACTCTCGTAAATATAGTCCGATCGGGACCAAATTTGGTAGAGACGTGTATTCCTACATTTGCTCGGACGAGTTTGTAAACTAGACATATCGGTCAATGGGAAGGGGTAGTTTGGGGGGTTTTGTACTAAAAAAATTGGGGTTTTTGCGTTTTTCATATGTAATTTAAAACATTTTAGATTTTATCTTTCACTATTAGAATCAGCTTAAAAAACTAGACAATTTAAAGTTTTTCTCTATCTCCAACGGTTACCGAGAATTAAAAAATCTAAACACAGTACGTTGTATTCTGAGGCTCCAATGTTAATCTTATGGGGGATAAGGAAAAATTAATATATTTCACTTATTAACCTATATTTTTGGATAAAACTTTATACTTAGCTTCATGTGGTTGAAGTTCATCCATTTATGCTTAAAAATCATAGTTTATGTGTTTATCATGGCAGCAAACCTATATACTCTTTTCCCATGTTAATCATATGGAGAATAGGCAAACTCCTTTATTTATGGATAGATGTTGATAAAAGTTGGTAGAAATGTTAAATATAAAAATTTTTGAAGGTATAAATGCCTACTCTCAGTGTTTCTCACAGCAGCAAACCTGCACACTCTTTCCCATGTTAATCTTATGGAGAATAGACAAATAATTCTCATGTTTATCGACAGATTTTCACCAAACTTGTCATATATTATTATTACTGTATTATCATATTATTGATTTGGAAATTCGCTGAGTACACAGGTCTGCTGCGACGGTGGTACAGTATTTGGCTTTTATGCTAGTATGCTTAGTTGGTTAAGGACAAAATACAGTGAATGAAGGTAATTAAAAACTGGTTAATAGTTAATTTTTTTTCAGATGCAGCTTACCAAGGGTGCCCATGTCCAATGCAGTCGTGTCCAAAAAACGTCCATACTGGACCTCTTACTGGTGCCAGTAAGGGGTCTATAAAAAACCAGACAACGCCTTTGCCTCCAGTGGCACTTGCCTTGCCCCTAGAACCTCCTGGGGCTCTGGGTCCCCCTAGCCCCGCCCGAGGTAGTGCAGGCATGCCCCCGCCACCCTCCCCTGCACTGGCAACAGCCAGGAACCCTCCGCAGTCACCCCCTGCCAAGCCCCCAATGGAACAGACAGGATTACTGACCATCAGCAAGATGGTAACAGACGCGGTGCTCCTGGCTGACCAAGTGGATGCTGGCCTGCCTTTGCCAGACTTTGTGCCCAAATCAGAAACAATTAAGCAGGAGGTAGAGGACATTGTCAAAATGGAGGCCCCTGAGGAAGTTAAGTGCAACCGAAAGAGGAGAAAGAGTTTGAAAGGTGTAAGCGATGTGAAAAGACAAGCCTTTGAAGCAGTAATGACTGAAATGGACATAGTGCAGTCAGATATTAAAATTTCAGAACTTCAAGAGCGATTAGTTGTAAAAGAAGAACCAGATAAAGAAAAGATGGTTCCTGAAAAGGAAAAACCAGTGGAAAAACAACTTCCTTTGTCTGATAATGGTGCCACAATACCTGTTAAATTAGAAACTGTGTCAGTACTGAATGGTAATGTAAGCATTTCAAAGAAAAGGAAATCAGTGAATAGTGATAGTGAACCAACAGCTAAAGTTGCAAAGTGTGTAAAAACCCAAAAGGTATCAAAGAAAAAGTGTGTGAAAAAGGTTACTGAGGAAAATATTGCTCCTGAAGTTGGGGGTGTGGTTGATGAGACAGCAAAAGTTGTTTGTAGAAGAAATAGCAAACCAGTGGAGAGGCGGAAATCTTCATGTTCTCCTCATGTCAACACTGCTGCAGTGACACCAGGCCCTCCTGTAGAGGCAGAAAACCTGAAAGCGACGGAGATTGAAATCTCCAAAAAGAAAAAGGTTGTTCGTGGCAGGAAGGTTCAAGAAAAGACAAAAGCTGACCACTTGCTGAGAAGCCATGGGAAGAATGACAGACCTACTCCTGTAAAGGAAAGGAGAATGTCGAAATCAGGTGAAATTTTATATCTTTACATTATTTTATCCTTAAAGCTTTCCTAGACTGAAAAAATAACATATTGCGTCACCACAATCTTAAGTGTCACTTTTTCTGAGTTTGGAAAAAGGACAATAATTTTCGTCAGCATGACAAACTTTTACAACTTTACCCATAAACTGGCTTCCACCAAGTTTTTACTACAGTATTTCAAACCAATAGATCTATTTATTCTTTTTTAGGATTTATTTATTTCCTCAACATCAGCTGATTCCTTTCCCTACCCAGGATGGAAAATACATATATTTTACTTCATCACGTGCATAAAAAAACTGTTCTCCAAGAAGTGGCATGAGAATAATTTGTTTCTCTCTCCAAAACTCTAAAAGAATTCTTATAGAATAAAAAATTCTTTGAACTATTAAATCAAAGAAATTAGTTTTTTTAGTTTTCAAACCCCTTTTGGTGTTTTTCCTTGAGGAAATTAAAATATTATTGTTGCATGGTTTTATAACATAACTCTCATGCTAATGCCCTAGACTCATGGGGTAAATTTTTGTTTTGTTGTTGACTCCAATGTCAAGAACACCATTAGTTTGATGCTCTACGCATGCTTTATGTGAATGTATATGATATGCTATCCATGTGATCATCAAAAAAAATCCGTCGACGGATAAGTGAGAAAATGTACTTTTAATATTAGCATATAGAGCCCATGCGCCACAGAAGCCCAGTCGTGGCAAAGAAGTAGAGTTCAGCTAGCTCAAAGCGGCTTCTTCGCCACGGCCGTGCTGCGGTGGCGCATGCGCTCTGTAAGCTAATATTAAAAGTGCATTTTATCCCTTATCCGTCGACGGATTTTGTTCAACAAAGTATTGTTTGATTTGAAATTAAAATTGCAACCTTTTTTATGTCTTCTACAACTTTTATAAAGTTGATGGTTTTGTTGATATTTAAAGTAAAAGATTTTAACCGCCGCCATTTTTGAAATATAAAAGCAATTTAACTTAAACTTTGAGAACTTTTTACGTGTTAGCCCATAAATATGTGTGCAAAGTTTGATTTCTTTAGATTAAATAGTTCTTGAGATATAACGATGTTTGTAAAAAATACAAAATTGATCTTAGGTAAAGACATTGGTACTACTCAGCGACGCTTATCAGAACTACATGAAACCATTATTTAAGACATTATGATATCTTTCTGAACCACAAGTAAATAAATCAAAGTTTACAGGTCTGTAACTATGGACATATTTAAGTTTTGGTAGAAGAAACAAATTATAATTTTGTCCAATAATTATTTTAGTCTTTTTATGTATCATTAATTTAATTATTCTCTGCAAAAAATGACCATTGCACATTTTAAGCACAAATTCACATTTATGTCTCCCATTGATATGGCAAGCCTTTTGCAATGATATCTTGATTTTGCTGAATATTTATTGAGCTATTTAATTTTAACTATGTTTGCGTTAGCCTATTTATAGTTTTCCCATTTCAATGAATTTTAATTGTAGGTAGCTCTAAGAGTGATATCTCACCAGTGCGGGGGCCCAAGAAGACCTCAGCCCCTGCTCCCCCTCCTGTGGATCCCTCTGCAGAGAGTACTGTTTGCTTGCCAGGCCTTCGCAGGACCCTGACTCCCAAGTGGTCCAATGGCTGGTCCTGGGAGGGATCTCCTTATGAGGCCAAGGTCTTTCTTAATGTAAGCATCTTCTAGGAGTCATTTTTAAAGGGATCGATTTCTTGAAAATATCTAAAAGTCTATATTAAACTAAACATTTTTCCTGGGCCTTGAGAAATTATAATATTTTACTATAAAGTCATAAGTTGGCTGAAAAATTCAGAAGTCAAGATCTTGTTTCACAGGGAAATAATTAAGATCTTGTTTCACAGGGAAATAATTTTTCTTTGAAATAATCTATGTTAGTTATTTTCTTTTCTCATAACCTCAAATAATTTTTATAAAAATTTCTTTTCAACCCATAGATTTATATGTTACCCTATTATTGATATTATGAATAAAGAAATAAAAATAGCATTTAAATCTGTTGAAGTGCTTAAACATAAACAACCTTTACAAAACCAGGTTGTGACAGCCAAGCCGAAAATAACTTCCTTGCTCTGTTCACAGCTATTCTTGGCTCTATATCAACAAGTGGGCTTTCATTCATTCCTTCACAGCACCAATGTGTTCATGTCATCCATTGATAAATGCCCATCTTAAGCTTTCTATCTTCACAACAATCTGAACTACTTATTAAATTCAATTGCAAAAACATACAGTTTACTAATCCCTTTTCTTTGAATAAAAATTAGTTATATGTTGTAAATTTTACCTTAACAAGCCCAACTTTACTACACACTTTTTACCAGCACTCTGTGTGATTTGTATCATTTGACCTAACTTTTGGAATAGGTTTTATTATCAGAAAATAATTATTTGTGGCGTTCACCAGTTTCTTTTATATGTCCTTTCATTGCAAAAAAGTAGAGACAATAACAAACTGTTCATGCTAAAATGTAAATATGTTCATATTAAAAATTTAAATAATGTTAATTTACAACTAATATAATACATTAAGAGCCTGCTTTACTGGCAAATATTTGATGTTTTAGCCCCATAGGAGTATGGTTATTTGTGAAAACATTACTGGTTACATGATGGTTGAGGTGTCAAATTAAAAATAAAATTATATTTTCTTGCCAAATATATTTATTACCAAGCGATCAGATCTGATAGTCAACCAGTAATCATCTTTTTATGGTAAAAAAATTAAATGAGTAATCAGTGGACTGACACATACTTTCTCCCTTAAGTACATCACAAAGCCTTAATTTAAAACCTTGAATAAAACCATGGTATTCTTTAATTTTGATTCAGGGAGCCTCAAATTTGATATATGCACTCCCAACTCAATAATTAGAACTTTTAATATGCTATATGAAAAGGAATAAAGTAAAAATGGAACATATAATTCCCTAAATAACTACATTCAGTTTTAATTTAATATGTCAATAAACGTTTTACATCTATGGAGTGGTCAATAATGCTGTCACAAAATTAACATGGGACTAAAATCCAATATAGCGCAAGTACTATGGTAGTAGTTTCTTAATCGCTTATTGTAAGTTTATTTTGCATCTTGGTTTCTAGTTAATGTAGTTTGCCATCTTGTGAAATTTTTATGTGTTTCAGATGGATGATGGTACAGTAAAACGCAAGTGCTACCCAGCCATGAAGCATGTACAGGGAGACATCATCATGCCTCGGGATTGCATTCTACTCAAGTCCGGTCCTCGCAAGATAGACCTTCCATTTGTGGCTAAAGTGGCTGCCATGTGGGAGAATCCTGATGATGGTATGGGGATGTCACATTGGTAGACTAAACAATGCTTATAATACATATTTCATTTAACACTAGCAGTAAGCCCGTCCATTGTACGGGTTGTAGGATTCAGTTTAATGAAGAAAGATAATCATACCAAAATGTAAACCTGAAATCCTAAACAAATCAATACAAAGAAAATAAATCGATACCCAGCTTTATTATTTAGCATTACTTTACAATTAAATAGATTAGAACACTTATACAATTATTATAATTAGTTATACGTTAAAATAACTTTTTAATATAGTATGATTTCGAAATGGGTTTAAAATCAATGACCAATGTAAACTAACTAATATTGATTTGACAGCTGATTGTTTTTATTTATATTAAATCTTTAAACTACAAAGACAGCTTATTATTATCAGTAGGGTATTCATTGAAAACTGAATCAAAATGCGAGTAATATGGCGTAAAAGTGGGTTTTTAAATACTCGTTATTTACTTTTCAAGGGGCGGCGGGAGATTTCAAGCATTTATAAACCTTCTCTGGAATGTAGAGAATACATGAAATAAGTTTCATTGTAATCAGTACTCCCGTTTTTTCGGAGAAGACGGCGTAAAATGCCTCCTGGAGTGTCACAGACAAACAGACAAAAATTTAGATAAGACCGGTTTTGGCTTCTCTAACGCACGAAAAGTACAAAAAAATAACAAAAAAATTACTAATTCTGAGCAATGTACAGACAAAACTCTAATTTTATTTATATAGAAATGGTCGTGTTATTGTTTATATTGTGTCTCATAATTAAATTTCACTGTTTCAAATTAAAACTAACCCACTGAAACAAATAATAGATTGATGTAAATAATATTTACTGCCTATGAAGTGAAGTAAAATAAACAAGAAACTTAAAAATATTGTTGGATATTTGCTATTGAGAAGTAGTAATGTGCATGTACTGTGTGGGTTTCTGTCAGAATTTTATAACATTTGATCCTCCTCTCACTTGATGCAGGTGAAATGATGGTTTCTCTTCTGTGGTACTACCGACCAGAGCATACGGAACAGGGTCGCAGATCTGATGATATACCTGATGAGATCTTCGCTTCCAGACATAAAGATATAAACAGTGTGGCCTGCATTGAGGACAAGTGTTTCGTACTCACTTTTAACGAGTATTGCAGGTATTTTAACTATTAATATACCAAAGAATGCTATCTTATTACATTAGTAATGATATTTTTTTCTGTATACTATTGCTTATTGATATAAAGTAATATTTTTATTTATTTACAGGCCTACAGTATATCTGAAACCTTTATTTACAATATTGTACGTAATCTATGAACACCTCTTACCAAGGAAAGCAACATTTTTATAACACTTATATTTTCAATGAATTTTAGCACAATTTTAAAATAGTTATATCTGTTGTCAACCATTTGTATGATACATATGAAAAATGGACTTCAACTGTAAAATGCTGAATTATAATAACACAATTTTTGGTATATTTTTGTTAAAAGTAATTTTTTTGAACCACTTTCTTATCATAGTAAAAGTGAAAAAATCAACAACTACTGAAGTGTAACCTAAACTCAAAGAAGCGGGAACGTCTGTAATGTACAACAGATTAGCTGACTGAGGCAGACGACTAAAGCCTCATGACTATCCCGTAGCAGTTGAAGTTTTCATGGTAAAACGTAATCAATTATTTTAACTATGGTATTGAATAACGTAGGTACAGTAACATCATTTAGAGATTAGTTATGTTTGAGTTATATTGAAAGGAGACAACACTAATAGAATGATTCAAAACGATATATCAAATGTATAGAATAAATACTTTTGTGGCGAAACCCTACTACATGCACGTTGAATATGAGTAAGCCGCTATATGCGTGGAATGGATTAAGTTTGTTTTCCTAGTGATGACTTAATGTAGTTAAAATAAACATATCCTTATTAACCTTAATATTTTTACTATCATTAGTAAAATCAAATTGTAATGAGAATGTTGAGAAGAGTTAGATCTTTATTATTTTAAGACTGGTTAGAAATATTCAATAAATAAATAGATACAAAATAAGGTAGAATATTGAGCCCAAACCGAAGAAGTATTGGGACCCAGTTGATACCTCCGGCAACAAAACACTGACAACCCCTAAGTTATTTTTTACCTATATAAGAATAAGTATGTCCTTTTCAGGTACCGGAGATCAGTTAGGGTGCAGGAAGAAGGTTTAGTCGCAAGTGCCAGTACACGTGTAGTGCCAGGGGGAAGCTGCTACCCTCGTAAACATCGCCAACCCCCAGGACGTGTTGCCCCTGACCTTGTCTTCTTCTGTCGACGAGTCTACGACTTTCGACAAAAGAGAATTCTCAAAAACCCCTGCTGAGCTCTTCCTTTCTTCTTGAGCTAGTCTTTCATCTTTTGTTTCATGATAATGGTTAGTATGTATTTTTACTTTCTTCCTTTATATGGAGAAAGTATTGTTTTTTCAACATTTTAAAATTTGAGTTGACAGTAGACATATCCGTTTTGAGGCTCCATGAATCAATAAAAGTGGTTTTTGGACAGATGTCTGTCTGTGTACAAACCGCCAGACCTTTTATAAATTTTGATTTTTTAAGGTTGTTTACAGCTAAAATCCCTTAACCCTTACCGGGTGCTTCACCGGTGAAACACGAGAGAGTGAAGTTTCACCCCAAGAGGGTGAACTTGGAGTTTCACTCCGCAACGCTAAATCGCACAAATTCAACTCATCTTACTAATTTTCATAACATAGTATTCCGTTTTAAATGTCAAATAAATTGATCAAATACAAAGTTTCATCGTTAATTTAATAAAAAAATTTGAGTAACAAACATAGTAATAAACATAGTTAGTAATTTTCTAGTATAAGAATGGTGTTATAGGAGAGGACGTTTGCAGTGTACTGTTCCACAGTAATAAAATTGAACATCAATGCAAACCAAATATATTAAATGACAGTATTATAAATTAAATGAAAACAAAATTATATTTTGGTTCACACACACGTTCATATGCGTATTCCGTTTAGAGAAAGCCTCCGCAAACTAACATCACTTCACTGTATTGCAACTCACAAGGAAACAAAAGGATTGTGGGGGTTGTAAATAGTTTTGGGGGATTCCTGGAATGAGGCATGTGAGGTACGGAACCTAACACGTCTGCCAATAACCGATATGTATGTTTATTTTAGCGAAAACTACACGTGCGGAGGAATACTTTGCAAGCACCCTCTTGAGGGTTAACCCTAGAAGTGGCAAGCTCTTTACTTTTAACTGTAACATAAAAATAATTACCAATATCTTCTTGAAATATTAAGTATAAACAAAAATACCTCAGCGAATTTCCAAATCAATTATATAATAATAATATTTGACAAGTTTTATATAAATCTGTCAATAAACGAAAGAATTATTTGCCTATTCTCCATAAGATTAACATGGGAAAGAGTGTGCAGGTTTGCTGCTGTGAGGAACACTGAAAGTAGGCATTTCTAGCATAAAAATTTTTATTTTAGCGAATTTCCCATAGGGAAGGAGCTATTACCGTAGGTCTCATGGCATGAGTTAAGCCCGAGACCATGATATTTTTTCTTCTTTAGGTACCCAGAGACCAAAAACAATAGTCGTTAAAATTTATATATATATATATATATATGTCTGTGAACACGATAACTCTCGTAAAAAAGGTCCGATCGAGACCAAATTTGGTAGAGACGTGTATTCCTACAAATGCTCGGACAAGTTCGTAAACCAGACATATCGGTCAATGGGAACGGGTAGTTTGGGGGGGTTTTGTACCCCAAAATGGGGTTTTTTGCGTTTTTTTATATTTCACCATTGGAATCAGCTTAAAAACTACACAATTAAGTTCCTTAAAGTTTTTCCCCAGTTTTGTACCCCAAAATGGGTTTTTTTGCGTTTTTCACATGTAATTTTTAAAAATTTCTAATTTTATATTTCACCATTGGAATCAGCTTAAAAAACTACACAATTAAGTTCCTTAAAGTTTTTCTCTATCTCCAACGGTTACCGAGATATAAAAAAATCTAAACACAGTACGTTGTATTTTTGAGGCTCCTAAGTTAATCTTATAAAGGATTAAAAAAAATTAATTTTTCACTTATTATCTAATATTTTTGGATGAAACTTGATATTTAGCTTCATGTGGTTGAGATCCATATATTTGTGCTAAAAAATTATAGTTTATGTGTTTATCATGGCAGCAAACCTGCATACTCTTTTCCCATGTTTATCATATGGAGATTAGGCAAACTCCTATATTTATGGACAGATGTTGATGAAAGTTGGTACGTACCCACGTGTGTACATGGGAATACTCCAGGATGTCACATTCTCTCATGTAGTATTTGAAGAGAAGATACTTTTGAATCAGTTGATGTTTCGCAAATTTGAGAAAAAGCGTCAGCAACTGTGGTGTTTTCCCTGGTCTATAGACAATTTAAAAGTGATAATTAGAAAGGTCTCCACCATAAAATCTTGTTATTTTTAATTCTATTTGAGTGTTTACTATCAAACATAAAAGCAACCGAGCGTTGAACAGTTAATTATGTGTCTTTCCAAAAGGTAATGATTTCATTTCCTGAGAGATTCGACAATAGCATAAGCTTCCCACTAGACTATAAAGTGACGTTGTTCTGTTTGTGACAATGTTCTAGAAAAAACCGTGACTCAATCACGTGATTAGATGTGTCCGTTTCAACAACAAATGTGCCAGTTTTGTCTGTTGAATGCACTGCTGAATCTGCAATCAATTTTTTCACATTCTCAAAGTTGAGACTGCTGTTTTGTCAAGTGAAAAATGTAAAAAAATAGTGTTTTTTATGTATATGTACGTCAAAAGCTTGGGAGCACTAGCTTGAGTTAAGTGTATTTATATATATATAAAACACTCGCAAGTGATTATCATTATTGGCGTAATAAACCTTAACCCTTTGCGCTCGGATGAGTTTTTATAATTTGTCCTGTGCACTCGGGTGTCCAGCTGTACTGGCCGTCACCATTTTCTCGCCAAAGTCGAATTAATTTTCACATGAGGTGTCCTTGCCGCTCGGATGGCCAGTGGTACTTGACGAGATTTAATCCGAGTTGCGCTTGGAAGGCCAGCGGTACTGGCCACTAAATATAATCATCTGTTTCTTTTGTGAATATTAGGTGCTAGGTTTGGGATGTGCTGCAATCTTTCGGGAAACTAATGAACTTTGCGAATCAGAAGAATTCCCCGCTTCTAAAACCAGATATGTGTTGGAAATTAAGGTTATGCTTGGTACGTTGTTCTGCTATTCTACTGTTGCGTTTACTGAATAGTGGTGATATTTAATGTTAATACAGTAGAACTTGGATAATTCGAACCTCAAGGGACTAGACAAAAATTCGAATTATCCAAAAATTCGAATTTTCGAAAAGTTTTTGCAAGTGGTTGAAATAAACAGTAAAACATCATGTTTTAACAGTTTATATTAAAAAAAGTTAGGTTAATGGAGATATTATTAAATAAAAATCCTAATTTTTGTTAAATGTCCATAATGTGTTTGGAGGGATCCTGAAACTTAAGCTATTTCAAACTTTTTCTTAAATCCCTTCTCTACCTCCTTAATCGCCGCTATTTATTCTTGCAACGTCAGACATTTGTAGGTTCATCATACACACGACGTTTTAACATGAACGCAGACAAAGTCACAAATGCCAACACGAAACAAACACAACGAATAACGGAACAAACCACCATCAATGATAGACACGGCTGAACTGCGCCGGCGCCGTGTAGTGACAGACTCAGACTATAGATGTCAATGTTGTGATTTATGAGCAGTAGTGGACTGTTGAGGGGGAGGGGTATCATTTGACCAGTCAACAACAGGTGTACGTGCTTTGAGGGGTTAGTAGGGGTGCGCGTGTTGATCTACCTAAAATAGTCTATGGACAGGAAGCCCGAACATCGTTTCCGGGAAAATCGCACACAATGACTTGTTCGCTTTATAGATTTGTAAAAAATTTGAACTATCCAAATAATTATTCGATTTAACCAGGATATTTTTACATTGTTTTTATATAAAATTCTAGGGACCAAGTCAAAACTTCGAAATAAAGAAGTTTGAATTATCCACGTTCCACTGTAACTGTAACAGCTGTTTTATGTAAATAACTGTACATTTTAGTAATAATTCATTATTTATTTTAGTAGTAACCACAATAGATAGTAAACTTATACATAACAATAAATGACAATTTAAATTTAGATGATTTGAGGCAATTATTGGAGGAGTATGACGAAATGTTTCGTCATATTATTTTATCGTGAAATAGATAATGTTGTATTTACATTATTCTTTATTTTCACTCGTTGTTTGCTTTTTATTGCTCTTACAAACATTCTTGTAAACAAACCACGTTTGATACAAAAATAATTCCGAGCTGGTGGGAAAGGTTGTCGATCATGGCTGCCGAGCTAACAAAGGATTGTAGCGCGGCCAGTACTGCTGGCCACCCGAGCGGGTAGGACAACATCAAGGGAAATAATTCTGAGCCATCAAGGCATTGACACGGCCAGTGCTACTGGCCAATCGAGCGCAAAGGGTTAAATGTTCGGGAAGGGTTAAAGGTCACCATTTCACTTAACAGGTTCACTGTGGCTGGTACTGTTAGTACGTCACGAGTTAGCTGAATAATACTTATTTAATGTCAACAATTGTATTGTTTTCAGAAGCTTTATTGCGAAAAAATTTGCATATATCTTCCAAAAACGTGTTACAAGTATTAAAGATGTGAGTGGGAGACGAGAATTTTTAAAAAGCTAAGAAATTAAATCAGATGAGACAATCAAACTTAATTAATAGATTATTTTACTAAGGGCCGGTTGACGAGCTCGGGGTTATCTTAAGTCCGAGCGCAAAATCCAGTTATAACTGGTTTTATAGCCCCGGCTAAAAAATCGGCTTGACGAGCTCGGGGTTAGCTATGCCCGAGCGCAAACGGTTAGACTCGAGGCAATTATGGCAGGGATAAACCCGGGCTTAAAATGTGGCTAGCGCAAAGAGCTTGGTCTCGGCTAAAAAGAACAACGGTTTTAGACTCAGACTTAATCCCAGGGGGGGCCAGGGTTAACGGGACATCATGACGGGATTATCTCATTTTCTCGTTTATTGTTTTTTAAAAATTAAAAATAATGTTAAATTCAAAATCCTCATTAAATGTTGAACAATTTTACTACCCTCAAAATTTTTTAATTTTATTTGATTTTTTCATTATTGATTGTTAAAAAAGTGCTAAACATAGGTAAATTTAAATAATAATTACCTAGTACAGTATACTTTTAAATAACAAGGTAAATTAATACTTTTACTCATAGTTTAAACAGATACCTAAGAAAAACTCCACCAGGAATCCAAAGCATCGTAATTTTGTGCAGAAAAAAATAGGATAAAAACGACGAATATTAAATCTGAAATGGTACGATGGCAATAAGGGCAGGCTATCTGCTGTTAAATATTTCTATTTACTTCCCTGGGGGAAATAGTTTAGATCATGGATATGTCTAAAGGGAATGTTTTAAAGTTATTGGCTGTTAAATGTAAAAAAAATCAAATTTTTAAATTTTCAGAAAAAAACAATAAAAGTAAAGTATAATTTGACTGGCACCATTTAAACCAGCTTAAAAAACTAAACTAATTAGTATTTTGAATTATTTGTCTACGACTAACGGTTCCAGAGAAAAGTTAAATTTACTGTCCATGATAAACGCATTACGTTGTCTGACTTACGTTGTCCCCAGTGGTGTAGTGGAGCCGGAGCGCCGCTCCGGCACAGCTTTTAGAGCCGGAGCGGCGCTCCGGCACAGCTCGTGCAGCCGAAGCTCAGATTTTTATACTTTTGTACTTTGCCTATTTATAGAGCGTGGTAGGTAAGCGAGTCGCTCGAATCATTTCATTATCATCACGCAATATCGAGGCAATTTTAGGCGTTTTACATTATCCTTAACCTAACAACATCGTAACACCAGAATCAGACACTAGGGCTTACTTGAAGACTATATATATTTTTATAGTACAGTGTATCTAGTTTTTTAATTCAAAAATATATTTATTTTTACAACAAACTTGAGGCTGATTAAGAACTGTTGAGATTATTTGTATTTTCAGACTCAAACCATTTAAATCCTATTCATTTTGATCTCCGTCTAACATATTTATTTCAACACACCCTCTTCCTACAAAACAGCCTTTAATTTCGATGAAGTTGCGGTGTTTTTTACAAAATAAAATTTGAGGATTTTCTTCCGTATTTTGTTGTGGGTAAACTCATCTACAAATATGTTCTTCTTCTTTGACCTGCACTCGCCAGTTTGGGTTAAAAAATAAAGCGAACCCTTACTAAAAAGGGGCCCGTTTGCCTTCGACTGTAATACTTCGCATGAATACAACAGGTACCCCAGGAGCATCACTAGTCGCTTTAGCAAAATTAAACTTCGGTTTATGTAATTCTTCTTTAAATAGATAAACATTGTACACAATTTCACGTGTTTGACCACGCGATGACACAGGAACTTGCAGACCTTTACTACCCATTACCCCCCTCCCCCAAAGAGTAATGGCCTTCCTGGGAAGGACCGCTCCGGCACAGCTTTTTTTAGCACTACACCACTGGTTGTCCCAATGTTATTCTTATGGAGAACATTAAGAAAATCAATATCTTCTTTATTTTCTAACCGTTTTCCATGAAACTTGGTATGAAGCGTTAGGTCAAATCACCCAACATAATCAACTCAAAAAAGCTTGGTATTACCTGGGGGGGGGGGGTTCCCCCATACAATTCAAACAATTAATTTAACTTTGTCTCTCTTGTTTTTATTTTCAGAAATGGGATGATTATTTTTGAAACAATAAATTATATTTAGATAAAATTTGAAGAACATGGTAGTTTTATTACAGGTTTTCTTTTTTAAATTTACTTAAGGGAGAAAGTGTGTGTCAGCCCACTGATACCGTTTATTTTATACTAAAAATCCAATGAATTCAATAACTTAAAAATCACTAACGCCCCCCCTCCCACAGAGCTAAGATACATCCATGTCAAAAATTTTGTCAAACAAAAAAGCATAAATATATGATTACTTATTTTATAATATAATTTTTGTTCGTCTATAAATAAATTACATTAATATTATATTACACATGTGGGTTTACGCTTTTATTTATTAAAAACCCCACCCTGCAATGCCAGCCATCCCATTGTTTTGATTTTGGGACATTTCGCGAAAGAAAAGAGTAGCCAGGCAGATATAGCGCATGTGGCCCTTGCCAACCTTCCCAGCGAAAATTCCCTGCCATTCCCCGCTGTTATCCCAGGACTAGCGTTGGTCTCGGCTAAGCTTGCTCTCGACCAAATGCATTTTAATCTCTGTCTCGTGAACCCGTTTTTTAGTCCTGGACTAAATTTGGCCGAGACCAACGATAACCCCGGACTACGAAACCCCGAGCTCGTCAACCGGCCTTAAGAAATCCATTAATAGGCTATTAATCTAAATCAATTATATCTTTCATTTAACATGAATCAGCTTTATATTACAACACTATCAATGACAGCTAGATTTCTTCCCTATGTGAAGTTCGCTAACAGACAATGTAATTATTAGACAGTCTCAGGATTCCAATGGGTTTATATTTTTTTTCATATCTTTGACATGGTTTTATTGATCTCTCATATTTAAAAGTAACTTTCGTTTTGTAGGTACTGACCTGGTGAGGTTAGACTGAAGAACCAGACTATACAAAGCATAACCTGTGTTACAAGTACTGAAGATCTTCAACTATTGTTGGTACATCTCGCAAACATTAATCTTAGTAATTTGTATATGTTGATCAGTATATATACTTGTATGTGTTTGAATTTATGAATGTATACGTGATGGATAATCATGAGCAAAATGGTTTGTTGTATTCCATACCAAATAGGAGGAATAGAATATTTTATTACAATTTTTCAGTAATAGTTATTTTATATACAATGGAGTGTGCTGCAATCCTTTTTTATTTGCTGATAGTTTTTAGCTCCCAGTATTATCCTACAAAATAGAAATATTTTACCAACACCAATTTTATCACTGACATTTTGTGCTTTATTTTAGAGCAAGGGTTGTAAGAGAAAAGTACCAGTTAGATATAAGAGTTGTTTGCTATTTAGAAAATTGGTACAGTCAAGTTTAGGAAAATTTTTTATTGTTTTCGTGCTTGAAATAATAAAGTTAATTGTTATTTGTTTCAGCGGAAGTATTTTATGTATTGTTAAATTTATCATTGTTGTGATATGTAAGCGAAATAATCAAATAAATGGTTATAATTAAATTACCTACATTTTAATGCAATATTATGTATGTGCACATCAACTTGCTACAAACTGATATAATATGTTCCTATCCAAAGTGTGATGCTTCTTTTCATATTTGTCGAAATTGTTATCATTCATTTGCTGAATGTCTTTTACCTGGAGTTATTAATGTTATTGTGTTTATTTAGGGATGTATTGATCAGATGTGTGTATTGTAGGAAATATTAATGGTTATTTAGAGTATTCAGCATAAACATATTGTGATGGAATAGTAACCGAAAATGAGTATTTCTAAAATGTGAATTGGTGGCATTAAATGTTAATTAATTTTGAAGGATTTATTAGTTGTTTACTCTAAAAAATAACAATAGAATAAATAAAATTAGAGGGGAAGGGGCTAAATTTCTTGGAAATAATATATATATATATATATTTATTACATATATTGAAATATGTTTCAAAGGTACTTAATTAGAAACATATTACATGTTATTTTAAAATATAATACAAATTTTAAATAATTAGGGATTAATTACCAGGATGAGGTGGACTGTGTCTTAACTTTGACTTCCTAATGCAGTCAGATCAGACTTGGGCCATATCAGCAGGTCTATGTGTGATAGGCTGGAGTTGAATCACAATTTGCCTGAATTTTAGGTCAAAATTTAGAATTTTGATATACCACTCTAGTTTTTTTTAACTTATTAATTGTGTTATAATCTTATTTTTGTTTTCCATTTTACCAAAAATCTAATGCTTTAAATAGTTGAACTATAGCTTATACGCTTAATGGTGAATACGATTTTTTACTACTATTTTATACTTTCAAACCAATGTAAATTATTTTCAACCGCTACATGACCCATTCTTTACATTTAAATATTTTTTTATTTCTTCCTAATTGTATAACAGTAAAATTTAATGTACATTTGAATATGTTGTGATAACCATATGACAATATCTTTATATCCCTGTTTGACTTAATAAGAACATTTTTGTTTTTGATAAAGCCTCTTCCTCTCTTACTGATCAAGAATAGGATGTTACAAACAGTTTACTCCTGTAATAGATATAGAAAAAATATCTAAGATATTTTGCCTTTTAATTAGACAAATGAATAATTTTGAAATATATACCTGCTTGTTTATATGTAAATTATATTAAGATGACAATATAATTTAAATATTTTTATTATTTGCCTTACCTTGATCACAATAAGATATTTTTATTTATTTTAATATAGTTGTTGATTCAACATGAACTTTATATTCACTATGTTTAGTGTTTGAAAGGATGAAGTAGATCTTACATTAATGAATGCAAATGAAATTTTTGTTTATTAGATTGAAGCTTAATTTAATAATTTTTTCATTACTCTAATTTATATATTATGTAATTTATATTACATTTTAAAGAGTTATTTGTTATTAAGTTGTATTTTTCTTTTAAACAGTTCACAAACAATTTGTTTTTTACTTTATAAATTTATTATTGCAATAATAAAACCTGGTGGATCAATATCAGACGGATCTTCACCTATGTCGGTACCTTATCTTTTCTGTACTTTTTTGTAAATGATGGCATTATTTATTGTTTTGTTTGTAGATACATTTCGTTATTATTTATTACTTCTTTAGTACCACAATAATGTTTATGTTTTGTTATTAATGTTGACTATTTAGTTTGTTAGTTCTAACTGTTAGTGTCCGGACCAATCAGTAACCCTAGTAGGCCAGTCAAAGGCCAGAATTAAGTTTCATTTTTATACTTCTCACTCCCCATCAAAGCGAGTGTACGAGTACATGTGAGTGTACGTCAGACATGTATGTGTCAATTCAACCAAAGTCGGTGTATCATAGTTCTTAGAGTAATTGCACGCAAATGTTCGCAATGGCGACAGTGGTATATTTTTTATTACAGTGTTGAGAGATATCAATCGGTGTCAATCTGTTTTTGTGTCGTGTAAATCTGAAATAAAATGAACAAAAAAATATGGTAGATTGTTAGAAAGCCTTCTTAGGTGCCTTTTTGCATGCCTTCAATTCGTGCAAACTAAATGGTGTGTGAAAAGGGTTTGAAAAGTATAAATATATATTATGATATATTCCATGTATTAAATAAATGTACCAACACCTGTAAATTATGTTTTATTCACCTTAATCACTTTCTGGAGTGAGCTCAACCGAAAAGATTCAAAGATTGTGTTAAGAATTTCGGTTTAGTTACCAAGGTTAATCCTCCCCTTCCAACAGACAGTTATTTTAAAGTTTCTATCCCGTCTAGGTCTTGTTGTTATACACCGGCATGGTAGCTATGTCCTAGTAAGTCAAAGGTTGCTGGATCAAAACCAGCGGCCGATGACACCTGTCAGATCATGAGCAGTCACCTCTGGCTGGCCCATCTGACGATGCCCCTACGGTAGCTTGCTGTCTTTAATTCACCGCACAGTCCTATGATGATGAGCGGTTGAAGTTTAGTGGAAATTTTAAAGTAATATACTTTTTTTAAATATCTCATATCCAATACTAATATACGAGCAACGTTTGTATATTATCAGAAGGATCTCAAAAACGGCTATACAGTGTTTCTTTAAATTTTGGAAATGACTAATTTCTGGGTGAAAAATAAGCTTTAGATAGTCCAATGTTCAGTAAAATCCTATGTTTCTTATAATTTTAAGTTTAAAATCTAAAAAGTTAACATTAAGCTTATGTAGATTCAAATGTAAACAATACAAATCAAAATATCTGTTTATAACTGATATTGACAGTTGTTGTTGAGTAAATATGATGACAATATGTTCAATTTAGGATGTGAATAGAGGTTTTGCAACATATTTGGTTTGTGATAAATGATCAAATTAGTAAACAGTTTGTAAAAACAAAAGGGTGAAATAACGATGCAAAATAATACCCCCGTCGCAGCAGACCTGCGTACTCAGCGAATTTCCAAATCAATAATATAATAATAATATATGACAAGTTTTATAAAAATCTGTCCATAAACATGAGAATTATTTGCCTATTCTCCATATGATTAACATGGGAAAGAGTGTGCAGGTTAGCTGCTGTGAGGAACACTGAAAGTAGTCATTTCTACCATAAATATTTTTTATCTTAACATTTATACCAACTTTCATCTACATCTGTCCATAAATATAGGAGTTTGCCTAATCTCCATATGATTAACATGGGAAAAGAGTATGCAGGTTTGCTGCCCTGATAAACACATAAACTATGTTTTTTAAGCA